>VUYV01000059.1:1066443-1120167 GCA_008711295.1 Anarhynchus alexandrinus | reverse complement strand
GGGGGGGGGGGGGGGAGGGGGGAGGGAATTAGCGGGCGGTGGCACATTCCAAACGGCCACCGCACGCTCCGCCCCCCCGCCGCGCCGTAGCGCCGGCGGCGCGTGACGTCATCACGCCGCAGCGTCGCGCAGGCAAAGGGAGGCGTGGCCGGCGGCCCTTCCCAGGGTGCAGCGCAGGAGAACTTGAGCCCCATCTTGGGCGAGGGGAGCCGCAGTCGGAGCCCGCGCTCCCGGGGCCGGCGCAGCGCAGCGGGGCCGCCCGCCCGGCTCGGGGCCGCCCTCTACCTCCTCCTCGCCGGCCCTCCGTTCTCCCTCCCTTCCCCCCCGGGGAGGGTTTACCCGCGGGGCTCGCCCGCGGGCTGGTTCCCGGCAGGATGCGCCTGGTCTCCAGGTAGAGCGCGGAGNGGAGGAGGAGGAGGAGGAGGCGGCCCGCGTCCCGGCGGCGGGAGGAGGGTTGCGGACGGGGAGGAAGAGGAGGAGCCCCGCCGCCCCCCGCGCGGCCCGCTGCCCGCCAGCGGTAGCGCCGCGGCCCGCCCGCCCGCCGCAGGAAGCAGCCGGAGGATGTGCGGTAGAGCCGGGGGCCCGGCCGGCACGCCGTGACAGCCCGCCCCGGCACCGCGCTCGCCTCGCCCCGGCCGGCCGAGCCCCTCCCCGCGGAGGAAACATGTCCAAGATGCCGGCCAAGAAGAAGAGCTGCTTCCAGATCACCAGCGTGACCACGGCTCAGGTGGCCAGCAGCATCACCGAGGACACCGAGAGCCTGGACGACCCGGATGAGTCCCGCACCGAGGACGTGTCTTCTGAAATCTTCGATGTTTCCCGAGCCACCGACTACGGCCCCGAGGATGTCTGCGAGCGGAGCTCCTCCGAGGAGACTCTCAACAACGTGGGCGAGGCCGAAACTCCCGGCAGCGTCTCTCCCAACCTCCTTTTGGACGGGCAGCTGGCTGTGGCTGTTGGTGGGGTGGCTGCGGCTCCGCCGGCTGTGGCCCCCAATGGGGGGGCCGTGCCCAAGAGCTCCGCCGTGCCCCTGCCAGCTGCCGCCCCCGGCGCCGCCGTGGCAGGAGGCAGCAGTGCTCCAACCGCCTTGCCCTCTACAGGGCCTTCTGCATCTGCCGCTCCTGGGACGATGTCTCAGACGGTGGCTGCTGCGTGCAGCTCGCGCTTCAGGGTGATCAAGCTGGACCATGGTACAGGGGAGCCCTACAGGCGAGGACGATGGACGTGTATGGAGTATTATGACCGGGACTCAGATGGTGGCGGTGTCCTTGGCAGGACTGGAGATTGCATTAGGCACAGCAGCACCTTTGAGCAGGCTGCTCAAGAGAGGGACAGTGGCCTCGGTGCCACAGGAGGTTCCATCGTGGTCTCGGCTGTGCCAGCGTCGGCCCACGGCCCTGATTCTATAGCCGACAGTTCCCTGACTGCTGTGTCACAGCTGCTCCAGACGGAGAAAATGAACCAGTCTTCTCTACAGCAACCTAATTTTGTCATTGGGCAACAACAGCAGCCGCAACAACCCATAGGTGGGGCCATGCCTCAAAGTACTGCTCAGCCTATGTTTTCTGGGGCTTCGGTAGCAAATCAGCAAATGATGGTGCCACAGCAATCGCAGCCGCAGGTAACTACGCAGGGTGTTGCACAGGCTGGACCCAACGGGAAAGGCATGGCACCTCCAAATGTGACAATAGGGCAGCCAAGCATTCCTGTGGCACAGCAGCAGGTGCAGCAGGCAAACATACCGGTGACTCAGCCTCAACAATTTGCTTATTCTCAGTCCCAGATTCCACCAGTGCATCTACTGCCGACGCAACCTTCTGGTCAGACCGAATACATGCAGCACATGACAATTATGCAGTCTCAAGGAGCTATTCAGCAGGCTACTACGGGCTCTGTTCCAAGTACTGTGGCTTCCAGCCTTCCTGTGGGGCAGGTGACCGGCCAAAATCCCTCACCTGTGGGAGCGCCAGCCATGGGGGTGTCAGCGCAGTCTGGCGAAGCGGTCGGACAGGGATCGGGATTAATGCAGAGCGGCCAGACACAAGCTAGTCAGGCTGCCGTTCCGCAACCAGGAGGTGTGGTGCAGCAAGGCATTGGACATACAGGGGTTGTGCAACAGAAATCTGTGACTCAGCATCAAATGGGTGGAAGCAGTCAAGTGTCCGGAATGCCTGGTGCTCCCCATGCTGTGGTCTCTGGAGTTCAGAACGTGCCTGCGGTTGTGCCCGGTACAAGTGTGCCTAGTGTGTCTACCACCACTTCTGTTACTATGCCAAATGTCCCTGTTACGCTAGTCCAGTCCCAGCTGACTAGCCACACTTCTGTCAGCAGAAGTACCGGCGTTGTCCAGCCACAGCATGTGGGACACTCGTTAATGCAAGGCACGCCTAATGTACCTGCGAATCTGCCACAGTCGAACCTCGGACAGTTTCAGACTCAAGCTCAATCCGTAGTAGGCCAGATTGATGATACTAGAAGAAAATCGGAACCCCTACCTCAGCCACCACTTTCTCTTATAGCTGAAAATAAACCTCTTGTGAAGCCTCCCATTCCAGACACTCTAGCAAATCCTCTTCAGTTACCTGCAAGTACTCCTATGAACAGTCTTGCCAGCTCTGTGTTTGGCATATCTATTCCTGTTGATGGTGATGAAGACAGGTATGAATTATTTTATAATGCCATAAAAATACCTTTTATTAAGGGGGGGGAAAAAATCAAATTTCTAGTTATTGTCAAGTGGTTTTTGTAAGTTCATATTTTCAGAAAGTCGTACTGAAATTTACCCGGGCTACTTGAATACAAAACATAGCAAAGTGTTTAGGCAAGTAGTGAACTGTACTTGTCCTCAGGCTATGAGTGTGATTACTTTTCTCACAAAACAGGGCAGAAAGTAGCCTGAAAGCTGCTTAATGCACAAATGTGACCTCTTCCAAATCAAAGACTGAAAGCTGTCCTGCACCCAGTTGCTCAGTATGTTCTCTCCTTTCCCCTGAACGGATCGTAAAACACTCCAATGACTGCCAGGTTAAAATGAGTTTGTCAACGCCGCAATATTGCAGTGTTGTTCAAAATAGAAGTGTAGTGCTATCTCAGGGCCATCAGGTGAGGGGTATCTTGGAAAATTTCAAGGCTTATAACACAGATTCTTGGTTTTTATCCTGCTGTTGAGTTTGCACTGTACAGTATCAGTTAGGAAGATCCGTGCATCTGCGTATGAGTTTGTGTGCCTTCACACAGTGAGAGCTCTACAGATAATGGTCCTCTGCGTTGAAAAAAAACAGACACCACTCGCTTGGGCAAAGATGTGGACACAGTGGAAAGTACAACCTTACAATGAGTTTTCTTTATAGGAAAGTAGTTTGGAACTGTTAGTTGTAACAAAGGTGTGTAGCATGAGCAGACTCATCAAAGGGCCCGAGAGGGGAAGGAAGTATGTGACTTATTCCCAAAGACTGCTCTGAAGGGTGGTGTCGTGGCCACAACTGTTCTTGATTGACTTCTTTGGGAGAAGACTTTCAGGGAAAGCAGTGTTTGAGCACTGAATTAATGTCATTAGTGTTTACTGTTGGGATTGCTGTAATTTGGAAGAATGAAATACATGTGGGTTATACGTGTTTGTTTTAAAATAGGAGTAGCACCATTACAAGAAGGTCTGATGTGCTGAGTTATGCTATAAGCCTTCCCTCACCTTGGGAGAGTACCAGACTTTAAGATAACACAGTCGGTGTTGCTCAGCGCGCCTTTTAGTAAAGCAGCTGCATATGTGGGATTAGGGTGTAGTGGATGGAGAAGGTACTTCAAAGACAAATTAGTGTTTGGAGAGTTAAATCCGCCGTAATGCAGGCCTTGTGCTCACTGGAGCTTAGACTAACGCTGCGTTTGGGATAGTAACTCTGTTAATGCCTTTACGCGAGCAAAAGCTGTGTGTTGGAGAGTTGTGCTAGTTCTGATTAAAGCAGTAAAGGGCTTAGAAGAAAAAGTTAAACAGCTAAAATTTTCCAGCAGTTGTGCCTATTGCTGACCCAGCTGACAGACTCTTCTTTGTGCAAATAAGGTTAGATTTCAAGCTGGTAGGTTTTTTTCATCGCTCAGTATATTATCAGAAGATGATTTGTCTCGTGTTTAATCATTCTGATGATTAAGGAGTCAGAAAGAAAGGAATGTATTTTGCATTCGTTTTGCATAGCTTCTAATACTTTATATAAATCGTAGTAACAGACATGATTATCTGTGACAAATGAATCGCTTTATATAACGATAAGGAAAAACTTGTCCTACTTATTCAGACCTGTAGGCTGCTAACTTTGTGTCGCGCCCCAGTGAGACAGTTCTTGGTGCTCTTACCCTGAACAGTGATTCTTAATGTTATTTTAGTAGTTTTGTCTTTGCACTTGAGCCACTGTGCAGCACTGCTTCACGTGTTTGTTTCTAAAGAAACATCTTCAGAAGCTTGGCTATGAGGACTGCAAGCAAGCAATAGGAACGGACTCTGAACGCAGAGCGCTCTTTTTGACGCGCCACATCACGATGCTCAGTAGAGAAACTAACTTGTGGTTATCTGAAAAGGAACGTGTGCTTCTCAGTTGTCCGCTTCTGCGCTGGGTGATAAAACCTTGTCGTTTGCTGAAGTGGTACACTAGGCAAAGGGCTATATGGTATGTGAGAGTCTCTCCCAGCTTGGAATAGCTTGCTTTAGTAGTGACACTGATAAGCAATAAAAGCTGAATTTAAACAGGCCTAGGCTTCGTACAAGGTGGGAGATGCGTGCAGAGCTAGTAGATCCAAGTTTATTCTTTGCTCTCGTCAAACAGTAGCCTGGCTTCTACTGGATTCAGACAGAGAGGAGAAAATAAAAACCTAGCAGCTTGTTAAAGCTGCTTTACCACTTTGTTTTTATTTGCTTTACTCACCGAGGAGCCTTTATAAAACTGTCTCCTGCTTGTCTGCTGATCTCTTCTTGCTCCTGCTTTTTTCCTTTTTCCGGCCATTGAAATTGCACCACTACTCCCATGGGCTTTTGCCCAGCTGCTTTATCTACTGAAATCAGTGGTGAAATAGTTAATGAAGACCTTCAAGTGTCCTTAATAGGCAGAGGGTTGACACTCTGATAAAACTAATAGGGCGCAAAGGGAGTTCACAGGTCATGAGTCACCGTTTCAGGCTGCCTGCAGGTTCAGGAAGTTAACGCTTGGTTTTGTTTAGAGAGTTTACTTTGTGATCACGAGAGCTAGAAATTTGTGGAAAGCGCTTTTCTCTCTTCTCTTCATGTTAATGTGTAACATTCCCAGGAAGGGGAGGGGGGCTGTCAATGTGTAGGCAGGTATCTGCATTTCTTCTGACACCTTCAGTTATATTTAAATATTTGTACATCCTTGAAGCTTGACAAACTTGTGTAGATCATTCTCCTATAGTCATCCTCTAAAATAGTGATTCATCAAGGAATACTGTGTAGCTCTAAATATCCTGGATTTATCTAGTAAGTCATTCACCATTCTGAATATGAAGAGCAACTGTTTTAAAGGTAAAATAGTTCAGGGTGGGAGTTCTTTGAAAACAGAATGTGAGACATACAGTAAGTATGAGACAGGTCTGATGTAAAAAGCTGGTCAGTTCCCATCTTTCTGAAAGAGTTCTTTGTGTTATTCCTGTCTTATGGTCCCCTGTTTTAAACCAAACTACGTCTGAGATAGAGGTGGGGGTGTAAGATTATTTAGCCTGATACATAGATAGATATGTAGAACTATGTATCTGTAGATGTAGAACTGACATTTTTGCAAGACCTTGCCTGAAAACATTTAATTCGCTGTTCTGATAGTCCAGTATGCTTTTACAGTAGTCTAGACAAAACTATGGCTTCTTGTATTGACCTGATGAATAATGAAGAATCAATCAAGAAATCTTATCTGGGGGGAAGAGAGGGCGGGTAGGTGGTCCAAAAGAATTAAAGGGAAAAAAACAAAAAGCCTTTGGCATGTCAGACCTTCCTTTAGAAAGCAAAGCTGGTTTGTTCAGTTGATGTGTCTAAATGCTAAGCTCTTAAAAAGAGAAATATGTTCTGTGGAAGTTATGACATATCTACAGCATAACATAGTTTTATTTTCTTTTCCTCTCTAAATGTGGCTACAAGTAGAATCAACTGCATCAGTGTTCAAGGATGGAGGAAATAGTACTCTTACTGAGGCAGATGTGAATATTGCGATCCACTTTGGAGTCTGACAAATGTTATAAAAACACAGGTAGAACTGGATCTCGAAATTGCCCCGACTCTTCGTTTGCTGGACTTTAGCAGCAGTTCTGATTATTTTGGGTGGAGGGCAGTTAGAGTACCTGCCAGGATTGCGGGATCAGGGTACATCAGTTTCTCTACTGCCTTTATGCCCCTGTGTACACAAACTTGTAGTTGACAAGCATAATATTCCAGCTGGCTTAATAACTTTATTTTGGCTCTTGGGGGAAAAGAAATATGTTGCCTCTGTTAAAAGAATGTTACTGAGAAAGCTTGTTCAAACCTCCTACATGTTTGGCAGACTTTTGGGGCAAAATATTACTAGGCATGTTGGAAAAGGAGCAGAGCATAGATCATTGTCCAGAGATAGCTGACCAGCTTGAACTGTGCAGGCTGTATTCCAGGGACGCTAATGAATGGCTGCAATTGTGAACTGTCAACTACGGCAGCTAAACTGTTGAAAACCTGATTGTGCAGACCTCTTCACAGCATAGATCTCTCCGCTCAGCTAAATCGCATATTTGTGTAGCGTACTGACTGTTGATAAAACTGAGCTCTTGAGACCGCGTTCATAATATAAGGACAAAACTAGGCATGGGCATTAATGTAACTTCAATAAGGCGTTCCTTAGGTATTGCCCGTGGTGCATATTTTCTTATACTCCTAAAGATAAAGTATTCTGCAAATCCATACCAGTACGCAATACTCGAATTGCATTATTGTAGAATACTGTCCCTTTCTCCACTTTGCTCGTAAACTTCCTAGAGATTTGAGTTCTACTGCAGCTGCAGACTCGACTGTTTTCAGCTCTTGTCCTGAAGGATTGTGTTTAGGAGTGTTTGTAGAAGCAGGTGAGAATGAAAGGTGGACAGAGAGGCTCCGGAGTCATGGGTGCCTGCCGCTCGACCGCCAGAACGACAGCATTTGAAAAACAGTTGAGAGAGGACTTCCGAGGCGGACATCACAGTTGGTGATCTCAAATGATGGTTAATGCAAACAAAACTCCAGTGAGTTGTGTTCACTTCTTGCTGTACTTCCTCTAACAGAAATTACGTAAGGTAACTCCAGCACCACGCCAGTTTCTAGATCATGGAGAACCTACGCTGCTGTGCATTCAGTGTCCGAGTGTTACGAGATACCCAAACAGAAGAATGTTGTTGTTCATTTGACAGCGCTGTTTCCCAGTTTAAACATTCAAATGCCTTCGTAAAGGAGGAGTCAGTACATTCTTAAAATTAATGAGCTGTGTTTCAGGTGAGATAGCTATTAAAAGGAGGACAGGGGGAAGACACTTGAAAGAAATTCACAAAGCATAACAGTTCAATTTGTTTTAAAGGCTGTGGTGCACCAGCTCTGACATAAATGGCTCTCTGTGCCTCGTACTCCGAAGGGTTCTGCTCAGCTGCTGTGGGTTACGTTTTTTCTGCTCCCCTATAGAAGAGTGCAAGTGTTCCATAGTCAGCTTGCTTCTGAATGCTGTCTTGTATGGCAGAAATAACAGCATATGTTTCAGGGAAGCTTTTTTTAAACTACTTGTTAAAAGCTGAATATTCAAGTGTTTAGCTTTTTTGAGCAGGCAGGACTACCAAACTGCTCTCAGACTGCTGCAGAGATGGAATTTCTCTCGGGCTGTGCGTTTTTACAGGAGGTGCTGATAATCTTTTATGACTTCAGGTAACATTATAGTAAAAAAGAATTGTTCCCTGTTACTGTACTGGATGTATGAATATCGGCCTGCTGCATGTTGAGGCTATATATTATTTTTTCAGTTTTAAAGCTGGTGATTAGCAGCTTCTGTTGCTCATGGAAAACGCAAATCTTTTTTGTGCTTTCTGTGTGTCGGCAAAGATTCCATAAGAAACTTCTGTGAGACTCCTGCTAAAGTACAACTGGTTTAGTTCTGGTAGATAAATCTAGATTGTCAGCCACAGGTGTCTGCTTTTATTCCTATATTTGACAAAGTGTAAAGATAGAAGTATTTATAGTAACTGCTAAAGCTACTGTCTTCTGAGAAGGTTCTCCAGACATAAAAGGTCACTTGAAGTGCAGTGTAAGGTTGTATCTTCATTCCTCTCTGTGAAAATTCCTCTGTCTTTAAACTTCATGCTTTATAAATACAAACGTGTATCGAGTGCTGATAAATTCTTTGCATCATGGGATAATCTATTTTTACTCATGCAGGGCAGGTGAGTTGCTTGGCCACATAAAGGACAGCTGGATGCTTGTCTTCATTTTTTTTGTCATGCAAAATAAAATTGTTCTAAGAGGGTTTTTGTATATATCTATTTTGCCATCGAAGCTAGGAGCGCTGCATTTGTGTCATGGCAGCTTGCTTGAATGCTTTTAACAGTGCAGAGAGAAGGCAGAAATATTAATTAGTACCACAGAGAGGTGTCAGCTGTCTATCACGATGGCAAGTGGCATGTTTGTGTAGTACTCGTTAAAGATTACGAGCCGAAATAGGGATCTATGTCAACAGCAGGAACCAGTTACAGAACCGCAGGCTGGTTGGGGTCGGCAGGGACCTCTGGAGGTCGTCATCTCCAACCCCTGCTCAGCAGGGCTGGGCAGAGGGGAAGGATCCCTCCTGGACCTGCTGGCCGTGCTTTGCCCCGTGCAGCCCAGACACCGTTCACCGTCTTCGCAGCGAGGGCACAGTCCCGACCCTTGCACGTCTGGGAGGGGGTGAGTGTGGTGTGTATGTGGGGTGGCAGTGGAGAACCGTAGAATGGGTAAGAAATGAGGTACTGGTTTCACTGAAGTATATGAAGATTTTTGTGTCTGCCTAGAGCAAGTTTAACTTGTCTGCTTTATTGGAGGATGGGGTGATCAAAAATGAGGGTTAAAAAAACCCCGCTTGCTTCTCTGTCAGGTTATTTCAGCTATTTCTGTAAGGGTGGAGATGACAACTCCTGGGAATGTCTCCTATGTAGAACACTGTTCAGTGGGTGCAAGGACCATAAATACCTTGACCAACCCTATGAATGCCTTTTAAAAATACTCTTTCTTTAAGCCAACAATAAGCTCTCGTGCTGACAGTGCTTTAGTTAGAACTGTAGCTGGGCGCAGACTGGCGTGGAACTTCAAGAGATGTAAAGAACCGGTAATTGGTGTGGACAGACAGACGAATACATTTATAACATACTGTCTAATAAACCATGCCATACGTGGTCTAGGTTCTAATATCTTTTTTAAAAGCTGAGTATTTAATTTCAAGTGCTTGCTAAGGGATGCTTTCTGGAGCAGTGTCACGTAAATAAGGGCAGGTGGGATTTGGCTGAGTCTGTTTGAATCTGTTTTCTCCCACTGCCTTTTTTCCCCCACAGATACTGAAATATTTTGTTGTCAAAAAAACAGGAATTGCTTAGATTTATAGATAACTGAAATATCTGAAAATGCTGTACTGAAACTCGGGGGGNGGAGATCTCATTTTTGGGCTGTTTTCTTCGAAAATGACTACTCGAGCCAGCTGTTCCGCTATGCAAGGCCGCTTTCACCAATAATCACAAGCAACTTCTCCTTCATGAGCAGGTTTGAGGAAATCTAGCTTAGTGGGCAGAGCAGGCAGTAGGAGCCTAATCCTCTACAATAGCATGTTCATACATGTTAATAAGTGCCTTTTGCTTTACCAGCCAGGTTGTGTAAAAGTCATTATTTTTAAGAGTTTTGACATCTCTTCTAGATTTTTATCTGTATAATGCAATGCTAGCAAATGTGGATCTTTTTAATTCAGAATTATGGAACTTATGTTGTTTTTTACTATGTCCTTTCATCCAGCATATTAGGGTCTGCTTTTTAAATGCATTCCAAGCTTGCTCTCTTGAATGGGTTAATTTACAAAAGAATTAATATGGCATAGTGATGTTAACTGCCACATTACAATAGATGCTGAAGGACTCTGTCCTTTGTGAGGTGAAGTTCAAGAAGTTTGCTGAGACCACGTAAGTTATTTTCAAGAAGTCCTTTTTCTTTCTCTTAAGCTTGTCTCAATTAATCCAAACAGGGATAATATTGATGTGGCTTTTCTTGAACACTTCTCAATAGTGGCAGGAACCGCTGACTGGGTCAAGCAAAGACTTTCTGCATTGTCATTGAGTTTATCAACTTCTATCCCATAGTTGTTTCTCTTTGACGATGTGATCTACTATGTGTTTTTTTCCTTGAAGCTAAGCTGTGCATCATGTGAACTACACTGTCTTGTATCCTCCCTACAAGAACGGAAGGTTAACTTCACCCAGTGAGAAGACAAGTCATTAGTATGAGAAATCTTACTTATGTGTTTTGATTTGAGAAGAGAATCGCTCAGATTAGTCCTTAGTCTGTAAGATGATGTAATTAAAATTCAGCCTGACTGACAACCATGACAGGCTTCACAAAACAGCCTTGCTTTATTAGCACACGGTGTTTTAATAAGCGTATCGGTGACGATGCTGCCTGTAGGGAGGAATAGCACGAGAGCGTTGGTTACCTGGCTGGAACAGGAGTACTTGGTCAGGAGTGGACCAAGTGCCCTGAGCCTGGCGTTGGGAGGTGGGAAGGCAGGAGGCAGAAGGCAGAGAGGGAAAAGATCATCAGTGAGTCCTGAACGGCCTTAAAGCTGTTACGATTACAGGGTTGTCTACTGTACAGGGCTCCCGAGGGTTGGGGACCAACTTCTGGGACCCGAGAGACTTGAACCCTAGAGTTTTGAGTTGCAGCTGCTGAAATCAGAAAGAAGCAGAAAGAAATTTAGAAGATGAGCACTTGCGTTGTTCTTTCCCTCATTAGTATCAAATAGTCGTATCAGAATTTACTATTTGAACTCTTCAGCAAAGCTCCTTCAGAAATACTGAATGATTATTACCTAACACAGCTAATTTTATTTGAATTGATTAATAAAATTATTACTGACTGCTGCTGTTTGGAAGTCAAGGTGCCACTGTTTCCTTGGTCCAAGGCTCTCTGAACAGGAAACACGATGTCCTACTGGCCTTGCTAATTTTGGCCAGTATATATAAACTTTAACTCTTTCTTTGTAGGAACTTGGATTCATGCTTTCAAAGCATGTAATAAAATCAAGGGAAATGTTTTGTTTTTCATGTTCTTGTGCTCTGCTGAGTTAGTGTCTACCAGGGACTCGGAAAGCAGAAACTACGAAGCGATGTTAATCGGAAGGCTTTGAATTACTAGTAGCAGAACTGGGTAGACTTAAGTGAATAACTAGTTGCATCTCCACCTGAAACGTCTAGGCTGGTCAGCTTCTGTAAAGCAAATCTTTACGAAATGTCTGTGCTAAAGAATGTTTTGTACTAGCTGTTCTCTGGAGTATGTGATAGAAGAAACTACCCTGATTTTACAGCTGGGAACTTTCTATTTCCAGAAGACTTGTTGATGCCAAATTATTGTAACCTGTTAAGTGACTTTGAATTTAATGTTGTGTCAAAATGCTTCTTGGTTTGTTAGACCAGACTTTCATAGTCAATAGTAAAATCCTTAACAACAACAAAAAACAAAACCAAAAAAACCCAGAAACAAACAAAAAAAAAACCCCCAAACCCAAACTTGCTGCTATTTTATCAGTCAGATGATAATGAAGTGTAAAAGTGGAGCCAGATCACCTGCGTGCTTGGGACTGTCATCTCTCATTCGCTTCTCCTTAGAGACTTCTAGTCAGGGCAGAAAACTGTCTTCAAAAATCCTCTTTCGGGAGCAAGGCGAAGAAGGTATGGGCTGCTGCCCTGATCTGCGCTATGGAAAGGAGGATGCAACCCTTGCAGCAAAGTCTCGTTCTTTCTCTTCTGATACTTGAAATCCAAACGTCAGGAGTTGGAGATGTGGCTGGTTGAGATGGAGCTGCTGGTGTCAGACTTTCCCGTCTTACTCCAGGTGATGGGTACTTTAGTTCTCTCAGTGAAGTTACCTGAAAGTGATTTTCAGCGTTTCTGGAAGTGGTGGTGGGGAGCGTGTAGTTTGTTTGAAAGCAGCTGAAACTGAGTGCTGGTGCCACTGGCACTGCCTTGCTAATGACGATCTGGGTGTTCTTTCATCTCCTTCCTCTTGAATTCAATTACAAAACTGCTGTTAAGCATGTCCTAATTTGGTGATTTTTAGCGCTTAAATTAGTGTATCTCTTGATTTTCCCAGTGAGATCAGATCCACGCAGTATGCTTTCTCTCTGCTGTCACGATATTTTCACTTAGAAGTAGCCCATGAACACCTTTCAAGTCCATCGTGGTGGTTGAGAGCCACTGTCCCCAAAACTGTCATGCGGGCTGCTAACAGAGTCAGCCTTGTCTGTCACGTCTAGCTAGCGTGCACCTAAAATTGAATGTAACAGTGTCTAATTCTTGCTGTTTTTTCAGGGTATTTCAAGTATAATGGCTTAAGGAACTGCATGAACAGAGTATGTAATTAAACACAAAACTTAGAGCTTTAATCTTGAGATATTTTTTTTCCTGAATTCTACATTGACTTCCCCATGTTTAGTTTTTCAGTTCTCTTCTTCAGAGCTTTATACTCCAGTTACTGTGTTTTGTATGTGGAGTCTTATGAAATACAGCTGATTCAGAGTTGCAGTTGATTTAAATAGGTGATATAAATAAAGTGAAGTGTCTTAAAAGAAGAGAGATGGAGAAGGAATTCTGTTACTAGTGTAAATATAATTTTGAAATGCCATAAACTTTATTGGGAGTTTCCTGATAAGCTGTGATCAAGTTATTGCAAAACCCCTGGTTCAGATCCTAAATAAACCACCCCAAGTGTTTTAATTTGGAGACCAACTGCAATCAGTCTTCACTGGAGGCCATAGCTTGTGACCTGTCAAACACAGCCTTCTACTGGTGATCAGTAAGACGTGTACCTAAAAACTAACTTGGGTTTGAAATGCTTCTGGGTAATAATACAGCCAATCTTTTATAAACTTCAGAAACTAAGGAGGGATTAATTTGTTGTCCTGTAGTGCGCATCAAATTGGGCAGTTGACGGCTCTACCTTTTTTTTTTTTTCCCCCCCGATGCCTTGTTGATCACCGCAGTAAGAACACATGTGTATATGCTGGTAGTTCCCTTAAGTAAGCTCAGGCTGTGTGCTTACCATTAGGTCTCTTGACTGTTAAATAATAATTCTGATGTTGCATAAAGGCTAAATACTTTCGTTTGCTGACTTCATCTTTAGGCTATTTTTGAGTCACTTCTTTCTCAAAGTGGTTAGCTCACTTTTGGCACTGTAGAAATAGTGTAGATATACAAGTAGCATACCAGCATCTCTTCTTGGATAGATGTGGCTGAAGAACAGAGTTTTATTTGCAGGGATGTTGTCAGGCTCCTGTAGCTTTCTGTGCAAAGGAGAGGACGCTGGAAGTTGCTGTTGAATTCCCAGTCCGATCGGTGCATCGCTGTATGATTAACGACCTTACTTCTAAGACTAGGAACACAAGAATAATGGATGTTTTACTGATACTTCCTAATCTTAAACTTGGTGCTTCAGTATGAGCATTGTCTGCAACTAAGAAAAACTTTGTTTTAGAATGGTCATTCCTCACTTTCCACCAAAAAAAGACATGACCTTCACAGTTGAACGGAAGGGCAGTTTGATTTCAAAGTACAAACTAGCGGCTTTCTTCACTTCTCTCTATTCTATTTCACAGTTAAGTTTTGTTCCTATAGGAGTTGATCCCATTCAAAGCAGAACTTACGCTTTAACGTTCTTGCTAGTGATGTCCTGAATTCTCAGAGAATTGTGAAAGATGGGCCTATGGGCTGATCTGGAGACTTAAGGGCCTGAAATCTTTCCAAGAAATAGCGGCTCAGTCTCTTCTTGAGTGACAAGTGTGGGAATCCCACCATTTCTGTAAGAAGTCTTTTCCAGTCCTTGCTGTTCGTGTGGGAAACAATTCTGATGTGTGGCTTAAACTTTCTTTGCTACAATTAAATGTGCTGTGCTTATACCTAACAGGTATGAGAATGGGTTTTCTTTTCCTTTGCAGATACTTTAAACTATGTGAAGCCTTTAAGTGTCTCTTCCATCTCTTTTAAAGGCTTAATTTTCCTACTTAGTCATTCTGATTACCAGGGAAAAAAATCGGAATATGACGTGTCTTCTAGTGGTCTTACCTGGACTTCGGTAGGCTTAGATCCTTCTGGAGAGTTGGTATCCAAAACTGGTGATAAAATTTTAAGTTAAGAGCTCAGAAGGGCCGAATAAAACAAGACTTCAGTTAGTGCGTGCACATCCTGTGTGTAAGAGGAGTATTGCAAAACTGACACCTTTGCAAGATTTTTATTTAACTTCTGTTTAGATTCTCTTGTGCGTTGCGGTCAGCTGCTCGTTCCGGGGTTTGTATGTGTGCAGCTGATTTTTGCTGCCAGAGCGTAGTACTTCACGCTCAGCCTTACCGAACTGCATCCTTTTCACTTCAGACCATTGCTCCAGTCGGGCACGGTCGTCCTGGGTTCTGTTCCTGCTGTCCGGAGTACCTGCCGATCGTCTGCGGGTATGGAGGTGGTCTGTACGCGGCTGCCCGAGCGGTGGGTTACAGGCTGCTGTAGCGCGCTCGGAGGAGACCCCCGCAGAGCTCTTCTGGGGCGTCCTTCCACTCAGCCACGGAGTAGTTCTCAGTGGTGGACCTGCTGTGTGTAAGCCGTGTTCTTACTTATAAAAATGTGCAAGATGGCATTAAAAGCACTACTGGCTTTGTAATGTGATCACGTCTTCTGTGTTCTTTCTGTATGAGCCCTCTTAATTTTTCTCAGAAGGAACTTTTGCTTGACCTGAGCTTCTGAAAAGGCCCTCCGTGTTGGCTGGCTGCTGTCTAGTAATAATAAAGAGGTGGTTCTGCTTTGCTGTGGCTTTCCTCTGAGGTATTGACCCCGGGTTGGCCGGCCTGTTATTTTCATGTTCTTCAAAGACAGGTGCTTAGGCCCTTTTCATCTTTTGGATCATTCCTGTTCTCAAAGTTAATGAAAATAATAGTTGGTGATGCTGAGAGAGCTGTCTGAGGTGGTCGCGTGTGAATTTCTGTTTTGCTGTCTTGGGGGGGAAAGAAAAAAGTGTGGTGTTCTTCACACGTTCCACCTCTTGTTGCCCTTAATTGCTGATGTTGATTAATAGTCTGAAGAATGAAACATAGATTCAGCTGTGTCACAAACAAGGCTGTTCGTATTCCTCCCTCAAAGGCAGAAGCTGGAAAAAGGGCATCTGTTGAGCAGCCTCCGTGTGCCGGGCTGGTACCCAGCGCTCCCAAAGCCAGTATCCTTATTTAAACGAAAAGGCATTTATCTGTATACTTGAAAATTTGCCAACTTTCATGGGCATGGTTTCTAGTGCAGTAGAGCTCTCTAGAATAAAGTTTGTATTTGGCATGTGCTTGTCCTGGTTAACGGCAGCAGGAGAGACTCCTCGAATACGAGGTGAGACTTTGGATGGGGTTTAGGCTTCCCTTCTAAAGGGACAGCCCGCAGCTTCAGGTGTTCCGAGAACTTATACAGTTCTCATCCTTTAAAATTCAATGTAATTTCTGTTGCATGAAAACTGTTGTTAGAAGCTGTCACATCTGAGTGTGTTGCAAATATCGACATTTNACAGCCCGCAGCTTCAGGTGTTCCGAGAACTTATACAGTTCTCATCCTTTAAAATTCAATGTAATTTCTGTTGCATGAAAACTGTTGTTAGAAGCTGTCACACCTGAGTGTGTTGTGAATATCGACATTCGTGAGCTTTTAAAGGAAACAAATAAGGTATGCGTTGTAGGGCTTTTTTATAGAGAAATGGAGGCATTTTTTACCAAGCGAGATACATGGCGAGATGTCTGCCGTGTTCTCTGGGACGCGTGGAGCCCCTCTGTCCTTGGGAGTGCCTGCTCCCCCCTCACCAGGGACGGAGGAGGAGGAGGAGGAGGAGTGCCTGGTGTACCTCCTGCGGCAGGGGAGCGGGGCTCCCCGGCGGGGACACCCCCCTTCGGGCTGTGTCGGTCTGCCAGCCCCGGGGACTGAGCCGTGACCTCTCGGACCCGGGGGTCTGCGGGTCTGCTGGGGGGTCTGTGGATCTGCTGACGTGGTCCAGGCTGTCCCTCCGTTCGGTTCGGGCGGTCTCAGAGGGACTCGTGGTGTTTCAGGCGTGACACAGCAGCAGCGGACTCCATCATACTGCTGCTGTGAGCCGCTTTCTCGATAGTTTCTGCAAACTGAAAGGAATTCTTAGTAATTCTAACATTTACTCTTTAACATGGTTAGAAATAGGTGCCTCAACAGTCTGAAACTCCGTCATATTAGTTCAGACCTGCACATCCAGCATCCTTCGTGCTACCTCCGTGCATTAGCTTCTCCTGTTCAGATAGCTGCCCCCCTTAACATCTTGCTAAAATATGGAGTAGAAAATGTTCTCATAATTGTCTGAAGTAGTGCAAAAGCAATTTCAACAGCAGGGGATACAAACGAGAATTTAACGAGGAAAACTTTTTCATACCTTTCCAGATACTTGCTTAAGAATAGTACCAGAATAAAGAGCACATAGTGCATCGGCATAAAAATAGACCATATGAAATACATGTGGTGTGGTTATAAACCACAGCTTTTTACACCTAACAATAGCAACAGGGCTTTCTGTGCTGCAAGTAAATTTATCTTGGAAGTTAAATGGCTTTCTATTTACAGTCACTTTCTGAGGAAGAGACTTTCTACATACTCCTCACAGACAACTGAATTAGAAAGAAGTCCTTCCCCTCGACAAAGGGACGCTCTGTTCTCTGCAGATGCCAACTGCTTTCCATACGTTACGGCCCTCCATCGCGCAAATGTCCTTTAGCTATTGTGTTGCTCTTCCTATAATTAGCTGTATTTAGTTGTCACTCAAGTGTGCAGTGCTTCTTATGAAAACATAAGTAGCGCCAACACAAGAGCTGGGTATTTATCAGTGGATCAAGCAACTCCTGTAGCACGTTTTAAGCTAAATTCCAGGGCCACAAGAATTTTTGTTTTGAAGGGTGGAGCGGTGAGGTGGAAGGAGGAGCGACAAACACTTCAAGCGAGTGATCCCCGATCATTGCTGATACACAAATATCCTTACACTTGTGAGGTGTTTGGTATATACCTGCCTGGGAATCAAATTATGTCAGATAACGTGTTTTGTTCTGGTGATTGTTTGTTTGTTTTGTTTTATTATTTCAGCTATACAGTAATTTGACTTAAATGGAAACCATTAAATAACTTGAAGACAGTTTTTTAAGAAATATTCTTGCCATGAACTTAGAAAAGGGATGAGCATGTGTGCTTCTAATGTTGGTATAAACTTCTAAGTTTAAAACTGGCTTTAAAAGGAATTTGGACTAATACTGGCTTTTCTGAGGATCTCTCAGCTAAGCTGTTCATTCACCTCTCGGGCTGGTATAGCTATACCGAGTTAAGGGTGAACCGCGGTATTGATAAAAGGAGTTTCTAAGCTGGAGTATAACGTTCTGATACCGCCGCTAGCAGTAGAGAGCTTTGACTTTGTGCTTTTTCTATTATCTTGTAAACAGTAAGCGTTCAGATGAGACTCTGGAGATCTCGGCTCTTCAGGTGACGCTCTGGGTGTAGTTGCTCTCTGTGGGGCAGACGCTGAAGGGGGCGGGTCGGGCTGTTGCAGGGACTGGGCACTGGTGACGGCATCTGTGCCGTAGTGTCCGGATTTCGGCAGGGCCGGTGGTCGCTGGAGCGCTCCCCTGTGCCGCTTGGCACCGCGCCTCCGCGCAGCGGTTGTGCTGCTGCACTGCCGGAGGGGGAAGCGTGAGGATGGCTGTCAGACGCTTACAAAGCTAGCGGTGTTTTAGATTCCGCTTTTCAGTTTTAACTTGATCTGGTTTTCTGTTGTAACTTCATCTGTCGTAGCCTGAAATGTATTTAGCTCTGATTTCTAGGTCCCCTTGGAGAACTTGTGTGTTTTGAACATAACATAGGGTGCTAACTGGAGTAGAAATACTGGGTACTGTTTGCAGAGATATTGTGTGAAATATGAAAATTGTGAGAGGTATCTCTTGAATTTAGGTACATATAGCATTAGAGTGTATACAGCTTACCTAGCCAAGATTGTCAGCATGACATGAGGTGTCTCATTAATGGCTCTACAGTTTTCTTTTTACAGTAGCAACTTGAAATAGCATGAAAATCCATAGGGCTCAAGGATTACATTTTCTTTTTGAATCAGTATGTCCTCAGTGGAAACCCAGAGAAACAGTAAGGCCTTTCAGTCATTAAACTGTTCTTTAGGCATTCTGTGAAGTCTGTAAATTTATGTCCAAAAGTTTAACCTGTCTGAACAGCTAATTTACTTTGTAATGCAGGTTGAATAAGAGAGTTAGTATTTTTATTACCTACCCATTTTCAATATGTCTGTTTGATTCTTGGATCTCATAGGAATCCGTCAACTGCATTCTACCAAGCGTTCCATTTCAACAAGTTACGCGAGTCAAAGACCTTCTGGGATAGGTATGAATGCTTACGTATGGAATGCATACGTGCTGAGGTATGCATGAACAGCTTCGCTCTATGCAAGTTTCTCGTCATTTTTGTTTGCACAGAACTGCTGCTTGTGTTTAGAGCTTCATATCGGGCTTCCGCAGCCTGAAGGTCTGAAGGCAGTCATGGAAGTGAAGTATTCTTACTGGAACTTAAAACTAAATAAGTCTAAAGTAATATGACGTGATGTTTTCTTTTTTCCTCCTTCCATTATGCACGTACCATACATAATGTGTAAGCTGAGAGTTTAATGCTAGTCAGCTACTAGCTGACCTGCACTAAAATGTTTACAGCTTCCTTTTCCAAAAAAAGGAAACTTTTTGGCATTGTGGCTATTGAGTCCTATATCGGAAAACAAGTTGTGAAAATGTTATATTTGAACACAATTTTGGCAAAGTTGAAATCTTTGGGTCTCAAAACCAGGAAAGGAAGCTTTCTGGCTTGCTTTCGTTCTGCTGAAGTAAAGCTAGATGGGGAACAAATGTGAACCGTGACAAGATAACGAGGACGACGTAATCCTACGAAGTTAGCATTGAACTCATGGCGAGAAACTGCAATGAAGTGCCACAAAGTCATATCTGTCACGGATATGACTTGTCACAGATGCATTACTAATTCATCAGTAGCTGCAAACTGTTTCTTTCCCGCACTTTAATGATTTTGAAGGGTGGTTTTTTTTTGTCAGTTGAAGCCCCAGTGATGGTGTGACTTCCTGTCTTGCGATGCTCTGGCTTGTCACAATACTTCTGCTTAGCGAGCTCTGTAGAAGCTGTTGAAGTATTGATAACTGTTTCATCATTGTACTGGCTGTATTTGACTTGAGAGGCTGTTTGACTTGCAAAGCTTCACTGAATCCTTTAAAGTTTGCCTGGCAACAATTTGTGTACGTACAACCCTTATGGTTAAAAGTAATGCTGATGCGTCCTGCTCTGGTTTTTGCTGAAGTGCCAGCATTAGGCTAAGTTTCAAAAGCACATCTTCCTTTTCTAGCAGAAACTTGTACAAATTTGCATTTTTGCTTTAAGCTCTGGATGATGCCGCTTTCCTGTATTTATGGGACAGAGTTCGTATTTATTTCAGTTAAATAGTGAAGTCCTTGGAACCTAAACTTCAGGGCCTTGAATACGAATTTGGTAGTTAGATCAAAAGCTCCCTTTAAGGTCTAGCCTTCATCTGTTTCTCCATTTTCATGTCTCTTTACTTGAAATAATTCTGAAGATGAGGAAGCTGAATCAAAAAACTCTAAAATAATTAATGATTAAGATTGAGGCTTCACAAATCTGAGGTTTATGTACAGTGTCTGAAGCAAGAATTGGAAGCATGGGATACAGAAAAACATTAAATTCAGGTAGAAGAATGTAAATGGTTTCCTTTAAAAATAGTCTTGCATCTTTGCTGTTGAACACTTTGTAGTAAAAACAAGTATTTGTAAAAACATAGAAGCAAATTCATCAGGATTGATGCAAGTTTTTAAACTTCTAATCTGTTCAAATTCCAAAGCCTTTGACAGGGTTTAGCAGGTTTTGCATTTATAACCCGGTTGTCAGATTTCCTTAAGACCACGTCATGTAGTTTTGCTTCAGTAGGTGAGTGAAGAGCCTTCAGCCGTGACCTTCCCGCGGGCATCCAGTGGAGGGACGGGCGAGGGCCCGGCGGCGAGGCTGGTGGGGTCCCTTCCCGGGGTGGGGGTCCCTGGCAGCAGTAGGGGGGGTGGCCCGGGCAGGGGGGCTCTGCTCTCAGGCTTGAGTAGTTTGGGGACAGTCATGGGGCTTTGGGACTCTTCTTGTGATCTCCGGCTCGTGAAAGAAGTCTCTGCCGTGAAAACGATAAGCTCATCTGGTTTTCTCAGAATCCCTTTGTTTCCCCCAAAATGTGGGGGTTAACACGCTGCAAAGCACCAGGGTCTTGGGCCTGCTGGCAGTAGATGCTAATTACATTTTGCATCTCCTTCACAAGTCGTTTGTGAACCGGAGAAGCTTGAGTGAGGAGACTTTAGTGTAAACATAATAGAAAATCTTCCTGTGTGACTTCAGTATTTTTCTCCGAACAAATGCGGATTATTCTCCTGTGAGCAGCCATCTCTTGGGGCCGTCCGAAGCCAGCAGAGCTAACCACATGCTATTGCAATAGGCAGTAAGAGATTGCTAAATTGCTGCAGGAAAATAGAGACTTGTTTGTTTTTCACTAACGCACCATGGCGGGGAAGAGTGCTGGTAACAATCAAACCATTAAACGTTAGTGAAGCGCTGGTTGCTCCCGACACCTCAGCAGAAAGGCTGCAAGTGGTGGTGCATGGTGTTCACGCGGGTGTTGCGGTGGGTGTTGCGGTGGGTCTGTCTCTTCGGCTGCCGCGGTTGCTGGGAGCATTAAGAAGGGGAACAAGGGCTTCCTGGCGCGTTCACGTGAGCCCGGGCGCCTGCCCTTCTGCGCCTGCCTTGCCTCTGGGTGGTGGGAGTCCCAGAGGAGCTTTAGGTGGGTTTGCCTAAAACATAGCCATTCTGGGTAAACTTGAATTTAAAGCATTTGGATTTGTGTTTCCATTGCATTTTTGTGTGAAGCATTAAACCTTCACAATATAAATCAACTCCTAAAATGTGGATTTTCTCCCTACTTTAACACCCAGATAAATGTATCCTAAGTGTTGCTGGTAAACATCTTGCTTTGTGTGTAAATGTGACAAATTAGCATCTCTCTGTGTGATGGATTTTGCCAAACTTCCGTTTCCCTATTCTGAGCCTTCCTCTTAAATGAGGTGCTCCTCCTGGAGACACAAGAAAGTCAGGAGTTACACACCTCACACTTCTTGATTGTAGCCTTATCTGGAGGTCCTTTTAGGGGTAAAACTTTTCTGATTTGAAATGAAAAGTCTAAAACTCCATGTGAAATTGAAAAAGAGTCTTAGGACGAGGCTGACATTTCATGTAACACCCTGATCCAGTCAGTGTTGTGCTTAATGTGTTTCTTTGTGATGCTTCTCATGGAAGTGGTGCGCGATGTGACTGACTTCATGCATAGGGAAGAGTGTTTGGTTCATTAGTGTAACTCAAAAACTTACCGAAACTATGAAGGAGACACATTTCTCTTTAATGTCAAAAAATACCCCACCAAAACCCACCCCAAAAAACCCCAACCAACAAATCCAAACCAGTGAAATTCAAACATCGTCTTGGTTTTCCCCAGAAGTATTCTTTTATAGAGCTCATGCATTGCTTCTAAGATGAGTTATGACGTTGTGCTGAAGCTCCGAAGATCAGTTATTCAGTGAAACTGAAGAACGCTTTCCTGCCCTACGGGAGCAGGTTCTCCTCTGTTTGGTGGAGGAGCGTCAGTAGACGTGCGGGGAACCGGGCACCTGCCCCAACCCGGAGGCTGCGAATTCACCCCCTCAGACTTTCTCACATGGCTTCGCAAAGAAAAATGGTGAAAATCTGAAATACTTGGGTAGATACTCTTCCAAAGCTGGATAATTGATCGTATTGGGAAGCTGTTGTTATAAAATGTCATAATTGGATGGAAGCTAATTAAACATACCTTAACTGTTTCAGGGTTTCTGTGGACGGCCTAAATAGCTCAACTAGTGGTAAGACAAGAAGGAGTGGCGGGTTAAGCCACTACAGTAGCTCGCAAATGAGTAAACCAGTGAGGGGAAAGAATAAATGAACACACTCGCTGTGGTAGTTTGCGGTTCGCTTGCCAGCAAAGCAAATGCGGGAGCACTTCAGGGTTCCTTACTGCTCCCTCCAGAAAGGTTGCTTGATAATTTGATTTAAGGCAGTAACAACGAAAGAGCCAGGGGAGACCACCTGGTTCAGGGGTGTCTGTCTGAGACTGCCGCGGGTGACATCTTTTCCACGTTAGCCTAAAGCAGAGTAGATCTGGTGCTTTACCGAAGAGTTGCCCTGCGGGGGCTGTCGGCCCGGGCTCTTGCGAGCACCGCTGTACCCCTCTGTAGTCTGTCCTGCAGGCGGTCTCTTCCACTCTTGCAGCATTAGCAATGTTGAGTGACAGGCTTTATGTATCTAAATGCACGAGGTGAATAGTACAGTAACTCTTGATGTTAAAATTTAGAAGAAATATCAAGAGCACGAAAAAGCAAGAAAACTCGTGTTCGGGCAGTCTTTTGGGGGGTGACTTGCTGCTAAGAAATTCCTTGGGAAAGCAGTATGCGGGTAGTGAGTAATACAGCTGAACACAGAATATGTTGTTTGTTACTGACTAAAACCCCTGAAGCTTCAAAATTCGTTTGTATCATCCAGTCAGTAGGATTCGCAGTCTCATTTAGTGTACTTGGCAGTGCCCAAGCAGGGCTGTTTGACTCGCGTTCCTCGTGCACCAGCGTCGGTGTAAAACACACGCGTTACTGAGGACTGTGGAATCTCTGGAAATGAACCACTGCGTTCTTTTTTTAAGCATACAGAGTGAATTAAGCTGCGGATGCCTTTAGTTTGAAGTTTGATTCCTAGTCTTTCTACCTCGGTTTTGAAGTGAATTTTGAAGTTGAGAGCATGTCTCTTCAAGGGGTGATCGTTATGTCTGAAGACATCGATGGTGACAAGAGCAAGCTGAGTGCAGTGGCGCTTGTTGAATTCACCACTGAACAAGATCTTGGTGCCTGCCAACGTGAGGTGATGGTGAAGGTTAAATTTCCTCCAGCCGTTAGCAAGTTAACACGAAGACATTAACCTTTTTTGCTGTCTTCTGATCCACTCATCCTCAATTTTTCTATTAGTCACTTATTTTATTCACTTTCCCATTCTGTGAGCAGTGTTGTTCAAGTTTGGGAATAGTAAGTAAGCTTTCTGGAACTGCCAAATTATGCTTTACAAAGGACACTTGTTTCATCACGATGTAACATCTGTACGTTCAGTGAAGTTATACACTGGTGTGTGTTGTGCTAACAGGGCTACCAGACACTGTCTTTAACAATACAGCTTGTTGATGATGCTGAAACAGCTTTCCAGTAAGATCTTACCATACTCTTGGGATACCTTTTCTCCATAGGAAAAGGTTTTTGCAGCAATTAAGTCAGAATTATACAGAGGCTTTTAAGGATGCGATGCACGATGGAAAGTGTGAATGCTGCATATTGTGTAACATGCATTAGAAATCAGACTTGCGCTTAGACTCACCGGTTCTCTTCATGTTTTCCTAATCTGTATGTGTGTGATTGTCCAAGACACTTCTCTGGCTTTGTTTGCAAGATATTTGAAACAAACAAAAAATTGTAGTGGTATTCTTGAGTTGTAGGCATATAGGAGAAATATTCTTAAAATATGACATAAAGAATTCCGAGGTGCAAGCTGTAAGTATTTGATAAAACACTGTTTCAAACACGGCATACCTGATTGTCAGCTATAGCTAAGCGGTGCTATTGGCAGCCAAAATCTAGTTTTCCCCTTGGTCTTTCAAAGTAAAATGTAAAAAAATTACATTTAAGCCACTAGGATATTTTAAACATTCAAAATGAGGATTTCCCAGACTAAATAGGGTTCTGCTTATCTGGTGTGTAAGGTAGAAAAATGTTGGGTTTACCATCCATCTCTGGAGATGGCAAACTCTATTTGGTAATCTTTGTCATTTTTACTCGTTATAAACCTTGCCTTGTACTCGAGGGGCTTCAGAGCGATACTGGTGTACCAGTATAACCTCTGTTAGGTCAGCGCCTTCATTCGCGTAACCTTAACTTGGAGGGCCAAGTCAGACTGAATTGTTCTCTTAGATTGCCCTGTGTGTGTGGTGGTTAGTTGGCTCCAAAAGCTCAGTTTGAGGGTTTGAGGGGGTAGTGGGAAGTTTGCAGTTACAAAAAACCCCACCAAAACAGTCTTATATGCCTAATGCATCCCTTTCCACTGCCCTGCGTTGCTTGGTGTGGATTTCTCTGTGTGTGTGTGTCGCAGCTTTGACAATAATTGTCAGACTTCTGTAGTTCCTGCAACAATCAACTGTGTCTAAAAGCAGGGCATGGTAATCGGTCCTTTTTTATAAGAGCTAAATGTGCCTTCCCACTTCTAACTCAACAGTTTGCAAGTTGAGGCATTGGCTATGCAGTGGATGGTGCACTCACACAATGTATCAAACTCTTTCCAGTTATGATATCCAAAAAGACTTCTTTAACAGATTTATTATTTTTTTCCTGGCCTTTTCATAAGGACTGCATTGTATTTATAAATTTCATCCTGCAGCCATGGGATAAAATATTTTTATGCAAACTTAGATTTGATATCAGCGGTTGAGGATTTGAGAAAGATAGAAAATGTTAAGATTCGGCAGCATATTTGGGCTGTACCGTAAGAGTGGCTGGGACTGGAGTACTCTGCTTCCCAGTGCCTCGCAGGAGCCATTTGTTGTGGGGAGCACTATAAAATGAATGAAGGGCCGGCTCGTGTGGGAGTTGTGCTAGCACGAACCCCAGCTCCCGTACGCTTTCAGAAGGTGAGATGCAATGCTGTCATCGGGCCAAAACCACACCTGACTAGGCGGAGGCTGCTCTGTCGGCATGCAGCTTCTCCCGGGGCGGTCTGGGGGCCCCGGCTCTGCCTGCTGGAGGCAGCAGGATGGACATCGGGATTTGGATTCGTGCAGGGAGCACGTCTGGAATCCTCACTCGGTCCTTCGGCAGTGGCACCGGCTGCTCTGGGGTTAAGGGCAACAAGAATATTGCAACGAGCGACGGTAGTGTATGAACTACTCCTGGCTTTCAGCACGCTCTGTTAGAACCCCCTGAAGTGTACAGGTGGGTGGGAGAGCGGTAGTTCTCGGGCTGCGTTCGGATCCCACCTGCGGGGAGGGACAGCCCTGTACCGGCTGGGAACGCCGCGCCAGTTTAAGAGGCAGGTGAGAACGTGGAGCGCGAGGTCTGGCGTGGGAAAGGTCCTCCTGCAGCGCGGCTGGCAGGGACCGGGGTTGCGGGCGGTGACGGGGACGACTGTCTCCCACAGGAGAGGTTTGCCCAGCAGGGACCGGGGTTGCGGGCGGTGATGGGGGAGACTCTCCCACGGGAGAGGTTCNCGGGCGGTGACGGGGACGACTGTCTCCCACGGGAGAGGTTTGCCCGTGGAGCTGCTGGGATGCCTTCGCTCTGAGCGGTGTAATGGGCCTCGTGTCTTAAACAGTCACGCTGCAGAAGAGTTGAAACGGGAACAGAAGAACAAGTCCCAGTCTCAAATTTAACTACAAACGCATTGAGCAAAGGTGTCTATAACGCTGTAAGGATGCAGAAGCAGATCCCGCTACAAAGTGTGCTGTTTGCTTTCATTTTGCTCCTCTGTTTGGTCAGAGCTGCCCCGCTGGGCTGGCGGAGGGCTGTTTGTGAAAGGCTGTCAGGGACGTGCAGCACTCTCGGGGGTTTCAGTCGCTCTTCAACACAGACATTTTTAACAGTTCCAGATAGATCTGAAACACATCAATGCAAAATTGGAGGAAATGCTTAACCTTGTCATGAATTATAGATACTTTTTACTCTGAGGAGGTTTAGCACGAGTATGGCTTGAATGAGGCTTGGAAGGCAGATACTGGAACAATTTTCTTGTGAAATGGGTGTTTAGCACTTTGGATTGAGATTACAAGTTTTCTTCAATTTAGAAGCAGAGGCTGTTACTCCCTCAGTCTAAAAAGCTGATTCCCTCTACTCGTTGCTCGGTGGTAGGTACTGTCTCTTGCGAGACTTGGTAGAATGGCTTTCTCTAAATGGTGTCATATTCTTTCAATAGTTGAGCTTCGTTTCACGTGTGTAACTAACACTGCTGAGCGTATTGCCAATACTCATTTTAAAAAGCCTTCAGTAGTTTTTTTCTTAACGCTTGGTGTCAGTGAGTTACGTATTTTCAGAGAGGCGGGTTTCCAGGCATGACGGCAGACCTTGCCTTTTCCCCGCACGTTAACTTTTTCCAGCGTAGCTGCACGCCGCTGATAGCGGCCGCCGGCGCCGGGGGAGCATTATCAGCGGCCGTCACTGGTGGGGCTGGCAAATACTCTGAGCACGGCCGTCTGGTGTCAGACACGGGGCTGTGGGGTAAAATCACACCTCGGAGACGTAGCACGGGAGAGCATGGGATGGCAGAGCCCGTGTGCGGATGGGGCGTGCGGTGGGGGGTGCCCCGTCTGACCCCCCGGGCAGAGCGACAGCTCCTCTCCCACGGAGAGATCGGGGTCTGCCCGAGAGCAGGGACACCCCCCACCCCAAATTCTGACTCCAGAGAGTGACGAGTGAGCGACTGGCTGGTGTTCAGGTATTGCGACTTGAAAACAGGCCAAAAATACGAAGGCCTGGATTGCCGTCACCCGGGATTTAAAGATGGGGTTCAGCGTCGTTTGGTGCAGTAAATACACACTCTGATGGCGACGGCAGAGGTGTTCTGTTGGACTGTCCTGCACCGGTGCGTCTTTGGAACAAGACTGACCCTAACTGTAACCAGCCCCTGCGTTTCTTAGGTGTTAAATGGGATCCTGTGAGAATTCGTTGGAACCGAGCAAGCGCTCGTGCAGTTGGGGCTTTGGTCACGTCCTGCTCGTCGACGGACTGCTGCCGCTGGGTCGCAGGGTTGTAAATGCGCTGCTCGTCCAGGAGCGTTTTAACTGCGCAGTAGTTTTCAAGTAAAGCCAGAAAACAAATACTATAACAGGTTTTTTTTCTTCAATGCTTTATAAAAGCAATTTAGCAGAAATAAAACTGAAAAAAAGGACCCCATGAATGTCCCCTGAATCCCTGTTTTCCCCAGTGAAGAAAGCTGGAAAATGAGGCAGGGAATCAAAGCAGTTAATTTACTGTTTATTCTAATGCATTTTTCTGGTTATGGGTGTCATAAGCATAGCCTGAGGAATTATAAACTGAAGGAGCAGTGTCTCTGAAGAGCTCTAACTGTACTGGGCAATACGGGGGGGGGGGGCGACCCCATGATTGGGTACTGAATTCCCGAACCCGAAGCTTTTGCCTCTCAGTGAAGGTCCGTTCGCGGGGTCCTGCGGGTGCCAGCGGGAGCAGAGGTTTAACTGAATGATACAGTAATGCTCACAAAGTTTTCTCCTTATATTTACAGTGCATCTGGTGCGAGCGTTGTTGCCATTGACAACAAAATAGAACAGGCAATGGTAAGTAAAAAATAAGTTGTTATTTCTAATAGGATTAGTGGTTCGTCACTGAGCATAAGTCTCCAGCTGCGCTGTGGTTCTGTGAGCCTGTACCAGCCCTGCATCAGCCATTTCTGCGTCAGCTGCGGGGAGACCACGGACCAGGACTGCTTTCACTGTTGGCCCAGAAGTGTTCTTAAGTGAATTTTCCTCCGAGTTTCTGAGAACCAGCTGATTGAACTCGAAGGGGTGCTGAAAATAAATAGCACGTTTAAGTCTCTTACTTTAGCAAAGTTCATTACTACTTTTTCTTAATTGTCACTTAATGCTGTGCCATCCTTGATGTTTTTGTTACATCGGTTTGATTTTTTTTTTAATTACTTCTGCTGATTTAGAGGCTTTCTTACTTCTCGGTTCTCGTGCACCTCAGTGCCTGGGACCTGTGGGTCAGAGCTTTAGAGCTGCTGTGTCACTCTGAGCAGCCGGAGCATAATTCTAGTCCTTGTCTTCGGCGTGACCGAGGGGACCAGAACTTAATGCTGGGAACAAAGCTTTTGATGCAAGGGCCGCTCTGCAGTGAGTTAGAGCTCGGTTACTTGCTCTTGAAGGCTAATTTATTTATATAATTTTAGTGATGAGTGCTTTAGTTTTGCAGGCTTACCACTTACTTCAGTGAAAGCCGTAAAATAGTAAATTCTGGGGTTGGAGCGGAATGAAACTGTTCTTCTTTCCCTTGGTGTAACTGTTAACTTGTTCTCCACAGGATCTAGTGAAAAGCCATTTGATGTATGCAGTAAGAGAAGAAGTGGAAGTCCTGAAGGAACAAATAAAAGAATTAGTTGAAAGAAACTCTTTACTTGAACGAGAAAACGCACTGTTGAAATCTCTTTCAAACAATGATCAGTTATCCCAACTTTCAACCCAACAGGCCAATCCCAGTAGCACTTCACAAGCGCAGACAGCGATAGCACAGCCTCCGCAGCCAACGCAACCTCCGCAGCAGCCGAATGTCTCCTCAGCGTAAAGCTTCCCTGCCTCCTTTGAGAACAAAAAAGCCCGAGAGCAGTCTGTCCCTGTGTGCCACTGACGTCCTTCCCACTTTATACGAGAGCGAGTAGCCATGCTTCTGTTGTGTGTTTGGCCTTTTCAGTATTAGACAATCACTCTCCGAGAGCTGTCCCTCGCGGGTATGTCGCGCAGCGCGGCGGTGTCCGCCACGTCACGGGTGCACAAGGGAGGTCGGAGCAGGAGGTTTTCAGGCAGCGAGCGCGTTGGCCGGGTGTGCAGGAGTGAGGTCTTCTCAGAGCTTCGGTGGCTCTCCGGGGTCTCCGTTTCCCGTGGATTACTTTGAGCCTTGCGATCTGGTAAGAGGTAACAACTCATCTGAAGAGCCACTGTTCTTTCGATATAAGTAACATTTGCCTACATTAGTTTCATTTCTTTGTTTTATTTATTACAGGGCTGCTATTTTCATAATGTACATGAACAATGTCACAGAACTTTTTTTAATTTTTTTTTTAAATAAATGTATGTATCAGTAAAATGATAGATGGGATTGCGTTGAATAGATAAAATGTTTAGGCAATAATTGAACAAAAGAATCCTGGCATATTTCTAACACTAATGGCAATTTACCTTTGGTATTTATTTACGGTAGTAAAGATCCAGCTTGAATGTAAATTTTGTATAGAGTGTAAGTATGAAGACCATAGTGCATCTGTACAGGTAGTCACCAGTTATTGTGATATAATAAATAATTGATGGGCTATTTTGATGAAGAAAACTTTGCTCATTTCTGTTTCTACTTTCTAATAGAGAGAAATTGCCATGATTCCTCTGCTTTTTGACATTTCGTATAATTTTTTTTTTTGGGTGGGAATAAAAAGCTGTGAAATTGTTCAACCTACTTTGTAACCAAAGAAGCAAAGCTGTGTAATTGAGGTTTGTTTTTTTTTTTTATTTTATAATGCACATTCTTTATGTATTTTTATTTAGTGTTTTCTCATTCACAACTTTCTTTGCTGTCTCGCATGATCTGCATGACCTATAATCTTTGAACCACTTTCGTACCTCATGTTTTTATCCAGCACTCTTATTGTAATATGTAATAGTCTGTGAACAATGTCAAATAAAAAAGAAAGAACAGCTGGTGTTGGTGGAGCTGAGCTAGTGTGCTATGCACTAGTTGTTTAAAAAAATAAATAAATGAAGTGAGCCATCTTTTGTTCATTTAAAATGGTGTTTTGAATTTCGTATGCAGAAAACGTTTTGTTACATTGCAGATTTTAATGTATTTAATAAATGCAACATGCAGATTAAGTGCAGTGTATACTGAGTATTTAAATTAAAAATGTACATTTCATAAATACACTTTCAAGAGAGACCATCATTTGTGTAAACTAACGCAGTGTGTCAAATTGATGTATAAATATATATATTTTAACACATTTTCTGAAATTAAACTGCAGTTTTGTTGAATTTTTTTTGGCTGTAGATGTTGTTACAGTGTAACAAAATTCAGTAGCACTTTTTTTTTCTTAACAAACTGGAGAAAGGTAACCTCAGTGAGCCAGTAACAGAATAATGCCGAAATGATAACTGCTGCTCTTGCAACACATGTTTTTCTTTTATTCTAGGAAAAGCATAACTCTGATGCTGTCAGTGACCCTGTTGGTTTCGGTGTTGCGCTGGTGCATATAAACCAACAAGCGGCCCTGTGCCGCGGTGTTGAAACCGAGAGGTTACTCCAAGCAAAGGGCGCAGTGCGCCTTCCCGGGCTGCTGCGGTCCTGCTCCCGCAGAGCCTGTGCTTGTGCCGTCAGCGTCCCTGCAAGCGTCTGCTTCCATGCCTTACCCTTGTGTGTGTCTGACTCTGGCCAGGTTTATGCCTTAGGTAAAACAAAAAACAAGCAACACTGGAAACTGCAAGTTTTGGTGTCTTCAGATCTCAAGGAAGCATCCCTGTCCTGCGTTCCAGAAACTGTGTCCCACCTTCCTGGTAAGTGTCGGTTCACAGCACGGCTCGGAAGAGCCATGGGGGGTAGGGGGGAATGTATATATACATACACACATATATATATATTAAAAAGCACTCACTGAAGTAATACACTAAAATTATCTTCACTTCAGTTCAGATGTAGATTCAGTTGTGAATCTAAAGGGCGGGTGTCAGGAAGACGGGGACAGACTTTTCAGTGGGGCCCAGCGATGGGGCAACAGGCGCAAACTGGAACACGGGAAATTCCCTCTCAACATGAGGATAAACTTCTTCACTGCAAGGGTGGCGGAGCGCTGGCACGGGCTGCCCGGGGAGGCTGTGGAGTCTCCTTCTCCAGAGAGACCCCAACCCTCCTGTGCAGCCTGCTCGGGGTGCCCCTGCTCTGGCAGGGGGTGGACTGGGTGAGCTCCAGAGGTCCCCGCCAGCCCCTGCCGCTCTGGGGTGCTGTGCTTGGTGCTCTTGGCCCGCTATAGGCACGCGGTGTACTGCTGTGCGTCCTTCAGGGAAACAAGAGCTTTGCGTGCAAATTAGAAAACAAAATATTTCGGTAGCTAAGTGTATTTTTTCCCCATAGTGTGATCGATAGCTCGTTCCAGCTACACAGGAAGGGTGTAGCTGGTAAAGTAAGTAAAAAGGGACAAATTGGGGGACTTCTGGGAACAGAAGCCCTTCAGATGAATAGTTGATTAAAACTTCTATGGAGATGAGACTGTAACTGTCAATGTATTCTTGAGCAGTGAAATGGAAAGGAGACCCTTGGAACGTGCAGTTGCTGATGTCCTGCTGATGGTGAAGCAGAGGATCAAGCCGCCGAGAAGACGGTCCCCAGCACTTGCGGTCCCGTGGAGCTGATGTCTGCATCGCCTCTCCCTCGCGTGACGTTTGTGACCACGGTGTGTGGGGTTGTCCTGTGCGAGCTCTGCCGCACAGCTACAGTTGGATCACTTACACACAGGTGCTCTGGATTGGTTTTGTTTTTCTCCTCAAGAGAAAAAAAGCATTTAGTAAATCTGCTGAAAATGGGGGATGAAACAAAGATTAACCTGATCCTGTCAGAAACCCTTTGTTTGCTTCTCTCCACTCCTGTCAGGTTTGGGTTTGGTTTTAGTTTTCTCCTAGTGGTAAGTTGTACTCTGCTCTAAATGCCAACTCGGCGCGCTGTGCAAGAACACTGTAAAATGGCAGAAAAGGGTCCCTGAATTGCTGCTGTCTCTCCCCGAGAGGCGGTGAGGCCGCTGCCTGGGGAGAGGAAGGAAGAGCAGTTCCTCAAAGTGAGAACATCATCTCGATGTTATTACACGTTCGGTTTCTGAGAGGGGGAAGAAAGGCTCGTTGACAAACAATCGTGTTGCTGAGGCTGCATCGGCGGCTGTGCTGCTTTGTGCACCGGGTGTCAGTCAGCTTCCCGCGGCTGGAAAGCCGCTCTTTGTCGTCCTTACGCGTGACGGCACAGCGATGTCAGTCAGCCGCCCGGCAGCGCTTGCGTGGCGTGAGGCGGGGCGACAGACCTGCGCTCCCCACGCTCGGGGGTCGGCTGGCGCCGTGGGTGGGCGCAGGCAGCCGCGCACACCGCTGTGTGTCTGCTAGTGTCTCTCGGCTCCTCTTTAGGGAAATGACTGTGTTTCAGGAGCTGCGGGTGAAAGTGGGCTCTTCAGGTGGGATGCCGTTCTCTGGGAAGCCGCGCTGTTGCCTGTTCCTGTAATACAACTCTGAAATCATTCCGTAGCTTCAGCGTAACGAATAGAGAAGTAATTCAGCTCCTGGACTTGCAGCACTTTGAAACGGGCTCGACCCCTGTGCTGTGTGTGTTTGGTGCGGGTGGTGGTGCAGCCGTGGTGTCTCAGGGCCACGCTGGAGCAGAAAGGTCTCAGGGCGATGAGGCTCAGCTTTGTGGTGGCTCTGAATTGGCCCCTGCGTCTCCAAGAGGGGACAGAACACGCAGGGAAAGGCTACAAAAAACAGTGGAGGAAATACTTAATAAGGAGAGCCTGAGATGTCCGTTACTCTGTCTGGAAGGGGAGCAGGCTGCGGGAGGGCTGACACGAGCCGCTGAGAGAGTGGCCGAAGGGGATGGGTGAGGTGAGCGCAGAGCTGCAGCTGCGCAGCTTTTCGCATAGCAGACAGTGACCTTTGGAGCTGGCTGCCGCGGGATGCTGTGGAGGCAGGTAGGATGTTCTGAAAGGGGTCAGGCGGATTCACGGACAGCAGGGTGACACACAGGGATGTACCCTCTTACCACCCCCACACACCGCCTCTGGCTGCGAGGCGAGGAGCAGGAGCGGAACGAACTGTAAAGGGCGGCTAAACGTGGCTGTCTGTCGTAGCATCTCCTGCCACTGCTCGAGACAGCACTGGGCTGGTCGGGGCCTGTCTGCGCTGCAAAAGAGCTTTGCTCTTCAGTAACAAATTCACAACCTTTTGTGGTCTAAGGTCAGATTTCAGCTGAGCAAGTCGAGCGCCTCAGCCCCTTCGAATTTGAGTTTGAGGAAGTTCCATTGCGTTTCCGTTCACACGCCGCAGGAAGGCACATCCATCCTCCAGAGGGGTGGGATGCGGCAGGTCTGAGTTCCAGGAGCCGGTACCTGTCCTTGATTCCCCCTCCGTGAGCACACAAGGGCATTTATTTCTGCTCATACCATGTGCTGTGCTGCTTTTGTGATCACCAACTGCGTTTCTCTTTGCGGACAGACTGTGCCCATGTTAAAGGACCACGAGTTCTCCCTTTCCTGTCCGAAGAGCGCTAGAGAAGTGACGTTTGGCGAAGTCCCATGTCCTCCGTCTTTCTGCGGCGCCTAGGGCAGCCCGGGCTGTGCCGCGTGGCCACGCAGGCGGTAACGCCGCGTCTTCTCTCGCCCACCGCTCGGAGCTGAACCCCCACGCGCTGCGGCTCGACGGCGCGGGCTGCGTGCTGCGGCCCTCCGCAGCCGATGGGCTTCACACCCGCCGTGACGGAGCCCATGGCGCTCTCGGTGCCTTCCCACAGGTCGGTACCGCGGCGGGGTGATGTGCGCTCCCCGCAAGACGCTGAGCGGCGGCGGACGCTGCGCGGGGGCCCCGTCCCCAAACCCCCCGGGCGGGGGACGCACCAGAAAGCGGCGCTGCGAAAACCGGGAGGATCGGCGTTTCGTGTGCGGTTACCCTGCCGCGCGCTCGGCACCTCTGCAATACATTTAAGAGNCCCGGTGCCCGCGGGGGGCTGTGCCGGCACAGCCCTCGTCCCGCGGCCCTTTCGGCGGCCGCCGCCGCTCCAGGCCCCGACCGCCCCCCGCGCGCTGCGGCCTTCAGGCTCCGCGGAAGGGGCTGTGCACAAAGGGGGGATTATTCCCCTTCCGTAGGTTGTTGGATCCCCTCGCGGGTGATGGGGTGAGCTCCGTACGCCCCCCGCGAGCGGGCACGCAGTCGGCGTCGGCCCATACGATCGCTTCTATCACTGGACGTTTTTGATGGGGGCAGTGGGGCGCTCACCCCGGCGCGTGCCGTACCGAGGCGAAGGCGAAGCCGGCGCTGCACGAGGCGGCACTGGGGGGTCGCAGGACGCCGCCGTCGCTGTGGTGCACCCACTGCGGTGCGAGAGCGCAGCACCGCTCCGGAGGGGACCACGCGCCTCGAGGGGCATCACGAACGCCGATGCTGATGCGTGTGGTGGCCGAAGGGCAGTCTCACAGTCAGCCTTGAGAGGGCTTCGCAGAAAAAAAAAAAAAGATTTGCAATAAAAGTGAGTTGCAGGTGGTTAATAACGTCATAATAACGTCACCTCAACGGGACAGTGGGCTCGGCTGCACCGAAGAACCTGACCGTTCCTGTGAAGTGCGGCACTGCGTTCCCCCGCCAGGACCGGGCGCTGCCGCAGGCTGGTGCGTCGAACGAGACCTCTCTCAGTTCCTGGAAACGAGAAGTTGCAGTCTCAGGAGAGGGGAAATAAACCTGGGCATTGCTCCCCGAGGCTTTTGAAAAGAAACAAGCCCGGCGCTTTGCAGCATTTGTACTTCAGCGCTGGAGCACGGCCGCTGGCAGGCTCCTGGGTTCGTGCCCCGGCACCGCTGGCTGCCCGGGGCCCCCTGTCCTTGTGGCAACTGTCCCCAAGGACGGACACTCCACCATTTCCCTCAGCAACCCCTTCCCGGGGCTGATCGCCCTCACAGCAAAAGAAGGGTTTTTCCCCCTACGTTTAAATGGAATTTCTCGTATTTCAGTGTGTGCCCATTGCTGCTTGTCCTGTCGCTTCTCAGATCCCCCCAGCCTCCCCTCCTCCAGGCTCCCTCAGCCCCCCGGTACATGAGGGCGACTTTGCAGCGCTGTGCTGGGCTCCAGTGCGTCCCCGTCCGTGCTGTACTGGGAGCCCAGCAGCAGCCAGCGCAGCACTCAGTGCTGAGCAGAGGGGAAGGAGACCTTGACCCGCTGGCGATGCTCTTTCCAACCCCAGGCCCTTCCCTGCAGAGCCACTTCCACCAGTGACTGACCTCCGGTGGGATTTCATGCTGCCGGTGGCAGCGGGTTATTCTCTTTATTTTTTTCATCTTTTCAAGTTGCGCAGTGTCACACAGTTGGGTCTTTCTACGCACGTAGGGTTTGCTGGCAAAGGAAATTTCGTAGTAGTTGCATATGCTCAAGTTGCTTTTGCAGTCTGATGCAAAGTAAGATAAGGACCTATTGCCTGGAACGAATAACATCCCCTCAACTGCCACCTTAGTGTGAACACCGCTCAGGGCAGTTTCTAATGATAAACTATGCACGCCTCAGATCTTAATGACCCACTGGTAGATCGCCGACCACTGCTGTTTCCTCTTCTCATCCCAATAAATGACCAACGTGCCCTTTACTGCCCTGCAGAGTCCCTCGTCCCTTGTCGGGAACACGCCTGGAAGCAAAGGCTCCCCCGGGGCTTTGGCCACCAGGCGCAGACAAAGCAGATGCTCATCATTCAACTCCTTCAGCATTTTGCCATAGCCCTCTTCTAACTGCATTTTCCCGACATTTAATGCCACATCACCTGCAGAACGACCTCGCTCTGGTTTTGTCAGCTCATCACAAAAGCAGCTGTGAGCTGCAGATCCTTCTCATCCCTTCTGCAATTGCCTGCTCTTGGCTGTAACTCCTCTTTCACTGCTTTTTGATGCAGAGCATCCCCAGAACACTTCAGTTTCAACCAAATAGCACTTTCCAAGCAGCACAATATGCCAAACCGCAGTTACCCGACAGAGGCCATCACTGGCCCCTGGTGTGTCAGACAAGGATTGCTGTTCATGCTGCAATTACAACAAAAGCAGCCGCTACACACCCCTTCATTTACACGACACACACACCGTGCTTCTGTGCTGACTCCAGTGATGCTGGCAGTGGAAAAAGCACACCGAGCTACTGCACCCGCAAAGCAAAGGGAAACATCTCCTGTAGAAGCAGGAACTGGTCGGAGCCCCCAGGGACCGGAGAAGGGACAGGCGGGGGAGCAGCAGGGAGAGGGGCCGGTCCCCGAGGGGAAGGGGAGCAGCACTGAGTCCCTTCCACAGCCAGAGCCCTGGCAGCTGAAGGCTTGGAGTCACCAGTACCACCCAGACCCCAAATGGCCGAACATGGGGGTTTCCTGCAGCAAAGTGGCTCCTCTCAGTGAAGAAGCTAATGAAGCTGCACTTGGCATGAAGCGGCCTAGTTTCAACACCCAGTAAGACACCATTTTGCCAACCTCAACACAAACACAGCTCGCATTTGAAAAGAACTTTATTTAAAATCAGAGATGGTACATACTTCCCCCCACCGCCACTTACAAAATACGAGCATCCAAGAACAGGGAACGCATGGTACCTTGTCCGGCTCAGTTCTGGGGCATGCTCTTGGCCGCGCTGGTTTACACCAGTCCCAATGATTTCAAATGGAAATATGACAATTCATACAAAATATCTGCTCCTCCACAGCTAACAGGCATTTAATTAATCTCTACAGAAACTTTTCTCTACTATTTCTAGTGTAACCAGATTTTAAATTTGTCTTCTGCTAAGAAACTTGAAAAAAAGAAATCTTCCTTTAGCAGCTGCGTACAACAGCAGACCTGTTTCGGACTGCCTTTGTTACCACAAGAGACAGCAAGAGGCCAACGCAAAGCCAGGGCCATCAGCAATAAAGTATAATCAACAGCAGCATTTTCCACTGTTACAAGTTACAGTTGTCTACAAATATAAGGAGGGCTTTTTCTTTTCTTTTATTCTTCAGCATCACCAAGAAGGAACTGTGATCATCCGTAGGGAAGCAGTTAATTACTGGATCCATCGTTAGATGAAATCGAGTTGAAAGCAGGATTTACCTTAAATAGGATTAAATATATATTGCAAGACATACCACACTCTGCTGCACATAAAAGCAGAACCGTGGGCAGGAGGGAAAGGGTCCCTGTACCTGCACCAAACATTCCCATACAACATCGTAAAATTTAGAACTATCACCACTTGTTGAAAGTTGTCCAAGAAGTATTTACAGCACAGTCGCAGCCCACGGCCAGGAGAGGCTCAGTCAGCCAGCAGTTTGTGAAACTTCAGCGTCGGGTTATGTCAGAAACAGCTGCTGTTCGGTCATGCCGGTTTCTAATTAAGTAACACCCACTAACTCTATACAAACAAGCATTTTGCATTTATTAGGACAAGAGGTATGGGATAAAGTTTTCTGTTGTGATACGTGTTTGAGCGCTAATGCACTGCCACATGCTGCAGTGAGACTACTCTACGCGTACAGAGAGGACGACGCACTCGGGTAAGCTACAGAACGCTGCACGGCCCATTATGAACATGCTTCGTACTCCAGCTGCTATAAAAATCCTGGCTTCTGAATTTAAATAAAACCATTTCCAGCTATACAGAGACTTAGATCTCAAGACCGGTGTTTACAACAGATGTCAATTCCTACGCATCGACACGGCGTACAGGTTAACGTCTCTACAGAGGACAGGGCTGTGCACTTCACCGAATAAGTAGGTCCACGATTGTAGATCAACAATATAACTTTATTGCTTTGTACATCTGGTGCTGTTCAAGGCACTGTGGGCTAGAAAACTCGGAATGACTGCTGAAGGGACCTGGAATGCGACACGGCCGATGCCGAGCACCGCTCCTCGGGCAGCTGCTGCGACGACGAACCGGGGCTGACCGGGGAGGGGGCGAACAGCTCATGGCAGCACTGGGGGAGGGCACGGACGGGCCTGGCTCGGCGAAAGGCCCCTCACATGCCCATCCGGATGCTCTGGATGATCTGGAAGATGGCTGCAAGAGAGCAGAGAACGGGAACGCTCGCCGGGGGCTCTCCGCCGGCGGGGCCCGGTGGCGGCGGGGCCCCGGCGGCGGCGGAGGCCGCCGCCGGGGCCCCACCGCCACCGGGCCCCACCGCCGCCCTCCCGCTCCCGTTCCGCCCGCTCACCTGATCCGCAAACCACGAAAATGAACAGCGCCAGCAGCCAGGGCCCGANCCCCCCGCGTACCGAGGTCTTGGCGACGTTGCCGCGCTGCGTGATGTTCTTGCTGTGCTTCTCGTTGGCCATACGGATGCGCTGCTTGGCCACCATGATGCGACCGGGCCGCTCCGGGCCCCCCGCCGCCGCCAACCGCTCGCTGCCAGCGTCAGCACGGCGCGGCGCCGCCCGCCGGAAATACGTACGGCGCTGTGGGGCGGGGCCCGGGCTACCCGCCGCCAATCCGCGCGCCCGCCCCGCGTCACGTGTCGGCGCCCCCCCCACCTTACGCTCTCGAGCGACGTGGACGGCTCTGCGGCGGCCGCGACGCCGCTCACCCGGAAGCGGAAGTCGAGCTCGCCGCGCCAAGATGGCGCCCCCCACGCCGCTGCTGGCAGGTGCGTCGGGCTCAGGCCGCGGGGACCGGTCCGGTTGGGGCTGGTGGCGGGCGGCCGGTCGGGATAGGGTGGCCCTGTGTCCTCTGTCATTTCTCTCTCCGGGGGGGCCGCCGCGCTGTGGCTGGGCCCGGCCCGGGAACACCAGGGCCGGGCCCTCGCTCCGCTCCCAGGGGTTCAGTCCCGCAGGGCCTCGCCGGGCTGTGTTGTTGGCAAAGGGCACGGGCGGGCCCGCGGCCCGGCTTTCCTGGGGGTGCCGGCTTCTTGTCACCGTCCTTTCCTCGCCCGAGCAGCTACTGGTCTGTCGGCTCCCCGCCCTGTCCCCTACACCACCACCCGCCCCCCCCTGGCTCCGCCGGCAGACGTGACAGTCTGTGTGTTCCAGCGCGCTGTTGTCGCTCCTGGGCCCGCTGGTAACGGTGGAAGGTGCACAGAGATGCTGCGCCGGCGGAGGCAGGACGGCTGGGTGGGAGCAGGGCAGGCCCCTTCACCCAGCCCTGGGTCCCTGGGGCGCCGAGCAGGCGGTGGCAGCGCTGGGGACCTGTGGGACGTGGGGACTGTCCCCGTGGACCTCTGTAAACTGCCTGATGGCTCACAGGAGCTCACGGCTGACTGGAGCTTCTTCACTTCGTTGTGTGGGCTCACCACTGCGCTTTGTGGAGTTTCTTTTAATAGTCCTTCATTTTCTCTTTAAGTTGTCCACAACATAAGCAGCAAGTATTTTTCCTTTCCTATGGTTCAAAGCTTTAGACATCGGCATATTTATTATCACTTGGGTGTATCAGGGGGCTGTAGTTGTTCAGGGTGGATTTTGGACCGCTGGCTGCTGTCTATAATCTGTTGTAAATTGCTCTTAATTTTTTGGGGGAGTCTGATGGAATACCTGAAGAATAGATTCCAGGCAGGGGTGCGGAGCTAGTGGGTCATATTTAAAGTGTTGTTAAAACATACCCTTGAGGTACATTAGGGGTATGATTTACACCCAGTGAAGTACAGGCCTATAGAGCAGGTGAAGATGTGACATCTCTTAAAGTAGTATTTTTTCTAAGCTAATAAACTATTGCTAAAATGTTTTCCATGGGTCAATTTCTAAAGTGCTGTGAGAGAGGTGAAGTAAGGCTAGTTGGCAGTTAGAAGAGCAGCTCTGAGGAGCACTGTAAGGATGTTTGGTGGCAGACATTGCCGTCATCCCAGTGTTGCTGTATCTGCATGTGGATTCCATCCCGTCGTTGGTATATGGACTGACCCAGCCGAGCAGGAGTGCTGCTGTTCTGCTGTCAGACCTCCTGCACACTGCTGGCCATAATGCTGCCTCAAAATAATAGAGCTGCAGAAGCTGCAGCTTAAGCTAGAACAGATCTGTCTTTCTTGAGTCATGTTTGCCTGTAAAAACTTGTCACCTCAGTAGGCATCTTTGGTGTCCCAAGAAAATGCATAAAACACAGCTAATGCCTGTGTGATAATTGCCCGTTTTGTGGTTTGAATTCTGACATGCTTGTAATAGAACTACCTGAAAAAAGACTTGGTTTATTCACTGTGTAACAATTCCAACTGCATGACTTTGTATGAAACTATTTATTTCTTGTTTGTTTCCTGGTGCCATAAGCCTGGCAATGTCTCTGGAAAAAAATGACATTTGAAACACATTTTATATTGCTATTTCTTTCATGACTTCTGTTTTCCAAGTTGAACTTCAGCCTTGAAACTAACAATAGGGCAAATCCTGTCTCATGTCAGCAAAAAAATCAGTCTGACACAATCTTTTTTTGGCAGATGCTCTTCCTGTGTTTAGGCAGCTAATCCTCGCTTTGGGGAGTATCTAAGCAGCCCTTTTCAACTCCAGTGTGCAGGACTCTGGTTTAGCTGTTGCAGTGATGGAGAATTTTCAGTTTCTGCAAGTTAGGCTTTGTGACAGTGCCTCCTGCAGCAGGGCTGAGAGCTGAGGACCAGTGGCCATTTTGGGACGAGATATTGTCCTGTCCTCCTTCCTTATGGAGGTGCAGCTCTTCTGTAGTTTGAGGTCATCCTGCGAGACGAAGCCAGACTCTTGTTTTGTGGTATCCAGTGAGGGGGATGATGGGCAACAGGCTCAAACTGAAATGTAGGAAATTGCGCTTAAACATAAGAAAAACTATTTGGCTGTGAGACTGAACATGGGCACAAGGCTGCCCAGAGAGGCTGTGGATCTCCATCCTTGGGGATACTCACCTCCTGGCCACGCACGGCCCCACAGCCTGGTGTCTCTGGCCCTGCCGGAGCAGGGTTGGTGTGCGGGCTCCAGGGGTGCCCCCACGTCAGCCCCTATACCACGCGCTTGTTTTGGGTCTGTGCTGCTCTGCCCCACCGCCCTCGGCAGTGCTGCTGCTCCTTTTGCACCGGCACCAGTGCTCCTGTGGCAGAGGAACAAACTGGTTCACAGACCAACCCCATTGGGAAGGCTGCCCTGGAAGGGCCATGCTGGTCAAAGCGGGGAGCAGATCGCATGGCTGGGTCGAACTGGCACCTCAGTTGCCTGTGCGTTGTGTGTCAGAGCTGCTGGTGCTGGTGCCGAGAGCTCAGCTCAGCTCTGCCCCTACGCCACCTCTGTCCTGTGTTTGAATCCTGCGGCTGCCTTGGGTGAAGCCAGGTGTCTCAGCACGTGTTACGTTCTGGGTTTCCTTTACAACCCCCTCTCTCGTTTACTCTAAAATGCAAGCTGGGGAAAAGTGCGTGCAGATCTCAAGTGTCACAAATTAGGTAAAGCTTTTGCTTTGGATGACTTTCCGAATTTGAAATGAGTGGTTGTTTATTTACTCTTCCAGTGAGAGGATCCGAAGGGCTTTATATGGTGAATGGGCCACCTAGTTTCACAGAGAGCACAGCATTTCAAAGGTATTGTTATTATCACTATTTTTGATCTTTTGCGCAAAAGAAATAATTTTATAAAAAGTGAAGGTAGACTCTAGAATTGAGAAACATATAAATATAAGTGAATTTTTTCTTACTGTCAGTAATTCAGGAAATTGATGGTTTTGAAGGCTTTATGCTTGCCTGATTTCTCATTGCCCCAGTAATAATCTCTGAACAATCGCAGGGTAGATTGCGCTGTTACAAAGTGCTACTCAGGAGTGCAGTAGGAAAATCGGTGCGTTGCTTTTTCTTTTTGTTAAAAATACCTTAACTTATGCAGTGTGTTTGAATACTAATGTGCTTTTTTTTATTTCTTTAGGGACTCTGGAAAAAATTGCAAAGCTGTTGCTTTTAGCAAGGATGGTTCCCTCTTTGCCTGGTGCAATGGAGAAAAGTTGGTGCATTTTATATTAATCGAGTAGTTTGTATTAAATAAACTGGATCAGTTATGCCCCACTTACTCTTGTCTATGTAAAGGCTATTGCTATTAATGTTAATGTTTGCATGCATGCTTTAAATGCAGTTTATTTTTGCATTATTCACAGTAGCGGCTTTGTTTCCTGAATATCAGATTAAATATTTACCGTTTTTCTCATATTTATAATGCACCCATTCCCATGGAATTTGGATATGCTTTATTTGTTTTTTTATTCATATTTCCCAGTACGATAGTACCTGGATTTCTGGAATTAATCTGTTAGCCAAGTTCACAGAAAATTAAGATTCTACGCACCTTGTGTACGAGCATCACAGGGTTTTTTTTATAAACCAGGTGCATTATAGAGTTCATTAGAGATCGTCCTTTACATAAGAGTGCATCATGGGGTTGCTGCTGTAAAGAGGTGATAAGTCGTCTTCTGAAATGTCAGTATTCTTATTAACAGGTTAAAAAAAATCTGCAAAAGTATTTAGTAATACCATTTAACTGTTTCTTCTAGAGTAGGTAACTTAGATGTAGGATTACTTTCACTGTTATTTCTGATTCTCCAAAATATCCAGACTCTTAATTTTTCATTAAAAAATTTATTATTGCCAATTGGAAAGGTCTGTTTCCAGAAAATGTTTGTGACGAAACCAGGTTGTATATCCAGGTACCCATACTTTAAATGAGAATACTTCAAATGGCAAATCTTTCCAGTCCTGCCATGCCTCTTTGTTTTGGGGGCCGTCCGTCTTCCTTCATTTCTGAGGGGGAGCAGTTAATGAGATGGTGAGGAACAGGCTCCTAATGCAGCTTCTGAGAACAACAGTGGCTTGGACACATCGTGATGTGATCTTTTTTGTTTCTTTGGATTCTGTATGTGGCAGATCTTTAACGTATGGTGTTCAGAGGTGCCGCTTCACCTTGTTTGTTTAGCCGTCTCACCTTTGCTTTTTGTTGTCCATGTCTCTCTGCGTCTCCTAACTTGAAAAAGCCCGTATCTTAAATGTTGTGTCCATATAGATAGAAGACTTTTAAAAATATGTGGGATAATTCAGTTAGAATCTTTTTGTTGGCCATTGCTCAACTTTAGCACTGTGGAAGTGTGGATGGACTGGGCTCTCTATGGAGAGAGCGTATCTTCTCTGTGGTTCAGAGTTTAAATGTGGATAAAAATATGTGAAATGTTTTGCCCAGTGCTTTCACTCAGGTTCTGTTATGCTTGGGTATCTGGTTTTAAATTGTGTTCTTGCTAAAATTTAGTTAAAGCAGGAGGGGGGAAAAGCTCTTCTAATTTTGTTATATTGGCCAAATTTAGAACAGATCTAGAAGAGTCAAATCCGTGAAAAGTTACCTTGGCTATTAATTAACTATTCGAAGCATGTTTTATTGAAATAGCATCTTTTCATTCTAGAGTAAATATTGTTAATGTCACCAATGCTGAGTTACTGCGTTCCTTTGATCTTCCAAAGGCAGTTTGCCTTGAATTCTCGCCAAAGAATAATGTTCTGGCAACGTGGCAGGCCTATACAAGTGAGTGTTTTATCAGCTGTAAAAGTACATGGGGTAACTGCGTATTTGATTTGGTTTGCAGGCTTTCCATTACCTGATTTGTCATTGTAGCATATTTATCAGCTAAATGAGCAGTATAGAAAGTGTACAGAAAATTATATGGGTAATCAAGTATATAGTGGAGGAGGGAGGGATGGCATCTTCTGAAAGCATCTGGTATCGACCGTTCCTACAAACAGTAAATCAGAGTGCATGTTCTAACAATTACACTATTAAGTAAATCACAGCTTTCTAAAAATTGCTAACTGATCTTAGTGCAAAGAGTATGTTTGAATAATATGCTGTTCAAGCAGTTTGTATTCATGTATAGAGAAGGAAAATTGTAAGCTGTCTCAGAATAGTCATGTCCTCCACTGGGCACAGCTGACTTGAGTGTCCTCCATTGTCCAGAGGGCTTTATTCTCTCCTCTGCCCCTCTGCGGAGCGTACAATCCCGATTTAGAAAGCCTCAGTCTCATCTGAGCTGCCTGTCTGAAGTAGATGCTGTAACTGCTTCCTTTGACAGAGCGAGCTGCCCGTAAGCTGAGCGTGTTGGAAGTGGTCCGGGGCAGGTTGTACGATAGAACAAGGCAGCACAAGTGACGGAACTGATGCCCACTGTGGACTGTTTGAGAGCTGTTAGGAGGTCTGTTCTGAATCATTGGAAGAAATAGGCAGGCGGTAGTATCCAGAATAAGTAGGAGGGTACAGAGAGTTTAAAACCAGCAGAACCATTTGCACGGCTTGCAGACAAAGCTGTGACTGCAGCATGATGGACAAAATTCATTGCGCTCCTGTGAGAACACACCTTCGTTGTTTGCAAAGAGGACAGCTTTTGATTGTGATTAAAAAAACACGCATCAAAAAAGCTGTGCTAGTGTTGGTGGTCCTAGTCTTGTAATGAGAGTAGAAACCCTATACTTCCAAATGTTAGTTCTTTCTGGAGACTGAAAGACTTATCATAGAATCATAGAATGGTTTAGAGTTGGAAAGGACCTTGAAGATCATCGAGTTCCAACCCCCCTGCCATAGGCAGGGACACCTCCCACCAGACCAGGCTGCCCAAGGCCACGTCCAGCCTGGCCTTGAACACCTCCAGGGATGGGGCCTCAACAACCTCTCTGGGCAACCTGTGCCAGTGCCTCACCACCCTCACAGTGAAAAACTTCTTCCTCAATTTCAATCTAAACCTGCCCTCTTCCAGTTTGAAGCCATTCCCCCTCGTCCTATCACTACATGCCCGAGTAAAAAGTCCTTCCCCAGCTATGTTAATAGGTAAAGCAATTAGCAGTCTAGGGTTTAGTCCCTCGCGGGTGGGATGCTTCTTGTAAGAAGTTTATGTGTGTTTGGTTGCTTTTAGAATCACAAGGTGGAATGTCATCATGGTGAAGCAGATTTAATCCCCAGAGACCACTGCTGTAATCTGTGTTTCTGTTGCAGCTGCTAAAGACGGCACAGCAGGGGTGCCCAACCTGCAGCTTCATGATGTGAAAACTGGAAAATGCTTAAAATCTTTCATCCAGAAAAAGATGCAGAACTGGTAAATAACATTTCCAGTTGCTAATTGTTTGCAAAGAAATGTGGTTTCCAAAATCTGATCCAGGTAAATAGAGCTTTTAGCGTAGTGTTGGCTTTCCCAATACTGCCTGCAAGTATCTGTGCTTGTAAGTATCTTTGTATGTAGTTATGATTGTTTGTTTCTTAGTATAAATTCCCTATCGTTATGCACCAGAGAAAGCAGGGGAGACAATAACTAAGCCTGGTTGTCTGTTCTTTACTATGCAGCTGTCATTTGTCCACTTGAAACATGTGTCATGTTTGAACTTGCTTGGCTGTAAAAATGGAGGAAAAAAAATCCTAGACTGCTAAAGATGAGCATTATTCAGTGTTTCTATTTTATTTTCTTTAAATGTAGGTGTCCTTGCTGGGCAGATGATGAAAGCATTTGTGCCAGGAACGTAAACAATGAAGTGCACTTTTTTGAAAACAACAACTTTAGTACGCAAGTATTTCTATATATTTCATTGAGTTCTATACAGGCATTTTCTTTTGGGTGGATTTTTTCTTTTTTTTTTTCTCATGTCTTCTTTCGCTTGCTTTTTATTTTAAATATTGCCTACTTTCATTTTGAATTTGGGATTCAGAATCATTATGTTCTAATGAAGTATGTCTCCAGTTTCTTGTCTATCTTTTCAGTGACTTATCTAGTATAAAATGCATCTAATTTTGAATTAAAGAGGCCTGATTCTGTATTGTTTCTCATTTAATGAGATCCAGGAAATTACAGAATGATAGAGTGGTTTGGGTTGGAAGGGACCTTAAAGGCCATCTACTCCCACCCCCTGCCACAGGCAGGGACACCTCCCACCAGCCCAGGTTGCTCCAAGCCCCGTCCAACCTGGCCTTGAACACCTCCAGGGATGGGGCAGCCACAGCTTCTCGGGGCAACCTGCGCCAGGGGCTCACAGCCAAGAAGTTCTTCTTCATATCTCACCTAAATCTCCCCTCTTTCAGTGTAAAGCCGTTCCCCCTTGTCCCATGGCTCCCCTCCCTGATCCAGAGTCCCTCCCCAGCTCTCCTGGAGCCCCGTTAGGCACTGGAAGGGGCTCTAAGGTCTCTCCGGAGCCTTCTCTTCTCCAGGCTGAACCCCCCAACTCTCCCAGCCTGTCCTCCCAGCAGAGGGGCTCCAGCCCTCGCAGCATCTCCGGGGCCTCCTCTGGCTCTGCTCCAACAGGTCCATGTCCTTCTGATATTGGTGGCCCCAGAGCTGGAGGCAGCACTGCAGTGGGTCTCTCCAGAGTGGAGCAGAGGGGCAGAATAAAATTAAAACACTTATATTGATGGCAAAAATGAAGCTGTGAAGCTAGAGCATTTTTTTTCAAGGAAATTTACTACTAGTGGTAGAATATTTGGAGCAAATAGAGGTTGAAAAGGGAACGAAAAAAGCAGGAAGATAAAAATGAATTAGAACAAAAATCTAAAGGTATAAAAGAAAACTGCTGGGGGGATAACAGTGGTGTGTGATTTTGGGTTTTGGTGGGTTCTTTGTTTTGTTTTAAATACAAAGCTGATACAGGAATTATTCTGGCAGCTAAAAATACAGCCTATGAGACGTGCAGTTTCCTGAGGATTAGTCCTACTGGTGTTAGTGAAGCTATGCTTGGGAAGCACAGAGTGTCTGTTCCAGCACGGGGTCCGCTGCTCAGCGCAGACTTCCTTGCTGGAATGGGGTTGTGCGTTGCTGCTGCTCGTTTACTTTAAAGATCTTTATCTTTAAAGATGCATTTCCGATAAGTTGTTTGCGTAAAGGGGCAATGTTCAGCACAGATCAGGCCTTTATGGATGCTTCTGATCAGGAAGAATCATCCAGTAAAGTTGTGAGGGGGAACCCCTGGCTGTGTGTAATGGTGCGTGTTATCTGGTCGTGACTGATGCTGCTTCCTCTGCAGTCAGCACAGATAAGATGAGGAACACTGGGCCTTGCTTAAAAAACGAGCTGTGTTCACGTGGGGTTCAGAAGCTTCCTTACTGTTTGACCTTCCAAATACTAAATACTGGATTTCAGACCTAGGTTTGGTTCAAGTTGGTTTTGTACATAAAAATGTGTGATGAAATGGGAAAGTAATGGTTGTTTGTCTAGTAAAATAAATCCTTTATCATTATATGTACTGTTCTTTATTATCCGTGATACAGACCCATAAAAAGGTATAGTTACTAATCCAGGCTAACATGGTTTGTCATTAACGTCATCAATCACATCTGTGGCCTTTTTTTTTTTTTTTTCTTTCCAGATACTATTGCAAATAAACTGCACTTGCAAAAGGTTAATGATTTTGTGTTATCTCCGGGAGCACAGCCAACCAAGGTACTTCTGATGTTGTTTCCAATTTCTTTGTTGGTTTTCTTCAAAAAATTACTGTAACTTTAGTACAGCATACTAGTAGTGAATAGACCCTGTGCTACCAAGAATATCATCTGCAATACAATCTCGTGGCTTTGTTTTAGGTGGCTGTGTATGTTCCGGGCAGTAAAGGCGCACCATCGTTCGTTAGACTCTATCAGTATCCCAACTTCAACGGCCCTCAGTCTGCACTAGCCAATAAAAGTTTCTTTAAAGCTGACAAGGTGACAATGCTATGGAACAAAAAAGGTATAACAGTTGTGTATTTAAACTTTTATATCCACCCATTTTGTATTTAAGTCCTTTGTTTACTGTGTGGGTTTTGCATTTAATTTGCGGATGCAGATAAATACTGAAGATAGCCATTAATGGCAATGCCACGTTAAGGTTACAACTCTGAATACCCTAAAGTGCTCATAACCTTTCTGTGTTGGCTTCCGTGATCGTTTGTATATTGTAATTGAGAATATTCTATATGTTAGTAGATTTTGCAGTTGAATAGCAAATTCAAATTTAATTTTGCATTCTGTGATGACAATGTATTTAAACTGTATATGTCAGATTATACCAGAGCATAAACTGTTCTTAATCTGTAAAATTGTATATGCACAGACGTATCACAACTGGGATGACTTGCGCAGTCCTCTGTGTGCTTTGCTGTTTGTTAGCAATGAGCTGTTTCAGGGTAATTGTGTAAAAACCGTTCAACCCACGTTGTTTCAAATACAGGGAAGGTATCACATAAGCGTAGAAATGACACGTGGGCACACAGTTGTGGATAAAATACATCTACACACAAAAGCTGTTGATGAAACATTTTATTCAAGGATCGCTTAGGATGCTTGGTTGCTGCCTTAGATGAGTATCTTTTTTCTGGCTGCAAAAGTATGTTCACTTTCTTGTAATTCAACGGTGAATGAATAGACTTAGCTTACACTTTTGATCTGAGAACGGAAGGTACTTGTTCTGTTTGGGTTAACATTTAGGAAGGATTAAATTCAGAAGAGAATGTTAACAGCACTGTAACGCAAGCAACTAAATAGAATTCATAATCAAACTAATTTCTCTTTGTTCACAGTAGTTTGTGAAATAGTTTATATGATTTGCAATAATTGTACTGAAATAACTGTATGTCTATTCTGTTAGCCACTGCTGTGCTCGTGATAGCTAGTACAGAAGTTGATAAAACAGGTGCTTCGTACTATGGAGAGCAAACTCTGCACTACATTGCAACTAATGGAGAAAGTGCGGTCGTACAATTGCGTAAGTAGCTCTTGGGCAGTTTTTCATTGTGTTGCAGCTCTCAATAGTGGGAATTGCCGTTTCACCAGCTTTTGTTTAATGTATGAGGGTTGGTGGGTTTTTTTTAGTTTAGATAACTTAAATCAATGTTTCTTAGCTCTACAAAGCCGTGCTATGTGGTATTTTGTAGATTTATAAAAGAGGAACTAGTATCCAGCTGGTATAAAACTCCTGGTTTTGCAGGTTTCCAGTGGGGCAGTTTGAGAAGGTTATAAGAGATCATACTTGAATAATGAGGGGAAAAAAAATGAAGGAATTTTTTTACATAAAAAAAATATGCTTACTGTTAAAGTGCTGATGTTGACCCTAGAGAGGGTCATTCAGAATGGCTGAAGTTATTGTTTCAAATCTTAACAAAATTATGAGAAGATAAAACGTTCTTTCTACCTTTATTGTTAGCAGAATTAATTTTCACTGTCAATAATTAGATCACAGCGTTTTAGCAAAGCATGAAATTAAGAATCGCTTTTGGTTTTATTTTTGCTTGCACTGAAAAGATACAATCTCCTAACAGCAGCTGCATGTTTTCCTTTTCCTTTAGCAAAAAATGGTCCTATTTATGATGTTGTTTGGAACCCCAATTCTGTCGAGTTTTGTGCTGTGTACGGTTTTATGCCTGCCAAAGCAACAGTTTTTAATCTGAAATGTGACCCTGTGTTTGATTTTGGAACCGGTCCTCGCAATGCTGCCTACTACAGCCCCCATGGACACATCCTGGTGCTAGCAGGATTTGGAAATCTCAGGGGACAGATGGAAGTGTGGGATGTTAAAAACTACAAACTCGTTTCCAAACCGGTAGCCTCGGATTCCACGTACTTTGCTTGGTGTCCTGACGGGGAGCACATTGTAACAGCTACGTGTGCTCCCAGGCTGCGAGTCAGTAACGGCTACAAGATATGGCACTACACTGGCTCTCTGTTACACAGCTACGAAGTTCCGTCAAACGAAGAAATGTGGCAAGTTTCCTGGCAGCCCTTCTTGGATGGAGTGTTCCCGGCGAAAGCGGTGAAGTACCAGGCAGTTCCGAGCGAATTGCCCAGTGCTGAGCCAAAGCCTGCTCAGGCGTACAGACCTCCAGCCCTGAGAAACAAACCTGTAACGAGTTCCAAGCTTGTAAGTACGCAGTTTCATATATGAACTAAATCGTTCTGCCTCCTTGCTTTGCCCATCTATATTTAATGAGAGACATTGGAAGACTAATCGGACTGACAGTAGTATTGTGGGTTTTTTGAGAAGTTTTCTCGATAATCCTCACGTACTTTGCTCACTGTTGGCAAGAATGTATGCTTGAAAACTGGAATTTCTTTGGCCCAAATACTCTCCTTTTAAAAAGCCATTTGCAAACTTTAAAACGCTCTCTACAACACACACTGGAACAGTAAACTGCTAATTTGGTTTACAGTAAAATTGGATACTCTAGTTAAGGTAGCAGCCTCTGATTTGGGTGACCAGACTTACCAGTCTAAACCCGGCTAGACAGATGGTGGTTTGGGGCTTTTTATTTTGACAGGGTTTTTTTTATTTTTTTAGGTAAGTTTACTTGCTAGAAAAAGATTTATTGGCAAGTCAGTACAGTTTAAACAGGTTTCACTATAGTGACCTACTTGTCTAATTAGTTTCTTTTCTGCAAGTTTTCAAAGTAGGCTGAGTAGCAACTAATTACATTTAACAATTGCACCCTTGATGTTTTAAAGTCTTAGAGCTTTGATTTTGAGCCTTGTGCTTTTGAAGACTGCTGCATGGTTTGTGAGGAATTTATTAATCATGCTAATGTCTGACTTTGCAAATGATTGACAAGCAGAGGTAGTAGATAAAAGATGTGTTAGATAAAATAATTCTGTTTACTTACATGAGCAAGAAATCTTGTCATACGCATTAAAACAATCCAGCTCCTCAATTATGAGTTTCTTAAATAACCAAAAGACTAAACAACCCCTCCGTTTCACTGCCACCCCACAAGAAACCTGACCCCATCTCCCATCCCAGCAACCCGTTTTTCCTTTCTTGTCACTAGGAGTTTGAGTTAAAAAGTTGTTGACAGAAACAAAATGCCAAGTTTCAGTCATTTTGTGCTGGTTTATTCCTCTTTGATTTTATTTCCCCCCCCAAGATAGAAAACATGATGATTTTGTTATTTTATCAGAAATCCCTGAAATGTTTAGGACATACAGAATAGTCCCATCCAAACTTGAGAATGGATGAGTGTGAAACCCTTTTCACACAGGCTTCTGCTTCTCAAAAGAGAAAGGGCAGGACAGGCTCGTACTTTCTTCTTTCTCTGTTTTTCCTTCCTCTTCCTTTATGCTTCATCTTTGCATATGGTGTTCTCTTAAGCAGGTTTGGGGGTTCACTTAGGTTTTTTGTACCAACACACTTGCCAACATGGGATACAGGTTTTGTAACGGTTAATTTTGCATATCCTGCAGCATGAGGACGAGCCACCTCAGAACATGAAACCACCAGGAAGCAGTGATAAGCCACTCTCGAAAACAGCTCTCAAAAATCAAAGGAAACACGAAGCAAAGAAAGCTGCTAAACAGGTACTGCAGAAGTAGTTATTTCAAGGATAACGTTAATGAGTTTTCACAGCCGGCACTGATGAGTCTCAGAGCAGTGACCATTGGTTGCACTGGGAGCCCTCCACACATCTTCCCGTGCTGAGTTGTGGGGAGGGTGGCAGACTGTTTTAATCAGACTAAAGCAGGTATGACATAAAAATGACAGCTTTGGTTAGTTGCTGTGAATGTTAGCTGAAATCAGTCTTAAGACTAAGTAATTCTGACCTTTCACCTTCAGACGATCTGCACAGTTTTTTTCCGTGTTAGGTGAGCGGTAAGAAGGGAATTGCTGCTTTGATGTGTCCCCCAGCAGGTCAGGGCTGAGGCAAGTTATCAGGGCAGACCGGAGACAGCCTGGTCTGGGTCACCGCTTTGCTTGCTGTTCTTTGGCTAGGTAGATAAAAATCAGCTTTTGGTATTAGCCTTCCGATTCCTAGAGAATTCTGAAGCAATAATTTCTTTAAATATAATTTTTTAAATTTCTTACACTGGTTTTACTTCAGAGACAATGACCCACCAGTCTACTTTATAAAATATTTGTGTATGTATTTGTCATGTCATCCTCACTGATGTTTCCCTATGCTATGTATGGTTAGTGTCTTGAAGAAGTAGAAATTAAACAAGAAACAGCATGTGAGTTGTTACAGATAACCCTTCTTGTGTGGAAAGCATCTGTGTAGGTAATGCGATACATCAAAGCAAGTCACTCTCAAATTTTGTAGTACAACAGCAAACTAGTGGAAGACGAAATATTAAATGGATCACTTAAAATTATTAAAGAAATTTTCCAGTTCCTTTGTAATCAAAGGTATTTTCTAGATAATGTGTTTATTTTATTTGTCTGCAGGAGGCCAAAGCTGATGCGAACCAGCAGCCTGCGCAGTCCTCGGCATCACAGAATGCCCCGCGGAGTGCTGTGCCTGCCGTCACGTCAGGAGATCCTGAAGTTGACAAGAAGATAAAGAATTTAAAAAAGGTGAGAGGATTTTTTTTTTTTCTAGCAAATGGGATTTCTCTAAGAGATGATCTGTAAGATCTAGTCTGATTGTAAGGTGACTTGAGCTCAGTAGGATGGCATTTACATCGATGGTAATTTCCTGAATTTGTAACCCTTTCGGCATAATCCAGCAGGGCTTTCTTCTCTTGGCTGCCTCCTGCTTGTCATGGTCCTCTGTTTTGACTAATATTCCAGGCTTTCTGAGGACAGGGTGTGGTGAAGAGGGATACTGATAGTGGAGGAGTAATTTCTAAATTTGGATCTAGCCCGTCAGTGAGGTAGTGCATGGTGTTTATGCTCCAGAGACTAAGCAGTGCCTGTCCTCTAGGTTTTGTTCTTGAAAGAAATGTCTTATTGGTGGGGAGTTCTGGATTGAGCATCTGGAGATGCTGAAGTGAAATGTGCCTTCCCTGTTGAGACCTGCCTCCTGGTAAATCAGGGAGTTGCAAGTGCAGGGACTTTTAAGACTGTCTTTTCTATTCTTGGTTCACCAGTATTTTTGCATTAGTGTGTTTTTTTGTTTTTATTTTATTTTATTTTATTTTTACAGAAACTAAAGGCAATTGAACAGCTGAAGGAACAAGCAGCTGCTGGCAAACAGCTAGAGAAGAACCAGGTACTGTTAAGATGTATGCAGTTTATTCAAGTTTCATTTTATAATAAGCTACATCTGCGATACCTTGTGCTTTTCTGTTCTAGTTGGAGAAGATTCAGAAGGAAACTGCTCTCCTTCAGGAGCTGGAAGACCTTGAACTGGGTCTTTAAAACCTCACGGAAATCCAACACGGCGTTAGCACAAAGTTCATGAAAAACATAATTTGTATTAACTTGAACATAATAAAATGTTTCAGTAAGTGACTGAGGATGCAGAAATCCGCAGCTTTCCCGCACACTCGCCCTGTAAAGAGCTTTCCTAAGGCTTTGTGCAAATGAGACCGTGAACCAGTAACGAGCGCCGCATCAGCCACTTCTGCTGCTGTTCAAACCAGAAGCGTGCTTGTGTTCTTGAAGCGCGTTGCCTAAAAACCAGGCGCCGCCCGTTGGTTGATGTTTTCCTCGTTGAGGGGTGAGGTGGGGCGGTGATGGGATGGACCCAGTTTAAAGCTTTATTTTACTTAAAAAGGCGTCATCTTTATGCAATAATGGGATGTAGATAAAAATAAAGAGCATTTAATAATAAAAAGTACTTCCGTACTGGGCAGAGTCTTTAAAATAGGGAGGCCGCACCACCATGATCAAAAATAATTAACTTCCAGGGGTTTTGCTTGCATTTTTATTAATTATTTTCCTTTCTCCCGTTTCTCATGTTCCCCGCCCCTCCGCTCGCGGCGGAGAGGAGGAGGTGGATGCTGAAAACCAGAAGTTTTTTGTTGTTTGGGGTTTTTTTCCCCCCCGACGCTAAATTATTACCAAAACGGGGGTTTCGCGGAGGGGGCGGGGCCTGCCGGGCGTCACGTGCCCGCCGGCGCCTGCGCGGAGCGGGGCGGCGCGCGCGTGACCTTGCTGCGGCGGCGGCGTCTCGCGC
>VUYV01000059.1:1030536-1066184 GCA_008711295.1 Anarhynchus alexandrinus | reverse complement strand
GGGGGGGGGGGGGAGGCAGGCGGGAGCAGCGTCCCGAAGGCGCCGGCCCCGGCGACCCTCGCCCCCGGGGCCCGCCGGGCCGCACTCGGGCCGGGGGTGCTCACCGGACAGCGCTGAAGAAGATGGCTCTGGAAAAATGGCCACGCGCGATGAAACCCGCACTCTTCAGGCCCTTTAAATAGCAGATGTGGCATTTGACTGACTTACGATTATGTTTAGGGGGAATTGCTGTTTTAGCAAAGACTCGGGTGAGGTGGTTGCATCTCAGTGACTCGGCATTGTTAGCAGTCAGGGCCATCAGGCACCTTTATATGATTCTAAGAAAAACATTGGTGGTGTCAGCTGCCCAGAGCAAACCCGGCAGGAGCAGGCAGGGGTGAGGTGGTTCTAGCACATGCAGCTGGTTTGCGGGGGGAAGAAAGCCGCCTCCAGTGCCTGTTGCCGTGTTTCTGAGGTGCTGTGAGGACGGGCAGAGCTGCAGCCGCTGCCCGAGCTCGCCCGGATGGGCAGACGGGCATGGACGGATGGACGGACGCACTACTGTGGCAGGGCTCCTCGGTGGGGCGGAGGGGAACGAGAATATTCGCTGCGGATCCTGGAGCAGAGTCTGGCCCAGGTGGTGTCATGGGCGTCTGTGAAGCACCGCAAAAGGCGTGCTCAGTAGGAAGTACTTTGATTTCTTTAGCAGTAAACTGAGGCCAGATAATTTTTATTTCAGTTACTACAGAGGCAGCTGGTAGAAATGTGAGCCAAAGTGCAGCTCTGTAATATTTAACTCTTCTGTAGTTAATCTGGTCATCCTTACATGGCAGTAACCGGGAGCCATGTTACCTGTCTGTGGGCAGTCCCAGAAAGAGTTAAATTTAACTAGTGAGGAATTAAAACAGTATTGTGTGAAACTTTGGGGGATTTTTTTTTTTTTTGGACAGGGAGTAAGGCATTACTTGTGCTGACTTTCTGACTTAATGGCTTTTTACTGGGGAAATAAGTGATTCCTTGGTCAGTGGGCTGTACCAAAGCATTGTGTCTGTGCTAGTAAGTGAAAACAAGTTTGTGTAAAACCAAGTGCCTGGCCAGCTGTCAGGATTTCTGATGTGTAACTTAGCTGTGAATCGGTTTTCATCTTTGGTATGAAGAATTTTAGTTTTACTTTATACTAAATGGATTACGAGCGATGTGAGTACTGGTGTTGCCAGTTTAGCAGTGACTTTAACGTACAGCACTCCAGTTTTGGTGACAATCCCTGTCTGTGTTTAGTGTCTCCTGAGGCTACAGGCGGGTGTTTGAGGAGTACATGCGGGTTATTAGCCAGCGGTACCCAGACATCCGAATTGAAGGGGAAAACTACCTTCCTCAACCTATATATAGGTAAGCAAACGACTACCAGTACTAATTGTCTTTTTTCCAATATGTATGTTCAGCATGGTGAGTGGTGAACGTGTGCACTTACACTTAAATAATACTGAAAATGAAAACTTAGGTTGTTTTTTTTTTCTGTTACGGTTACATACAAGCTTGGTTATGTTTTCACTTGCAGATAGGCACCTTAGTTTTCCATACAAATATTGCCATCTGGGTATCTATGATGAGGCCTGTTGTGTTCCAACCTAAAGTAAATTACGTAATCCACTCTTTTCACAGCAAATTTTTGCAGCTTTCCTTCGTGATGTATCTGCACATTAATTCATATTTGTTGATCAGCTTATGCACTCAGTGACAAATTCCTGTAATAGGTTAAGATTGCAGAGGAGGAAAGAGTCTGTTTTTAACATCTAAATCGGGGAGAGCTAACCTCATTGGAGAGACTACCAGGATGACCTTAGCTACAGTCTGGGGGGGAAAGCCCGAAGAAATTTGGGAAAAGACAAAACAATAATAGTGTTATTCCTATTATTTAAATCATTGTGTGCATGTCAGAGAGTGATGCCGTAGTTACTGTGGGGGCTTCTGAACCACTTCTTGACCTAATTACTGTAATAATTACAATGATAAGAATGCTACAAGATTGAATACCTCAGTGTAAATTTGTTCTCTGGCTATAGGTTTAATTCTTACAAGGAACTGTAGGGATTTCTGCATCTGCTGGGAAAATGCTTTACGAGGAAGTAGTGCGTGTCAATTAAACATGTCTCTATAATATGGAACACCTTCTTTAAGAAACTGAATGTATTATCCAGTTTAGACATGTATCGGTTAAAAGCACATTTCTATTTGATGTCTGCTTAGAAAAAAAAAATTAAAATAGTCTGTATGCATGGTACACAAGAGTGGTATCCTGAGGATGTGTGTGGTTTTGGGGTTTTTTTGCAGCATGATAAACTTGAAAAGTTTTGTATGTCCTCTGAAACGCTTGTACACTATCGGAATTCTTCTAATTAGGTGAATTATAGCTATATAGCGGTGAAGCAGTAACTGAACCTTCTAAGTTACTTTTATGTGTTGTCTTTTGATAGGCACGTAGCATCCTTCCTGTCTGTCTTCAAACTAGTATTAATAGGCTTAATAATCGTTGGCAAGGATCCATTTGCTTTCTTTGGCATGCAAGCTCCAAGCATCTGGCAGTGGGGCCAAGAAAATAAGGTAAACAGCATACTTCCTTCTTTTATTTTGCAAAAGTGGTTTTAGAATGACTTTATGAGACTGCTCTGGGAGTAGTTCACAATTTTTACTGGCTTAACTTTCATACGCTGCAGCCTTAACAGGGCCTTTAGGCTTCTGTGACTAAATATACTCGAGAATTTTACAGTAGCCTAATTATCTTACAGTAGCATAAGTAGTGCTTCATGTTTTGACAGACCCAGATTTGATTCTCAGCATCTGTCTTTCCAAGCTGATGATGCTGCAGAGGGACAGCTGAGGTTAACGTTACTGACAAAGAGGATAAAAGATTTCTTTATTTTTCGGGCTCAAGAGTAGCGTTTCAAGTTGGTATTGTTAGTGTTAAAATTACAGCTTCCCTTTTCTATTGTCTTGTAACTATTTTGCAGTTGTTGTTTTTGTCAGACTTTTAATTGATTAGGTGTGCAATTTGATGGTGATTAGAAAAATCGAGCTGAAATTTTGTGGGTGTTTTTGGCGAACATACTCTGGCACGACAGACTGTGCCTTGTGGGATGAATATCCCTGTGAGTCAGTACTAACGATGCTAACAGATTAATGTTGTTGAACTCCGATTTATAATGACCGTGTTCCAGATTTATTCTACTAAAAAAAAAAGCAATATATGTTTATTAACCTTTATATCTTTTATTGGTGCACAGATCCTCAAAACTGAGCTACCCAGTGCAGTGGGTCTCTGTCACCAGTCAGTTTGAATGTACAGAAGCTGTAATATATCCTGTTGAATTAAATGGACCAAATACAGTACCGAGCCAGGCTGGCTGCGGCGTGTGTCGTGCTTTAACCCCAGCTGGCAACTAGAACCACGCAGCCGCTCACTCACCCCTCCGCCTTTTTCCTCCCACAGGAGGTGTGGGGGAAAAAAGGGGGGAAAATGGAGGGAAAAGGAAGGAAAAAAACCCCTGGTGGGTTGAGATAAGGACAGTTTAATAGAAACGATAACAGAAAGGGAAAAATAACAATAACAATAATGACACTGGAAACTCTCACCACCCAGTGAACTGGCACTGTCTGGAGCAGTGATTGTGGATTCCCGCCCTCGGCTGACCCCCGTTTATATACTGAGCTTGAGGTCTATGGTATGGGATATTCCTTTGGCCATTCCATCCTTCTGTCTGGGGGAAGCTGAAAAAAGTCTTCGAATAGTGTAAACATCACTTCCCGACAGCTAAGACTGATAGGTATTACGGACATTCCCTTCACAGCAATCACCAGACAGAAAATTAACTCCTTCCCAGCTGAAACCAGGACAGCGTCTGTGATCTGTGATGTTGTAAACAACTTCTCTCCCAGGCTAAATTCTTTGGTATTGCAGTAACCTGTGTGAAAGTGCCCTTGTGTGTGAAAAGGGAATTATAAAGGTGCTGGCAATGGAGAGAGATGCTGCGTTGCTGGAGATTGCATCGTTTCATCCTGAGGCACCAACACGCGAAGAAAATTCCAGATAATTAGCTTGAAGAAATGCTGGAGGGTTGACAGTTCTTGTGAACAAATACAATTTGACTTGCTCTGCTGTTTGTGTCGAGGCCTTTGGTTCGTTGAAATGAAGTGTTATTCTGAAAATGACAGGCAACACGCAGGAATGGCTGCGTTCCCTTGTCATCCTGCAAGTGCCATCATAGCCATGTACTTCTGCAGACTGGCTGTTGAGACGTGCATAGATTTGTGGAGGAAAGGAGCAGGAAGACGTAACTTGGTTTCAATCAGGAGTATGAGTTGGGTGGTTTCAGAACTATTTTGATACCTGTCTTGGGAAGGCAGCGTGCATGATCTCTTTAAAAAGAGGATGAAAGGAAGATGTCTATGCAGTTGGAAGATTACTTGATAAGTTGTAGAGGGGAATTCAGAGACACCTTCCAGCACTCATTGAGAGTGAATGAAATAAGCTGTGGCTCACATGGCTGAAGTATCAGGGATTCTCTCTCTGTTCTCTCCTAGGTTTATGCTTGTATGATGGTCTTCTTCCTGAGCAACATGATTGAGAACCAGTGTATGTCAACAGGTGCATTTGAAATAACTTTGAATGGTGAGCAGAGAACTTTCTGTTTAAGGGAATCGCATTGCGCTGTGTACGCACAGATTTTTGAGAGCTGTTGTGTTGGGGAGTGAGGGATGACGTTATGAAATGTGTGTTTCAAAATGTGATTGTATGTGGTAATTGCCATCCATTTTGAAGCTTCAGGTGTTATGTATCACAATAAATGATGAAAATCATATAAATGTCTTATAAAGCAGTTTATACAGATGTCAGTTACATATATTTTAAAATAGCTGTGGAAAAACTTATGTGGAGGAATGCTCGGTCACTTGGAGTAACTGTATTATGATCTTTCTTTGTCTGTGATGTGCATTAAGTAAGAAATGTTCAACTAGGGAAGTGTACTCTCCAGTTAATTAGATGCCTTCCCTCTCCTGTTTTCTAATGTGGTTTATCCTTGGAATCCTGTTGAATCCATTGCTATTCCCAGATTTTCGGTACCAGCAGACAGCAATACTGTTTTTTTAGGTTAAAGAGTCTGTGGACCTTTTGCCTTCAAATAATTTTATGGTTTTAAAGATGGATGGACTACAGAATTTTTCAGGCTCTAGGTACAAGTATGTAATTGAGCTCTGTGCTTTGTAATCTCAATTTATGATTGTGCAGGATGCGTTTCAATCTAGTGGTTTTCAAGTCAAGTCATATACTGCAGAACCTTTTAAAGACTGACTGTATTGCACCAAAGTAGTTGAACTTGATGCACTTCCAGTCCTAAACCTCAGATTAGAATTTGCAGCAGAGCCTTCCCTGGGGGGGGAACAGTCACATCTGGTCTTCTGTAAGTTTCTGGTTTGTGTTCTGGGGCAGTGTGGTTCCAGTCTGGCTTTTGTTTTATGTAGATGACAGCAATTGTATTTTTCAGTGTGGGTTCATGAAGTGCTATAGCAGTGAGGGATATTTGAGGGAGTAAGTATTTGTCAACATCAGAAATGAATGTTGTGTTTACCCTGAAGTATTTATGGACTGTGCTGCCTTTTATATTTTTTGGGGAAAAAAAAATGGTTGCAGCTACTTTGTGTGGAACGGTCCATGCCAGATCTTGGTAAGCAGAACTTTTGAGGGTCAGCCTTAGACATTAGGCAGAAGTGAGATGAACACTAATGAGACCCACAAGTTCCAAACATTTAGCGATGGTTTAAAAACTCAATATGCCATTCTGCCAGTCACTGATCTATTTTTAGATGTTTTGTCAATGGCTATTTTGAACTTCTAAATCCATATGATGTACTTCTAAATGGAAGCATTAGACTCTTTGTTCTAGTTGGGCTGGGTTTAGTACAGCCAGAGGTTTGAAGCATTGTTGACCCAGACATTTCTCTCTATATAAAACAGTACCAACTTGCATAGCTTCTTAGATCTCTTACATTTTATGTTTAAACTAGCCCTGTGTGTTTTCTGACTTTGTCAATGTAATGGTGCGTTTCTCCCCTCCCTGTGTTTTGTGGTAGATGTTCCAGTGTGGTCCAAGCTAGAGTCTGGCCACCTGCCTTCCATGCAGCAGCTTGTACAAATTCTCGATAACGAAATGAAGCTCAATGTGCACATGGAGTCAATGCCTCATCATCGATCATAGCCCCATCTATCAGCACTGAAACTTCTTGTAAGTCTTCTTCCAGTCACCAGCTGCCTGTTGACGCGCATGTGAGGGACTGCATGTCGCAGATTGAACATTGTAATAGTATATTTGTTCATTTAGAAATGTTTTACTGGAGAACCAGCTCTAGTGACTTTCAGTGAGTTGACGTGTGTGATTTTACAGATACTGTTTTGGTGGGAGGCTTTGGGTTGGGGTTTGCTCTGCCCGTTTCAAAACTGGAAGCTGGCATTCCTTTGGGCAGAAAAAAGTGTGTTGCTCTGTGCGGAAGGCCTTAAGTCAGTGAGCTGTATTCTGCAGTGATCAGAAAACACACTGCATTACGTGCCTTGAAATAGTTATGTGCAAAGGATTTCTCTGTAACTTATAACCTAATTGAATTGCAGGGCCCTAGAAAGTAGAACGCTTTTTTGCTCCCAGCTGTGTGCTTTGCTGTTGTAACCTTTGGCACATATTCCTTGACTGTTAGGAGAAGAGGGTTTGCATCCGTACTTTTATATTTTATGACAAACCAATTCCGTGTTCCTACATCACTTGTGACTTTCAAAACATTTAGCTTACGATTTTTCATAGGAACATTGATGTGCTACAAAAAGACTATCTTGGTGCAAAAATTGGCAGTTGACCCTTGGGAGACCACTTAAGTGAAGTACTGATTAGCTGTGGTGCAGTTTTTGGCACAGGAACGCTTTGGTTTGAGAGACTGGTTTCTTGGCACTGCCTTGCCGACAGACACCCCGCTCTCAAGGAACAGACCCTGCGCTCCCATTTCTCTTGACTGACATCTTGCAACTGTCTCACCGCCTTAAACCCATCCCTGGGTCCCGGCTGTAGCAGTTAATGACCTGGCTCTGTGCAAACACCTGCACAGTTGGAGCTCTGTTTAACATGATTCGGCTTCTGGAAATTTACGTAAGCAGGAAAGTAGCGCATGGAGGTGTACGTTGAGAGAAACCTGAGCTCTGTCAGGTCTCACTCCTGGTAGGAGTCCATGCTCTGTAACCAGGGCGCTCTGCTGTTTCTCACTGCTTCAGAGCTCAGACTGAGAACCCCACTTTTTAGCCCTATGGATCTCTTCTTCCACTGACGCTCCTGCGCATCCCGGTGGGGAGAGCAGTTCAGAGAAATTGTTCCCTCCAAGCCCTCATGCAGGGAACATGAGAAGCAGTTGACTTCCAATGCCTGCAGGCATGTCCTGTTTGTTCCGTTACGTCTGATTTGTCCCAGTAATTTAGCAAAAGACATCTTAATGGTGAAATAAGTTGTTTTGTATTTTTGAAGTATTACTTAGTATTAAAAAGTTTGGTGTTTCCTGTACTTTTCAGATGGGCTTGCTGATGCCCAGAGTCCTGTAGGTATGGATTTGGAGGGTCTCAGGCAGTATTCTTTGCTGCAGAGTAGATTGATGTCACTTTTAAGCTTACAAAGCATGCTAAGAGTCTTCTTAATGTAGACTTTTATTTAATGGGATATGAGTTTAGAAAAACAGCAACCCCCCTGCCCATGTGGGAAGTAACACCACCGGTTAGCAGAGTCTGCTAGTGAGACTTAGTGACTTTGTGTTTTAGTGTCTCCTTAGCTAAATTCATGCTAATGCAGTGTCGTTCTGATGGTATCCTTGTAGGCTATTGCCCGGAATGAAATACTAACAGAGCTCTCTTGTCGCGAGTTACCGCCTCCCAAGAGACGGTGCTTGTCACTCGGGTTTTATACCGCGGAGCGTGCCTGGCCTGTTGTTCTCGGTGGTGTACCAGCAATGCCTGGGCGCTCTGTTCCGGCGGTGTGGGAGATGGCTTGCTCGTTCAGCGCAGGAGGGGTTGCCGACTGTAATGCTTGTGTCTCCGTTTCCAGGCATTAAGTGGTGATTTCCAAAGGCAGCGCGGCTCGGACCCATGAAGGCCTGTACTGAAGACAGCTCGCTGTTGGTACAGACTGGATGCTTCTCTCGCAGCCGCGTTGTGCCTCCTGAAAAAAAACTTAATGAAAGACCTCTTTCAGTGCTGGCGTGTTCCAGAAACTGCACAGTCATGGAGTGCAATAATACTGTATAGTTTTTTTAAGATTTCATTCGACCAGTTCATAGCTCAACAATGCAGGCATTACTAATTGTAACTTATTTTATAGTCATGTTTCACACAATGGCAGATTGAGTTGATAGCTAATTTTTCCTCAGAAAAAAAAAGTTTGTTTAATCTGTTGTATTTTATATGAATTTATGTTCTTTTTGTAGTTTAAAATGAAGTTATAGGAGTGTCTGATATTGTCCTAAACTGTTAAGTAATTGACAGCTGTCTATCAAATATCTCTAATGTGGTTAAAGCAGGTTTGTATATTTTTCAGAATATATGGCAGAGTTGAACAGTGCATTATATACTAAATTATATAAACAAAATTATATGCAGAGTAGTTACATCATTTTGTGACTTCAGTAAAAATTAAGATCAACTGCTTTTAAAATTGCGTTGGCCAGCTCAGGAGGTTTTTCCTCAGCCATTCTGAAGAGATGAAAAGCTGGGCCTTCCTACTGTCCTAAATAGAAACCAAGAAGGTTAATTTAAATAGAGAGTTCTCATTTACTGTGTGAACTACCTTGTTTGAGTCACTGATGGATATTCTTGGAATTGCAATTGAAAAAAATGCATAAAAAGCCTACTTTCCAAAGTCATTAATCTTGTGTTTGTCTTGTCTGAGCCCCTGACAACCTCCGTGTGCTGGAAGGAACACGCGGAGCTTTGTCCTCCCCTTCACGCGCCTGCCAGAATTCAGCTGCCATCGGAGTTGAGGTGCTGCTGTGCCGGGGAACCCCGCTGGGCTGAGGTGAAGTCTGAATGCAGTTCTGCTGCGGGGGCTGGGGCGTCCCTCGGGTTGGCTTCCCGAGGCGCTGGGGGCTGCAGCTCCCGCGCTACAGTTTCTCTTCACCGTCAGGTCTCCTGGCCACCAGTGGCTGAGTGGGCGCTGCTCTGGCGCCTGTGTGGGGAGGTGCAGCCCCGGCAGCGCCTGCCTCCCACTCCGTATTTTGTCCCTGCTCCAAGCTAAAGGGTTTTACACGCCTTGTAAAACAGCTGGAGTACTGTCTGGATACTTCTGGATCCGAGGAGAGGGCTGGAGCCCCTCTGCTGGGAGGACAGGCTGGGAGAGTTGGGGGGGGTCAGCCTGGAGAAGAGAAGGCTCCGGGGAGACCTTAGAGCCCCTTCCAGTCCCTAAAGGGGCTCCAGGAGAGCTGGGGAGGGACTCTGGATCAGGGAGGGGAGCCATGGGATGAGGGGGAACGGCTTTACATTGAAAGAGGGGAGACTGAGATATGAGGAAGAACTTCTTGGCTGTGCGGGCGGTGAGCCCCTGGCGCAGGTTGCCCCGAGAAGCTGTGGCTGCCCCATCCCTGGAGGTGTTCAAGGCCAGGTTGGACGGGGCTTGGAGCAACCTGGGCTGGTGGGAGGTGTCCCTGCCCAGGGCAGGGGGTGGCACTGGGTGGTCCTTAAGGTCCCTCCCAACCTAAACCATTCTGTGATTCTTACTGAACGTTGTCTCTGGATGGGGAGGGAGATTCTCTGTCGCAGTGGTGATCAGATGAGAAGGGAATCTGCAGAGCCGTGACAAAGGCAGCTGTCGCGGTGTGTGAGAACTGTCTTTGACCCTCCCCGAGGCTTTAGGGACTGATGTCAGAAATGTGTCGGGTAGCCAAGGCTCTGTCTGCCCAGCTGAGAGAAAAGCTGATGTCAGTTGTTATAAAGGTGTTGCCCATCACAGCCATTAAACACAGTGGCCTCAAGGCCACTTTGACTCTGTGATGAAATCATCTCTTTAGGTAATTTCTGCCTTCTCTTCTGAAATAGATTAACCAAAGTTTTCTAGTGTGGATACAGTTTTAGTTTCTCATTAATTGTACACTTCAGACAAATTAGAGAGAAAACAAATAAATGCACAGATGTGTTGCTAGGCTAAAATTTTCCATGAGCCGTTCATGTTATCACCCTTGCAATATTTGCTCACGATCTGCCTGCTGCCTCTCGTGTTCCTGCTCTTCCATCTGAGCAAGATGGTTTATTGATACACTGGGGTTAGCTATGCGAGAACCTTTGCTGACGTCCCTCAAATGTACCAGAAGCTTCTTCCATTGGGGGGCTTTTTTTCATGGGCTGGACCAAGCCCCACAGTCACCGTTCACAGAGCACTTACAAACAGAAAAACAGAACAATAAATTGGAAATAAAGAACCTTGATGGTCAGTAAAGGCAGCGATACCCACCCGCCTTCCTATAAACCAGTTGCCAAACACCGGCTGATGACTCGGTGTTTGTGGTGCTTTAGCCAGGAGAGCTCGTTCCAGTCTGAAATTGGTGCTTCCTGAAGTCGAATGAGGACACCAGCCCAGCTGGGCAGTTTTTGGGTCCCAGGCGGCCGGAGCCTGGCGGGCTGCCTCCAGCAGCGCCCAGGGGACAGACCTCGGGCGGGGATACGCTGCTTCCCGGGCACCCTCCTCCCCTCCCAGCCCCCAGAAATACTCAGCACAGGGCTCTCTGCACCCTCGGTGCTTTCTGTGTATTCGGTAACACTGAAAGGGTTTCTTCTCCTTGAATCATCTTATTAACGCGTCTTTCTTTCGTGGAGACAGGTCTGACAGCCAGCAGTGCTCGGCGCGGCGAGAAACCCATATACCCACGTGGTGTCCTGGTGTTAAAATTGCAGCTTTTTGCTCTTCCGTCCTGCACAATGATACTTTGTAATGTTAAAATGAAGGTGTAAGGACCCATTTATCTAAAAAAGCCCTGTTTGAACATTTGGTTGATTTCACCCATATGCAAAATGGATATTAAATAATAAATCCGAGGGGCAAATTCCAGCTCGTTGATCTTGGCTTGTTAAGCGCAAGGGTAGATGATACAGGTCCGGCGGAGCTGCTGTGAGCTGGGTGCAGACTAGGGAAGGACAAAAAAATGGGTCTCGCATTTCCCACTGCGAGTACAGGGAAACGGGCCATTGCGCGTAACCACTTGCAGCAGAGATCGGTCTTCGGGTCTCATCTTGTGCTGGCGTAAATCAGACATAACCTGCTAAAAACTGGAATGACAATGGCATAGCAGGTCAAAATCAAACTCCCAGGTGCGATCTTCATCTTCCTAAAGCGAAGATTTAGAATCTAGATGATATTTAATCTAATTAAAGACTTTCACCCAAGCCACTGTGCCCGAGCCTGCAGGGTTCTGCGGGACGGGCCGTGTGGCAGCAGGACGCTGCTCGGCCTCGGGCCCTGCGGCGCGGGGGGACGGTCCCTCTCTCCCTCTTTGGGGAAAGCTCTGCAATCGCCTGGGCACGGAGAGGCGAGGGGCAGCTGGTGGCGGGTGTGTGTCAATGCCCCCCACTTCTGGTGATTTTAGTATGCAGTTTTGCCCAGTGGGCTGCGTTACAGGTTTTGGCGTGGAGTTCAACCTCAGTTCTTCCGTGGACCATCTGGTTCCTGCCGCTCCCAAAGGCTCTGCACCCCACTGACACCCCCGTGAGCAGAGCTGCGCGAGCCCGGCTGGGCGAGCAGGACCAGTCCCTGCCGCCATCCCTGTCCCAGGGACGGGGCTTCTCCAGGCGCTGGGGCTGGCCGGCGCTGTGCGCGGCTCCCTGGCTGCGACGCGTGGCCCGAGCCCCTTCCGAGCGGTGTTTTCAGGGCTGCTAGCAGAGCCATCGTGCCGCTCATTAACAAGAACTTGCAAGTAATAGCTGTCTTGGACTGGCAGACTTAAATTCCAAATCTGTAATAAGTGTGAACTTAATGAATGTAGTATGTTTATCCAGAGCCTAATTTGACATAAATTGGATTTAATTTTTTTTGATTCGTTTACCGTGCAGCTTCCTACTAGTGTTGTGGTTGCAGCTGCATAGAGTAAAAGCTCATTTAGTACATGTGTGCTGACCTGTGGCCAGGAGAACCTGATAAAAGGTGGGACAGTGAGGAACCCCTCGAGCATCGCCCCACTCCCCGCTGTCTCCAATGTGTCCTTATTTCCCATGGCCGTAGCAGATGGATCTTCAAGGTTTTCTGCACCAGCCAGGGCAGCGCTGCCCGGCTGTGCCGCGGCTGCCCCGGGCCCGAGGAGGCGCTTCCTTTGCCATTCCCTTTCCCGTGTGCTCCCATCCATGAGCGGGATCTGGAGGCTGTGAGGTGTCCCCGGGTCGGATGCCGTACGTGGCAGCCTGGGCCAAGCGCCCGGCACGGCGTCCTGGCACAGCAGGTATTCCTGCAGCCGAGAGGCAGTGCCCAAGGAAGCCGGTGCCGTGGCTGCCGGGCTGCGGGCGCTGTGCTGGGAGGGGATGACGCTGGCTCGCTGGGAGGAGCGCACACCGCCCGCATTCCCGTCCTCGCTGAGTGCTCGTCTCGGCTTTGTTTGGCGAAGCTGCTCCTTATCGCTCTGCGTCAGAGGCGTGCTTGGGAGCCGGCCGACCCTGGGCGCGTTCACTCTGCAGTGGCTCATGCTGAGCACAGGTGAGGACTCTGGCTCTTCTGCATCTCGGAGCATCCCTGCGGGCATGGAGCAAAATCAGATGGGTACGAGGAAGGCCAAGAGCTCTAGAACGACCACTGGCGACTTGTGGCAGCTGGGAAGGTCCTGGAGGTCTCCTGAGATGGACAAAGTGCCCCTTAGAGGACTGACTGACGTGCTCCTGGCCTCGGGCTGCAGCTGGAGGGGCTGAGGCACTTCAGTCTCATCCCTCCAAGCTCAGCCACACATCTTGTGGTGGCGTTTTTCTGTGCTGGGGCCAAGTTTTCCTGCGCATCTCTTTCAACCCTCCTCAACAGGGAAAATGGTCAACCTCCTGTACGCGGTGCTGCACTCCCTCCTGAGCTGCCTCATCCCCCCAGCCAACCTGCTGGTGATTGTGGCTGTCTACCAGCTGATGAAGAAGCAGCCGGGCACCAGCTATGTCTACATCCTCAACCTGGCCACCGCCGACCTGCTGGTGGGTGTGATGTGCATCGCTGAGGCGCTGGACGACATCCTTGATGGGGATTTTGACCGCAGCAAGTCCTTCTGCCTCCTGCGCATCGCCATGAGCATGACGCCTTGTATCGGCTCCATCCTGACCCTGCTCCTGATCTCCCTGGACAGGTACCTGGCTGTGACATTGCCGCTCTCATACCCCACCCTCCTGAAGAAAACGCCCATGGCCCTCTCCCTTGTTGTCCTCTGGATGGTCTCCTCCTTTTTCGGGCACTTGCCTCTCATCTTGCCCTCCCTCCAGCGAGGCAATTACACGGGTTATTGCGGGCTCCTGTATGCGGCCAAGAGTGAGTACCTCTACACGATCTGCTTCGGCATCTTTGCTCCGTCCCTGCTGGTGCTGGTGTGCCTGCACGTCTGGGTGGGCAGCATCGCCTACGTGCAGCACAGGCGGCTCCGGCACGCCTGCATCCAGGCGGGGGCCCCCCGCACCCGCCTGCGCCACTTCAAGGCGCTGCGGACCGTGCTCATCGTCCTTGTTGGCTTCAGCCTCTCCTGGGGCCCCTACCTGGTGGGGGGCACCGTGCAGGCCGCCTGCAGCTCCTGCAACCTGGCCGGCCCGCTCAAGGACGCCTTATTCCTGCTGGGTGAGACCAACTCCCTCATCAACCCCCTCATCTATGCCCTGTACAGCAAAGACATCCGGAGCCACCTCGCAAAGCTGCTCAGGTGCAGGATGAAGGGCCAGGTGAAGCCCCTGGCCTCGAACGTCCGAACGGTTGGGAGCTGGGTTGGGGGCCAGCCCAAGGCATCTGCTTCATGAGGGGTCCGTGCCCCACCGCCTCTGCCTGTGGTGCTGCTGCAGCCGCCGGGTCCACAGCGGGAGGGAAGTGCAGCGTGCCCGGTGCAGCAGAGCATTCCCACTGCATCAGCTGTTTATGAGCTGCTGCCAAGAGGCTGCGGCTCGTCCACACTCTGCCGTCCACTTTAACAGCCTTCTGTCCCTGGCGTCCACACAAGTGTTGCCAAGACAGTGACCTTTGATTGCTTTGGACAAACTGTGGGCTTTTGTCCCTCTCTCTGCAGAGAGAGCCGCTGCACCTCGTACCTGCAGCAGGCTGAGCTGCCATGCAGCGCTTGCACCAGGGAAGTCTGGCATCCCACCGGTGCCTGTCCTTGGCAGAAGCGCTGGCTGAGCAGAGCGGTGCCTGTGCAGGTGACTTCTGAGCAAACACCTCCTCCCGTATCACAGGCTACGACTTAGCTGTGCTCTGTTTGCTTTACCCTTGTGCCACATCCACAGGCTGAAACGAGTGGTCAGCCCGGGCTGGTTCCTGCCGGGAGGCAGAAGGGAGGTTGCTCAAGAGCAATGCGCCAACACCAACTGCAGATTTACTCTGCCCCGAGCAAAGCCCCTCTTTGTGCCTCCACGGCCAAGATGCACTTCACTGTGGGCTGACAAGAAATTGTGGTGTGACACTCCCTGCCCCACAGCCCTGCTCATGCTGAGCGAGACCCCCCTGGGGTGGGATGACCCTGGAGAGGGGCCGTGCAGAAGGGCCGCGAGCTGCCCTTTGCTCCACGCCACGGCAGGGCAGGGCTGCAGGTGAAACCCTGCTGAGTGTGTGCAGGCGCTGCAGCGTTGGGGAGCGTTTCTGGCTCATTTTGCCTTCACACCACACATGTGCTGGTCAGACTTGAGCATTTACTATCGCCCTGACCGAGCTGCGTAGCTCATCGCTTATGTCAGAATTTGTGCAAAGCTGTAAGATCTTTAAAGTCTGTGTGATAAGGTATGCTGGAGGCTGAATTTTGTCCCATTGCTCGTTAGAAGGAAAGTTTAAGCATCCACGCAGTCTGTCGAAGAGCCGCAGAATCCTCACCCTGAAGGCAAGCAGCAGGAGCTCGTCTTCGCCCAGCCGGGCAGGGGGAGGCAGCCGGCCGACGTCACTGACCTGGGGAGCGGAGGCGAATGGTGTCAGTAGAGCCACAGCAGTGTGCGATGGGCCTTTGGGGCTTTGGTCTCTCCCCAGCAGACAAACCTGCCGCTGCGGTAGCAGCCCATGGAGGAAGAGAGCTGCCATGGACCCTTCCCACACGGATGACGGCTCTCCTTCCTGCGGCAGAGCCAGGGTGACCCTTGGGGACGCAGCCAGGGACACCAGGAACCTGCCTGGGAGTGCTTCCCGCACTCTGCAGCCCCCTGCAGAGAGCCAGAGCTGCCAGGGCTGGTGAGCCCCCCGTCTGCGTGGGACTGAGCCACGGGTACACCTCCACTGTTTGCCGTTTTGGGGGTCCAGACCATGGGGCAACAGGGAAGCGCTCACTGTGGGATGAGTGCGCTTCCCCACAGATGGGAGCTTCTCTGGCCACCCCTCTCCCGCTGTGGGAGCAACTGTGCGTGGAGCTGCCCGTGCGCTTGAGAAATACCTGTACTTTGGTTCCCACGTTGAATTTTGCTTGTTGCCCCATGGCGAGGAAGGAAACGGTGATCTTGTCCTGGCCCAGGATCCTGACCCCCACGTGCTGGTTCAGGGAGATGAAGATGGGGCTCAGTGGGACGTGGGGTCCTGATGATGTGACGCTGTTCAGCCACGTCCACCTTCTCACCCTGTTGCCCGCTTGGTCCAGATACTGCCCTCCCTGAATATTCATGTTTATCCTAAAAGAGAGGAAAATCAAAGCTCTGAGCCCTGCAGCTCCCACGGCCTATGTCCCTCGTTCCCCAGAGGGACAGCACTGAGGCACAGCTAGTTCGGGGTCTAACCCGCGCCTAACCTACCCCCTGGGGTAGCCTTGCTCCTCTGGGAGCCACCTGAAGCAGAGCCCGTGACCTGCTATATTTGTCTTTTAATTTTTGAATGCTATTAAAAATACCCTTTATGACCTTTGAAATTTAAAATGCACAGCGGAGAGCAAAACTGCTCTGACCAACTTGAACATACCACACAGCTCCGTTCGGATAATAGCAAGTATTTCTGCCATTGGACTTAAATACTGCTTGTATTTCGGCGTTATTCGGCTTGTCTTCCTGTACTATGCAAAGAAGCCTTTTTTTCTCTCGTACAACAATGATTGCCAGATTTCCAGATGGATAGCTGTCGTCGGATAAGGTGTTCATAACCCCTTTGTTTGTCTGGCTGGTCTATTATTACATACTAATTATTTCAAAGCGCTACTTCGGAGTATAAAAACTGACATATTACCCAGATCACTGTGGTAAAGGTGGAACGGTGGTGAGCTGCCAGTGTTACCTGGGACGCTGCCAGTGCTTGTCTCCTACATTGAAGTATTCTGTATCCACTGCCAAAAGAGCAGATAGATAGAGAATACGTGTCTCTTGTTTTCTAACCAATAACCCAGGCAGAACCACTTAGCAAGTTTATTTTAAAGACACGTTCTTGGACAACGCTTACGATTGAAAGTACAAGCCTAGCAAAGGGAAGTGATCTAAGTACGCAGCTTGGATGACAGCAGAGAAAACGGGCAGGTATTATTCTCCCAGATAAAAAAAGCAAACAACCAGAGGGAAAAAAGGCCCTTGCCCCAGAAACCTGACTTGGACGTATCCAAACAGCAGGTATTTTGTGTCTCACTGGGGTTTCCTTCCAGCAAGACTTGCTGCTGTGAGCACTTGCGTTTATGGCACTGTGTCATTTCCCACTGCCGCAACCAGCAGCATCCCTGGGACGAAGTCAGCCTGGGGGGCAGAGCAGAGAGGTAGTCTCAAGCCCGTTTGCTTTGGTGGCAGAGCTCAGGTACACTTGCATACACCCCAGCGTCAGAAAGAAGTCAGCCACAGTAAGGAAAAATAACGTGGGTGGCTTAAAATGTTATGGCTTAATGGCAAAGGCAGCCTGAAAGCTATGGGGTCCTTTGGTGAAACTGCCCCATTTCTATTTCTTCAAACAGGACTCAGTGACACTGGTAATTTCAGTTTGTCTTTGCACCTCTTATGTACTTCTGCCCACAGGACAGCGACATCAGCCCCATGCCAGTGCAAAATGCTGTGCTGTTTGTCCCCGGGGAGGGACGGGACCGAGCGCTTTTGGAGCCTGCTTGGCCAGCGGTGCCCTTCCGTGGGTGGCCAGAGCTCGGCAGTGGGTCTGAACACTGGGCTAGCGCGTTCCTTGAGCTAGGTACTGAAGACACAAGTGCCCGTCCTTCATCAAAGCTACTGGCTGGTCTGAAAAATGTCAGACCAAGAGCTATGTAAGCGGTTTCACTACTGCTTTTTTTTCAGACTGTGAAAGTGAGCCTGAGTGGTGGACCAGGTTATTTGGTGATAAAACAGACTAGGACACGCTCAAAATTACAGTTACAACCCTGGCCTAACACAGGCAAATGAACCCCATAAAGGATACAATAACTGCGCTGCTCCATCTGGAAGCATGGTAAGAAACTTCCCTCCATGTTTGTAGTATTTTTCCAATAGTTCATTCTTCACTACCTAAGATTGGAAAAGAAATGATAAAATGGATGCGAGCAGTCCCGCACCAGCTGCCCTGTAAAGGCACTCTGCTCTGGAGTGTGGACACGTCCGAGGCGCAGCCCATCACCGTCGGGCAGCGGCTACTCGCCTTTCCACCCACAAGGGTAAAATCGCAGCAGGTGATGCTGCAGGAGACGGGCTCCTCCTCGGGCTCTGCTGCTCTCTCACCAGGTACCAGCGTCCGGCCCTTTGGCGATGGGGGCTCCCGAGAAAGCAGGTAGGAAATCGTGCCAGCTTGATTTGAGGCTAGAGAACAAAGGGAGGGTTTGTGTGCACCCTCTGGTAGGGTTGGCAGCGCTGATGCCGGCTGCCTGGCACCTCTGCAGGGGGGCTGCAACCTGGGGAAGTGGGAATTTCTGGCTGAAATGGTCCATCCTGGGAGTCTGTCTCGGGGTATTTTCTATCTAACAAGGACAGTCCAAAATGTTCAGCTATTTCAGAGAACAGGATTATGAAAAAAGATGTCCTTTTTTTCAATTATGTATATATACACATTTGTGCGAGTAAAGAATGACTCTTTTTGGCTAGCATTCGCGGCTCCGCGCTCTGGAGGACTGACGATCTGAAATCCTTGGTGCCGCAAAAGCCTCAGTGCCTTGCCGTCCGCTGTGAAAATATGCCCATATTGTAAATCTAGTTCATCTGTTCTTAGTCAGAAAGCCTTTGATCCAAAGGGCTGCTCAGTCATCCACAGCCTGGGGTAGGAATTAGTGGAGTATTCACCTGATTAGGCAAAACATTGCTCACCCTAATTCTGGCAGTTCCTACCTTCCAAGGCCTTGGCTTTGCCAACTTCTTATACTCTAAGACCAATTTCTGTGCATCTCGGCTGAAACGTTCAGATAGAAATAGGAGATCCTCTCGGTGCAATGGTAATGTAACTGCTTTTTTTTTTTTTTCATGTGAGGGATTATTTAATATGGCAGTATCTAATTTAATGGGATTGCACACTTGACAGTGAACTAACACGTTGCTGTATAAATCCTCCTGTTCAATTAGAGAGCATTAGAAACAAGCGATTCCATTGAATTCATTGTTGTAATAAATAGGCAAATATATGCATAGGGAAATGCAAACTCACATTCAGCTACACTCGTCGGCTCCGCTGCCAGGAAAGCTAACTGTCTGGCCATTTGTCTCTCCTGCTGCCTGGAAAATGAAAGTATTCCTGATATACATTTCATGTATCCTGTTTTGAAAGCTAGAAGTACTGGATATCCTTGCTGTAGGAACACGAGTTTCTGAACCTGTTTTTCTCTCCACTTGCATAATTGCAAATAACCGAGGCAATGGAATATCACCAAAATAATAATATCTCAGCAAACAGTGAACAGACTGCGATTGCAATGGCATCAGCTCTACTGACAGCAGAACTAAACATTGTAATGGATTTTGTATCAAGATTTTATGTAAAAGAGGAGGAGAGCTGCCCATAAGATCAAGAAAACAGCTGATCTCCAAGAATATTTTCACTATTCTTCTTATCTAGCTTCCTATAAATTTGTCAGTGTCTGACAATGGCTTTGGTTTATGCTCTGTACATAATGTCAGGTACTCGCACCATCAGACTGCAAAAGATATTCAAGGAAACTAACGGTTTACTTCCAGGTATGCTGATTTACTTTTCTGTAAGGCTATGCCACAGGCTTAGGTATTTGTATAAGCTCTGGACCTCCTGCTAAAGAGCCCAGCAGCAGTCCACCTTGCAGACTTCTCGTGACTCTGGAAATTGGAATCCAAATGCACGTCAGCGTTTATGCAGCAAACTAGAGAAATACAAATTCAAGCTTTGTTTCAGAACCCGAGGTAAAAGCTAGACACAAATATTATCCATAGCCCAAAGCTGCAATTATGTTTTTGGCTCTACCTGTCTCTCGATATTACTTCTGTCAGCAGTAGCATTGATGCTTTACTTAGCACATACCTTCCCACCTTCTAACACGGCCTCATAAGAGAAAAGCCAAGAGGGTCCAGATAGATTACAAACTTGTGTTGCCTAAAGCAAATTTTTTTCTTCTTTCATTCCCTCTTGTTGCAGTTTCATTTTCTTAATGCTTCTTATCCCTCCAAGGTCGCCCGTTGTTCCTTATACAGACCTGATCCCCAGTTCTCCCTGCAGTCATTTCACGGTACCTCTGGTACGCCATCTCCTTTGACAGCAGCCTGTCGGCCTCGGTGCCGTGGGATTCACGGGGGCTGACAGCAGTGGGAGCGCTCCAGGCGCCCTCGTGGTCCTTCCTCTCATTTACGATGAACTCGTAGAGGTCTCGATTACGCTCGCAGCAGAATTTCTGAAAGGCAGAAGAGGGGTGCCATGAGAGTGGGCCCTTCCGCAGCAAACCTCTGCCAAGCTTTCCCACCAGCTTACTGATTCATAGTCCTGTGAGGGTGGGCACACGTCTCCGAAGGCAGGGAACGGCTTCAGCAGGCTGCCACAGTACTCGCACCTCGGAGCAGAGTCCTCCTCTGTCTGAAGTGGAGGTGGGGAGAGAGAACACGGGGAGGACAGAAATACGGTATCAGCACACAATTCCTCGTTTTATCTTGGGGAAAGAGGGCTCCGCTCAAAATGCAGTGTTGTAAAGTGTGTAAGAGCAGTTAAAACAGATCTATGTCTGTGATATATTGGAAGGATTTAACTCAAAACATTAGGTTCAGGAAACCACCGAAAAGAAAAGCCAATCTGTAGTAAATAAATTTTAAAAACCCTCAAAGAAATGGAATGACTCTAGTATTTATGAGACATTCCTTCCAAGGGAAAGCCTCAGAGCATGCAGAATGCTGTAGTTGAGTACTCTGATGCATTAACCCTTTCAAATATATTGCTTGGGGCTTTGGAGAGAAAAAGCTCCCCAGTTGTTGCACTGTTGATCATAGGAAAACCTGTGGGGAATTTAATGAGGAACCCCCAGCAGTTTTGTTGACAAAAGAGCTGAGCATATGTGACCATATGCAAAGCAGGGCTGCTGCAGGATATATTTTGAGGGTGGCTACTAGATATTCTGAAAGAAATATCTATTTTTTGAAGACGTTCCGAAACTGAGTTATAGAAGATGCAGCTGCCAAGAGCGCGCTGCTGAACTTCGTGTCTAACGCCTCTGCTCCCAAGGGCAGCACAGCCAGCTCGGCGCTCCCCGCGGGGACAGCAGCCATCCCGCTGCAGCAGCGAGGGGCGAAGGGTGCTCGCTCGGGGCCCCTTCGCTGGTGCGCTTCACTTACACCTCATTTACTATACTACGTGTTTAGTGCGTTCATTGAAATGCTTTTCTGAGCATACTATTTTGAAATACTTGGCTTCTCTGGAGCGTAGTTCCTGGAAATTCCCTTGCTCCCCACCTGATGCCTAGGATTGACTCTCTTTGATGACTTTGCTAAAGGTTACAGGGAGCCCTATGCCCTGCTTGTATTCTTTGACTGTATGCCTCGTATTTATAGACATTTTGTATCTCTGTTTTAGCCAAAGGGCAAAATTTTCTGCTAGGAAATTCTCAACGTAGGATGCAGCAGCGGGGGGAGGAGTTGCACAGCCTCTTGCTGTTTAGGTGTGCAGAACAAGCCTCACAAAAGGAAAACCCTTTCATAAAGGGAGTCTCGCACCAGCTTGGCAAAGGGCATTATTTTTATTTTTCCTACATGGGAATGGTAGGAGTTAAAGTAAACAGAAGAAGCCACGGAGTAGGGAACACCCACCACTGACTCACCTCAATCTGTATGTTTTCTCGGGACAATTCGGGTCTGTAGGCCAGAAGGGTAGGCAGGCCAACGGAGGGGACTGTGCGCAGCGACTGCTTGAACAGCTTCACAAAATCTTCTTCGAACTCAAAGCGGAAAATACCAAAAGCAGTGTGGAGTCATATCTTTGTTCAGGGGTAAAACCATTAAGCACAAGTGTATCTATGCAGCCTGGGTGAGTCCTTACCTCCGTGTCACACAAAACATCTAAGCTGCTGAACTCTTCTGACAGGGCTGCAAGTAACAGCGATAATGAGAATTACTGAACAGCAGTGCTGTGTTCTCAGAAAGCTTATCTCCTAGGCACATTTGTTTTGTTCCTTTTTCAGCATGCCAGCCTTTTCTCACCGACCACGTGGGCTGCCCGAGACCTTCTTGCCGGACTCGGTCCTACGCTCTCAGAAGGGCGGCTCTGGATCTGCCCGTGACCCTTCCCCGGTGCCTGAGGGACTTGAACCGGGCGCTGACATTGGATCAGGGCTTTACAAAATCGTCCCACTGAAGTCATGGAGACGGCTTATTGCTTAGGGTCAGTGACTTGTAGCACTAATCTAATATTGCATTATCCTCTAAAGCATTTCCAGCCTCTCTTGTCCTAAGAAGAAAGAGCTGTAGAGATGACTGAAGTTTTTTCTGATTTCCAAGTGCAGTCCATGCTGTGTGAGTGCAACTAAGGGGTTTGTGGCCTTTGGGGCGACAGGAACATCTCAGATGACCGGGTGTCTATCGCTGTGCTCAGCAGTCCCAGGTTGCCTCTCGGCGGGCAGTGCTAGCGACACCCAGCCGCCTCAGGTGCACAACTGTGTGCTGGCCCACATACATCACCTTCTCTTTGAATATCGCCATGGCCAGCATGCCAGCTGCCACAGCCTCCCCTTCAGGCAAACTAAACACATTCCGAGTTCTTTTAATCTTGAATTTCAGTTCCCCTTGTTGCCACACAATTTGTCTTGCCCTTCTAAGTGTATTTAAAAAGGATGGGGTAAAAATCATGCCAGCCCCAGGTCAGCACTTAGCTCCCGGGCCTGCAGTGGGAACCACAGCTCAGGAATTCGTCTGGAAGAGAATGCACCAACAGAGGAGGAAAAGCTGAAAGCGATGCTATGGGATTCACTTACACTTTTAGAAGGCTGAATGATGTGGCTGCTGGTTTGCTGGAACTTTGGTTTTTTAAAATTGCGGTTCAAAGACATGTAGTTATCACCCTCTGCAATCAACCTGTGTCATGACAGTAACCAATCATAAACCCCACCCGAGAAGAAGTGACTCCAGGCAGTGCAAAGTGCACCAGTGGAGCCGGGGCACGGCTCTGGGTGCACCGTGGCACCGAGGGACGCAGGGCAGCCTGGTACCCGTGGCGCAGTGCTCAGTGGAGGTGGATGCTCCACGCTCTTACTCTGCCCACTCTAACGGGTTTTGCAGCTTCTGTATCATCTGCCACTGCTGCATCCAAACCCAGGTAGATGATTTACCACTGGCACAAGTTTGATTATTCTGTACTTTGATTGTTACAGCAACAGTCTTCCCAAGGACTCGTGAAGCTCCACCTAAAGTACAAAGCCTACAATGTTTTTCTCTTGCAAACACATTCACAGTGCATTTCCAAACAAATGTCCCCCAAAGCCTAGAAAAGAGCGCTGTTTGTCTGCAGTGGGCTGTGCGTGCCCCCTTCTATGGGGATGGATCTGCACGCAGCTTTCCCCAGTACTTTCCGCTGGTGTGCTCTGTTTTGTGGCCCAGATCACTCCTGCTCTGAGAGGCACGTGAGATGCAGGAGACGTTCTCCTACAGAGGAGGGCTGCCTGGCACTGAAAGCGAAGCACAGACTGTTCGATGTGGTGCCCAAAAGGGATGGGATCAGGCAGCAACTACCACTAATGTGCCGTGTGCCAATCTACAATGCTGTACTTCAGCGGGCAAGCGAGGGAGCTGGTTACTCGGTCACGTGCGGGGATGGATGACTCAGCTGAGCTGGAGGAGATAAAAGGTTGATATATTTTCAGCTCTCCTTAGAGGCGTTGCCAGTACCTCTCACAGGAATACAATACGCTATTTCTGCCATCTGCTGAGCACTCCTACGCCTGCTGGCTGGCAGAGCACTCCCGCGGGCTTAACGGGGACCCAGAGGTTTGTTTAGAAGCAGCTCTGCAGAGAGGTTAACGAGGGGACCGCAGAGGGGGATTCCTGGGGGCTGGTCCCGGGTCTGCTGCCAGTTTGCAAAAGCATCTCTGGGAATCTGCAAAGTCGTGTGTCTCCTGTGAAAAGCAGCGGGGAACGCGGCAGCCTGAGTGACAGGCAGTACAAGTGAGCAACCTCTTTCTTGAACAAACCTGGCTCTTACTTGGTTTTCTGTGGGCGCGTTCCCGAAGCCAGCTGGCTTCTGTCTGCATCCACGCCGCAACTCCTGGCAGCTTCTGCGCGGCCATGGGTTCATCGCTGCCCGGCGTTTCCATTTCCCTTCATTTAAGACACAAACCCACCCATTAGTCACACGCAATGACTTCAAAGCAGTTGCCCTTGACGGTTACACTAATGAAGGCGACTCTTCCAAACGTATTTAATTAAAAATCCGAACACTTTCGCTACAGTAAGCGGGGCTCGGCCGCAGTTTTGCTGCTGGCTGAGGGTGCCGTCCGCCCCTCGGGATGGCCGCAGCGCGCCGCCGGTCCCTCCCCGCAGTGTTTCGGGTGGCGGGGGGGCACCTGCCGTGCTCGGGGTGCGGCGGAGAGCCGCGGGGCGCTGCGGGCCGGCCGGGGGCCCCCCGCCATCTCCGGCACCGCCGCGCTGCCCGCCCTCCCCTCACAGGGAACAGGGGGGAGGCGGCGGAGAAACCACCCTGTCCCGCCCGGCCCGGCCCGGCCCGGCCCGACGCTCAGCAGCCACCCGCCCCCGCTCCCGGCTCCGCTCCCAGCCCGCNCAGCGGGCAGGCTGCCGGCGGCGGGGCCGGGCCTGGAGCGCCCGCCCGGCCCGCCAAGGGCGCGGCAGGTGACCAGGCCTCTGGTGGGGGGGAGAAACCCGCGGGGACGGGCGATGGCGGCTCTCGGCCTCCGTCCCCTCAGCGCCGGGGCTGAGCTGCAGCCTTCGCCCCAAACGGGAGCCGGGGGAGAGCGAAACACGGCGTACAGAGCCCGGTGTGGCTCTCCTGCTCCGACGCCGACTCCCGCTGCACCTGCGCGTCTCTCGCGTCCGCGTCGTGTTGTTGGCGCGCAGCGGTTGCTGATGTCTCCCGTAGCGCTGGGTGCCGTCCAGGCCCTCCAAGGAGCTTGCACTCGCAGCTGGGAGAATGGAAGTAAGGGATGCTCTTCAGGTACGTGGTTTGCAAGCGAGCACAGGCTGTCGAGTCGCCTTGGGGTGACGCGTATGCACTACGTTATCTGGGCTTTGTGTAAGAATATGCAGTTGTCTTACAAGCACGGGAGTTCTACAACAAAGTCAGTCTTACTCATGTTTAAAACCGGAGGGAGTATGTTGAGGTGCAGCCGGTGGTATTGGCGCAGCGGTGGGACGCGCTGCTCGGCTGGCGCTGGTGCCCGTAGCTCCCCATTGCAGTGGGGTGCTGGGGCTGTGTCCGTGGGCGGTTGGTGCGGATCCTGGTAGTGCCACAGCTTTCCCTTCTGGCTGCGGCACGGCCGGAGGCAAGCGCCCGTCCTAGCGGCACGCAGCCTGGCACCAGCACAGCTGCAGGCGGACACCACACAAGTTATGCTGTACTCTTGCTAAAAATCCACCAGTCCCTAGGAGTTTTTGCATTTTTCTTGGCGTTTCAAGTGGATTTTTTTTTTTTTTTAGGGACAATTGTTAACAATGTAGTTGTTGAACTCAACAGAAAAACTGCTTCATAGGCACAACTCTTCATCATTTGTATTGCTGCCTGCAGTTAACCGCTCCCAGGCGGTGTTGGGGCTGTTGGGCACGTGCTGTTTGCTGTAGCCCGGCTGGGCGGTGGGAGAACCCCCCGCGGCAGGGAGCTCTGCCTGCTGCGGCTCCCTTGCTGCTGCCAGCTCCTGGGCAGAGTTTTCCCAGGGTATGTTTCACCATCCACTTCAAAGTCAGGTTGCTTTGTTGGTGGTCAGGAGAAAACCATTGGTGGTCATTAAGAAAACCAGGCTGGCCTCAGGAATGTTTTCTGAATATTTTGAGGAGCTTTCACACCCTTACTGATGTGCCACTTCCCTTGGCAAGGTGCTGGTGCCCTGCGAGCCTCTCTGGCCCTCGGGAAGTCATACCAGCTGCGCGGGGAAGAAAACCTGAAACATTTTGATCGAGTGCTGGAACGAATGTCACCTGTTCATTCACTGTTCTGAAGAGGAAACACATCATGCTTTGGCAGTACCAGCTGAGGTATTCCTTATCCTAAATTCAGTTTCAGTCAGAAAAGATATCAGGTGTTGGGTTTTTTTTGCTGTGAGATATAACCAAAGTTTGCCAATCTTTCAGAACTGAGTGGTGTGGAAAGACCTAATGAAATAATGTGTGTTAACTTATCTAATGTGGGTTATAGGCAACATTGGAGTAATTAATTTAATTAATCCTGCTATAATCAAAGACACGCTTCAGAGTTTTGTTGTACACAAAAAAACTCTTATGTCCCAACTGTCAGTAAGAAAAATTATCTTCCACTGTAAATGTTGCTGAAATATGGGGAGAATGAATCAAATCCTTAGGAATTCTTGCTTAACAAGTTCTGCTGAAAGCACAGGTCTTAACGCCTGTCAGAGCCAGAGCTTGACTTTGATCCTGCTTAAGCAGGAGTAAATTAGTTCACTCGGCTGATGCTGCTGGAATTCTGCCAGCACAGTGTAAATGAGATCAAATGTAGGATCTCTATAGGAACTGGATACGAAAAGATTAGAGTAATTCCTTGGGAGGTTTTTTCCATGGTCACTTGCAAATTGTCAAGGCTGGAACAAGCTTCCCTTTGCTGATGCGGTCCTTGTCATTCTCCCGTGTGCTGGGGACTGCCACTGGGCATTGGGTGATGTTTGCATAGGACTCCGTCATAACTCCAAAGAGCTCTTCCCTGAAGGGATGCAGTTAGGACTGTTTTTCCTCCCTATATATTATATTTATTCACACCAAGCTTCATCTGCCACTTTACATGTAGTTTTCCACTATTGTGAGGCTTCCTACTGCTGAATAACTCAGCGGACTATATCACCTCACAACTCATTGCTTCTTCCAAATGGCAAACATCTTAATATTCAGCAAAGCCGTATGTGGAGCTCGTATTTTTCTTAAGTGATTCAGACAGCAGGTTCTGGTCGCGGAGGGGGAGCTGCAGGCAGATTCAGCTTCAGTGACAGACCATGATTTCAGTTTGCACAAGCCAGGCTGTCACTGTTGCCCCTGGGGACTCTTGCTCGTGCTGTAAAGTGTCCCACTCTGGCAGCAGGGCTGGGAGGTGGCCGGGGCGAGCAGCCCCCCAGGCCCTGAGCCCCCTGCCGCTCGCCTGGGCGAGCTAGCCGGTGCCGGGGGACGCCCAGCAGATCCAGCAAGGCAGAGCGCGCAAAGTAACCGGGAAGCAACAGCTACTGCCACGCACGTTAGCACAGCACGCTATGCAGGGTAGTTTTTGCAAAATATTTATTACAAAATAAAAGTAAATATGGCAACAAAACTTAAATAGCAAATGATGCGACACTGGCCATAAAGCTCTTGCTATATTATTAGTCTTTTACAATAATCAATAGTCAAGTATGTCTCCAAGGGAAGCTGCATGTGAACAGCTTGAATATATTTCTATATTATTGGCTCTAGCTGTTTGAGATACATTAGATGTGTGCCTCCTGCTTTCACCAGTGAGCTGCGGGCGGTTGTGCTGTCTGCTGGGCTCACTGATCCCCCTGAAACGGACAGAAGCCAGCAACTCCCACGCTCTGTGAGCCCTGCCATGCTTTACCCCTCCCCTTTTTTCTTGGTACACGATTCAATGCCCATCCCTTTGTAATAAGGTAGCAGGAAATGCAGTATCGACACTGAAGTACCTATTGTTCCCCTTTGAGTCACAACTTCTCTTGTGAGAGGTTGCTTGGATTTCTTTCCTTTCCCACCTACTAAAAACTTGTTAAAGCTCACCAGTGAGAGAGCAAGCCTGTGCTCCTGCTGAAAGGGCCTTTAGGTGCGCTCCAAACAGGAATGCAGTTCTTCAGGTCTCTTAAGCCACATGTCTAATGGAAGCACTCTTTAAATAAAATATAATTAAATTAAAAAAGGTGACTGTGTGTGGGGAATCTTCCTAAGGCACCCAGGAATTTAAAAAAAAACCCACCTTTTCCCACTCATATTACTTACAGGACACTCTTGTTCCTCTTCTCTCCAAAGTTAAAAATGTTGGCTAGTTAGGAACCTTAGCATACACGATGACGTAGTTGAGTATCATTTAAAAAAACAGAACGAAAAGAAAACCCTTGCTGAACGTAAAGCGCTATGTCCAGACAGCCTAGGTCTTGCTAGCTACACAAATACATCACGGACAACATGTAGAAATAGTCACGTTAATGCCGAGGTTTCCGTTGTCAGCAAAAAGGTGTGCTATAGCCGTATCAAAAACTAGGCAGTCGCTGTTCAGAATGGCCGCGGACACCCCGTCGTGGATGGAGCGGGGCGTTGCCTCCCAGGTCAGCCGGCGGCGGTTGCCATTCAGCTCCAGTCTGTACGCAAAGTTCTCCGCTTGCTTACGGGTGCCGATGAGCAGCACGATGGCAAAAAACTGCTGGTGACCTTCGTACTTCTCTTGTTTCTCCAGCACCAGCATGAAGTGGTGACCAAAGCACGACTGCATCATGACCCAGTCAACCGCCCCTGGAAGGTTAATGTCTGTGGCAAGAAAAACGATGTCTTCTCCCTGAAGGGTGGTAATGCTTTTGTGGGCATGCATGAGGTGGGACATCACGGCTTCCAAGGATCCCTGCCATTTACAGGAGGCACCAGGGCATGGGCAGGAGTAGGGACGATACTCACAGATGTCTTCGTGTTCTGGCTTTTCTGTGTGATGGAGTGTCAGAGAGCAGCCTGTTGTGGCGTACTGGAAAAAGACCAAATACAAGCCGTCAGGAAAGGCACCAGCACTAGTGTTCGCTGCTCCCACCTGCCAACTGGAAACACTGGTGATCAACCAGAACTCTTGTTCTCATTGCAAATTTTACATTAGATACTTCTATTTAGCCCTGGATCCAGAGCTGAGCTTTACTTATTTTTGTTTCCACTTAAAAATGGATTCTTCTTGTCTTTTGTGGTTGGTTTTTTTTCTAAGGCAAGCACTGAGATAAAATGGATTGCAAGGCTGAGTTGTAGTTAGATTTGCTGTTGTAGTTAGATCTGATCGGTCCAGATCAGCTGAAGTGGTCCTGGTTTGGATTTTTCTTTTCTTTAAAAAGAACAAAGGATTCTAGTTTCAGCAAACAGCTACTAGAGTGAAGTATTTTTAATAGATGTACCTTATTACCATTACAGAGCAAAAGCACTTCCATTAAATTCAAATGCAGATTCCCCACAGTTTTTTTTAAACACTGGAACAGTTTCAACACTGCAGTTGTGAGAAGTGTAAAGAGAGAGGACAATTTTTCACTGAGCGTAAAGCTAGCACACAAATAAGCACCATCTAACTTCTCTTTATGTCATTGGGCACATTAGAGCGTTAATTTGCTTTAAACAACTGGGGACGCTTTTCCTTTTTCTAGTCAGTTCAGTTGTCCACACTGACCATGTTGCTTTCACGCTACCTCCACAGAGAGAAGAAGGTCTCTCCTGTTCTCCCCAAGAGCACAGCTCCCCCAGTCTGTAGGTAGCTGTAGTGATACCAACACCACTAACACTGTCACACAGATTACAACATGAGTGCATGGCTGCTTACAGACACTATGGCACTTCCTTGAGGACGGATATAACCAAGGTGTAAATGACTATTTCTGGGCTAATATGTGTGCAAGAAGTTTCAGCTCAAAGGGTTAACTGCCCAAGATGCAAATCACCCATGCTGCAAACACTAGGAATACTGTGCTAGGAATACTGGGACAGAAACTCGGCCTTGTGCTTCTGGAGGAGCTTGCATTATAAGCCGTAAAGAGTTAACGTGAGCCTTCACTTACTGTGTCTGCCCCTGCTGCTTAATCCTCTGCTAACGGCTTTATTGCAGGGCGCTGCAGAGGAACAAGGCATCCTTCTGCCAAAGGGCAGCGCAGCGACTCAGGTACGTGTACGCTTCCAGCCCCACTGGCCAGCTGGTGTTTCCCCACGTTCATACCCCAGCTAACACTTCCATCATGCGGTGTGCTGAAGAGCAGCTCCGAGTCTAACTTCATTAACAAAATTGGTAGGGATATACAACCTGCTGGTTGGGCAAAACCAGCTGTCTACACGAAAGCAACCGGTGGTGACTATACGAGTGAGAGCATAAAAACAAGATGAGCAAATAGTGGTGGCTTTGCCCTTCGCTGTGAGAAGTACGTGTTTTTGTGTGCTCCCAAACCCATCGCTGCCGGTTCCATTTGGTGAGGAACCTCACCAGTGATGGGAGACTGTGAACAGCAAAAACTGACTTGCCATCTTCATGCTGCTTGGCAAACGTCACTGATCTTTATCACACCTCTCAAAACCCTGCTTCGTCTCTCCCTGTGTACAGGTTATACAACACCTTTGCGCTACTTGGCCTGTGCACCTTTTCCACTTCTACGGTGTCCGCCTTGAGACGGGGAGCCAGGGCTGCGCACATCAATGCGTGACATCAATGCCTGGGCTGGCGTGACTCTTTCATCGGCTGGCTTCTTCATTGCCCTTCTCATCATTTCTAGTATTCCATGCTGGAAGGTATTATGTACTTGTTTTCACAGTAATTTGTTTAGCACTGTATTCTCTTTCCTAAGAGAAAACGGTCAGCTCAGAGCTCATCACCATATACATGACCCAGCATGCCATGGTTTTGCCACCTGTGTCCCTGTGTGTGCTGCTCTGAACTTCCCTGTGACAGGATAGCTTTCTGCGTGCCCTAAAGCATTTGGAAAACATCAGTTAAGCTTGAGAGTGCTCAGCAGAGGCAGGCCAGTACTATCAGCCCTGTAAACGAAGGCAGGCAGGGAGATGGGATTAAAGTAACGTGTCTGAAGCCACATGGGAAATCAGTAGCAGACCTGGGAATAGACTGCCAAGTCCAAATCCCTCCTGTGCTAGCCAACAGACTCCCTCCAGTACACAAGTAGCTTGAGATACAAATAATACTTCTGGAAAGAAGAGGCCTGCCTGCTCCTGCACGCGTGTCAGCAATGTTCAGGGACCCAACAAGTACAGAGACCCTTCCGTGCTTCTCCCTCCTCCAGTGCTCTGTAAAACATCTGTCCCTGCTTTTAAGATCCCTCCGGCTTTCTGAGGCATTCATTCAAGTTGGGTGCAGGTGCTCAGCCCAGTCCAGCAGTGACCCCAGGGAGCTCCCCCAGGGACGCACAGTGAGGTCCAGCCCGGAAAACGGCGTGCCGCTGTGCTTTCCAGAGCCTCGCGCCAGTGAGGAAACCGGCTCAGTCCACTGCCGGCTGCCCGGCAGGGTGCATTTATAAACTCTGCTCTGCCAGCAGTGCTGGGTCTGCTCTTACGGCTCACCTGGGAAAAGGAGGAGAGCGCGCCGTGTTGTTTCACATACAGCACGCAAGCTCTATGCACATGTGCAGGTAGGGTGATGTAAGCAGACCCCTGTGCGTAAGGGATGTCTGCTCAATTAAAAACAAAATAAACTGCATTTTATGAGGAAAAAAAACCCCACCAGTTTAATTATTAGAGTCTACTATGTCTTGGAAACGGGAAGTGTGACCTTATTTAGGTTTAGTATATTTGCTTAAAATCTTTAAAATGACAGGTTTTTTTAAACTAAAGAAGAGCTCTGAAGAGGCTGTAGAGGCAGCACTGGACAACATACAGGAGTAAGTCTGTATACAATAACAACACGAAGGTGCAATTTCTGTTTGCAAGTTGTTTGCTTACATGGGAAACCTGTCATGCCTTCCCCTGAACTGATGGTGTAGCAGCAGTGGTCTAAGGACATAGAGCGGTTCTGCCTACCTCTTACCACCCGTCTAAAGAAAATTAAAGAAAGTGATTAGTCTGGTATTATTTAAGACTTGTTCGTTTATATACAGTCTCACTGTGCCTTCCACTTTTGAAATACAAAGTGTTGGTTGTGAGGTGCAGAAAGACTTCTCCACAAGGCAAAGTGTAAGAGTACAGTGCAATGAATTTACTGGATTCACTTTTCTTCAAAAGGACCAGAAGCATCAGGAGACTCAGAAACATGGCAGTATCCAGTTAGAGATGGCTGTGGTCAAGGACCTTGAAACACTCTCCTTGTGCGAGGTATCAGTCCTAGCTTCCAAGATGCAGAGCATCACCACTCCTAGGAAAGCTGGTAAGAATGGGGTTTCAACCCCCTGAAAAATCAAGCTCCGTGTACTTATATTTTTTTAAAACCTATGTAATAACTAGAAAAGTAATTTCCTTTATTATAAGTAAAACTTACTGTTAGGTTGAATTAATCACAGAAGTGAGAATTCATTGGTATACCTAGGCAGGAGTTTTTTGGTGGGGTGTTTTGGTTTTGTTTTTTATCCTTTTTCCCTGTCATGCATTGCTAAATGCCCTGCATATAGCTGTGCAACTGGGCTGCTATCAGTGTGTAAACAAACACTGAACTTGCTGTCAGATATTCCTTCCATTGTGTTGGGCTAGTTTTTGCCTGTGTATGTTGGATGTAAGTTCTACTATAAACTGAAACGCAAGCAGGAACTGCCTACAGTTTCACACAGGGCAGATGAGGAGTGCTGGTCCCGCGTCATTTCCATGGCTACGCCAAGATCACTCAAGCACGAACATCTTTGTTTGTCGAGTCCCACCACAAAAGTCTGGCAAAACATGGCAGGGCACAGATCTTGGCTAATACTCGTGGCTACATGAGGACTGCTACATGAGGACTGCAGTTCTGCCGATGGCAACCAAGAACACTCACAACTCTACTTGTTTTCTCACAGACTTTGGAAGAAGTGGGTAAATGAAGAAATGCCTCTCCCCCGTTATGCTGCTCAGTTAGCCAGGTCAGAGTTCCAAGTTTAGCAGCTAATGATCACAGCATACTTCACACAACTGCTGTGAAAATCTGTTCAGAAAGCTTCCAGTTCATCAGATTTATTTTCTTTCATAGCCAGTATTGGACGAAACCCCCAAAGTTACAGAAGAACCTGTATCCAAATTAAGTCAGCTTCATAACTAGAGAGCACCTTTATATTGTTTTCCAATTACACTTACTTAAAAGATGAAAGAAAACAACTAATTCCTTTTGGCACTCATTAATTAGGAGTTTGAGTGTGTATCTGATGTGCATTTTCTCTTCTGCAGATTGCTTAGAGCACTTAAAAGGCATTTTATATTTTCAGTAACTTTACTGTGACTTTAAGATTTAAGTCCTCCTATAGATTTTTTCCAGAAGACCTGTAAAGTGCAGAGATGCAATAACTGTAATTCTTTCTTAAAGCATCTTAAGAAGAACAGCCCTCAAAGCAGCTATAGCCACGGGCAACACCAAACCCCCATTTTCTGTCGGCTCTGTTGTGTCTCAGTCCTACTTATTTCAAGTACCAGTCACAGTTGTCTCTAGAAGTGCAGGGACCTCCTCCGGACACACCACCTATTTGTTCTTTCACATTTTCTGGAGCTCTGACTTCCCACCCGAAAGCTTACGTCAGGTTCCCTTAACGCAGTGAAAACCACAGGTGAGTCAGAGCAGGGCCAGCCCTGGCGCGCGGTGGGCTGGTGTGTGCCAGCTGCAGAGCGGGGCCGTTCTTGCCGAACCCCCTGGTGCTGCTGCGGGACGTGATGGGCGCCCACCGCCGAGGGGCACGGTGGGTCACCTCCCCGCTGGCTGCCTGCAACCTACATAACACTGACTAAGAACTACCGCGGGTTGCTGTTTCTGGGCCCAAGAAGTGAGGGTGAAAAGCATTGACGTGTGCTAATTTCACTTTGCAGCTCTTGGGAACAGTGAAAGCAGCAGAGCAGGAATTGCTTACGGCAGAAAAAATCCACATAAAAGAGAGGGCGTGTGAGGGAAGAGCAGACTTATTTACACCTCTGCGAGGAGCTTCAAAGTGCCCAACGAGCAAGCGGTGGAGAGCTCGCGAGCGGGCACTGGTGCGCAGGGAGGACACACGCTCCCGCACAGGTCATAGCCCAGCACGGTCTGGGACGCGGGGCTCTGCCAGCACCATGTTTTCGGGTCCGAGCTAGGCAACTTGCAGGCGCACGTGTGACCACGGCAGCGTGACGCGGGGGAACGCGACATCCTGCCAGCAACGCCGCTCGGCCCCAGCCGTCTCCTCCCAAGTGCCAGGGCCCAGGGCTGCTGCCGCACTAGGGTTTCACTGGGCAGCTGCGAGGTGCAGCACACTGACCACGGCCGGTTCAGTCTCCCTCCAGCTCTCCTAGCTCTGAACTGCCTTGCAGGCTCTGTACCAAGAAACCAAACCAAGCGCCGAGCTGTCATGTGCCTGGTCCATGGCCTCCTGCCTGCTGCAGCCTCTGACATGCCAACCAGCACAGACCCGCGCCTTGGGTTATTGCAGAGACACCAAAACACCCCCAGGTTGAGGTGAAACACAGCCCCATAACCAAGATGCTGAGCTGCCTGATCCCCAGAACTTGCTTCAGCCATTGCAAACCTCACGAGCATCCCTCCTTCACCAAGTCACTGCTTTGAAGAGAACGTCAACCACAGGAGCAATACGGGGAGGAATTTTAGGAAATGCTGTTTTCTTAACTGGTTGACATGTGCTAGCTGCTGCCTTATTATTTATCTTTCGAGAATGTCCAACTGGAGAAGTGTTTACAGCTGACACACCTGAACCAGAACTTGCCTGACAGACACGGGGATCGCTATTCAGTTCTCCCGGGGGGGGCATGGGGTAGGGGGTGTTCTTAGAAATACTTCACTCTGTTGATGCTTACTCCTCTACCCATGGAGAAAGCAAATCTCAAGGGGTGAAGAAGCCAATCCCATCAATTAAGGGCTTAAGAAACCTTTCTGTTATCAAGTGAATAAAGTAATGTTTGACAGGTAAAGTTAGGAATGTCTTATCATCTCCTCTTTACACGGAAGAGTTTGTAGGCTTTTTCTTCCTCTGTTTACCCGCAATGTGTGGGGACGGGCCGGCGGGAGTCCTGCCTGGCAGTTTGGCTGCTGGACAGACTGGCACCCTGCAGGCAGCAGAGCTGCCCCTTGGTGCGACGAAGGGCCGCGAGGACTCTGGTCCTGCGAGGACTCCAGCCTGGATGCATCGGTTTCGTTTAGGACAAGCGGGGAATACCAGCTCTCACAGACGAGACCAGCGCGACACTTCAGAAAATGAGAAGTAGGCCAGCGTTTCAGTGACCCCCCCACGCTGGCTGTTTGTATTCCCTTGGGCTCAGACTGGGTCACAGCTGGGCGTGCGGCGCGCTGCACTTGTTGCTGTGCTCAGCAGAGAGGACCCGCGTCCCACCACTGCGCTCCATCTGTTATTGCCACCGTCAGGTTAACTCCCATTCAAGGGTGAGCGCCGAAACAGCCCCACGCTGTCAAAAGCTCTGCGAAACGCCGACAGCCGTCCCATCCTGTGACCCAGCCAGCCCCCGGAGGTAGATGGGGCTCTCGGCACCGACCACGCCGTGCTGCAGGAATTGACACAGACGGTTCGCTCTGGAAGTGCCGTTATTCCCTGCGCATCCGTTAACGATGCTCCTGCGGGCTGGCCGGGGAAAGCTGCTGCTAGGGACTGGCTTTTCCAGGCAGAGACGGCGAGTGCCTGCTCGCAGCTCTCACCGGAAAGCTCGCCACACGCCGCTGGAGCCCGGCAAGCTCCGTCGGTCCCACTGCCAGCCTGACCACCTCACCACGGACAGCTCTGTATTTTAAAACTTTCTTCTCGTATTCCACACCAGCGACAGCTCCAGCAGTTCCTGCGTCTGTCCCTCCGCCACTTCAACCTGCGCTTTTGATATTATGGAGGTACGAGCACCCGAGGGGTTCCGGGAAGACATAAAAAGGACCCGCTCGGCGTTGCCTGCGCCGTACGTATCTGCCATCCTGGCAAACGTCTACGAGGAAGGAGATGCGCTTTAGGGCGGTTCACCTAGTTCTTTTAAATAGAAAACTCGCTTAATAAAAAAAGGTGTAATCACCGATCTGACGGCATACCGAGCGCTGGAGAGAGGGGGGGAAAGCATGAAGACGCTGGGC
>VUYV01000059.1:1010245-1025104 GCA_008711295.1 Anarhynchus alexandrinus | reverse complement strand
GGGCGCGCGGGGGGCGGCGGCCGCGGGGAGCGGCGCTGTCCGCGGTGGTTCTCCGGAGGGGGTCGCGCCGGTGGTTGTCGGCGGGAGTCAGGCGTGTGTCGTTGTCGGCAGTCATTAAGCACGCGCGGCTGTCGGTGGGAGTTGAGCACATACGATTGTCGGCAGTAATTAAACATGCATGATCGTCGGTGGGAATTAAGCACATATGATTGTCGGCAGTAATTAAACATGCATGGTTGTTGTTGGGAGTTAAGCATATATGGTTGTTGGCAGTAATTAAACATGCATGATTGTTGTTGGGAGTTAAGCACATACGATTGTCGGCAGTAATTAAACATGCGTGGTTGTGGGTGGGAGTTAAGCACATTTGATTGTCGGCGGGAATTAAGCACATCTCATCAGGGGTCCGTACTGGGACCAGCACTGTTCAGTATCTTCATCAATGACACGGACAGTGGGATGGAGCGAGTTTGCGGAGGACGCCAAGCTGAGCGGTGCGGTGACACGCCGGAGGGACGTGTGGCATCCAGAGGGATCTGGTGGCATCCAGAGGGACCCGGGCAGGCGGGGGAAGTGGGTCCCTGTGAACCTCATGGGGTTCAGCAAGGCCAAGCGCAGGGTCCTGCCCCCGGGTGGGGGCAGCCCCCGGTATCCATACAGGCTGGGAATGGAGGGATGGAGAGCATCCCTGCCGAGAAGGACTTGAGGGTGTTGGTGGGTGAGAAGCTCACCGTGAGCCAGCACTGTGCGCTGGCAGCACAGAGAGCCCCCGGCATCCCGGGCTGCATCCCCCGCAGCGTGGCCAGCAGGGCGAGGGGGGGATGTGCCCCTCTGCTGCGCTCTGCTCTGCTCTGGGGAGACCCCCCTGCAGTGCTGCCTCCAGCTCGGGGGGTCCCCACAGCAGAAGGACCCGGAGCTGTTGGAGCGGGGCCAGAGGAGGCCCCCGAGATGCTGCGAGGGCTGGAGCCCCTCTGCTGGGAGGACAGGCTGGGAGAGTTGGGGGGGTTCAGCCTGGAGAAGAGAAGGCTCCGGGGAGACCTCCGAGCCCCTTCCAGTGCCTAAAGGGGCTCCAGGAGAGCTGGGGAGGGACTCTGGATCAGGGAGGGGAGCCATGGGACGAGGGGGAACAGTTTGACACTGACAGAGGGGAGATTTAGGTGAGATATGAGGAAGAAATTGTTGGCTGTGCGGGCGTTGAGCCCCTGGCGCAGGTTGCCCCGAGAAGCTGTGGCTGCCCCATCCCTGGAGGTGTTCAAGGCCAGGTTGGACGGGGCTTGGAGCAACCTGGGCTGGTGGGAGGTGTCCCTGCCCAGGGCAGGGGGGTTGGAATTGGATGGCCTTTAAGGTCCCTTCCAACCCAAACCATTCCATGATTCTATGATGATTGTTGGCAGTAATTAAGCACCTATCATTGTTGGCAGTAATTGAACAGGTATCATTCTGTACCCAAACCCTTGTAGTGAAGGGAAGATGCCGGTGGTGGTGAGCAGTCCAGAGCGTGGGACACCCTGTGAGGATGGTTGGGATGGTGTGAGGGGCATCTCCCCCCGGGGGCTGCACCTCACTTCTTGGTGCGTGGGAGAGTGACACCCGCCAGCATGGGTGCGTGATGGCCGCGGGACTGAACCGGGTAACGGAGGCGACGCCTGGAAGTGCAAGTGTGTGTTAGGAGAACTGGGCACAGGCAGGGGCAGTTGTAGTAGTAAAAATGTGAAAAAGAACAAAAGGAGATGGTTTGGGTTTTTTTAAACTGTAATTTAGAATGAGGTATTTTCTTAGTTCTGGTTTTACATGTGGGGACCAGACAAGGGAAGAAGTTGGGCTGTTTTCATTCCCCAGATAAAGGAAGATTGGGAAAAAAAACTTCATTACTTCAAACATCTTGTGTTTCAGTAACACCGGAGAAGTGAAGACACTGAAGTCTCAGGACAGAAACCTTCCAAAATCCCTTTTCTATTATAGCAAGATTGAGAAAGAAACAAGTGCGTTTGCTTGTAGGTGGCAGAGTCATCGTTAAACAGGCATATTTGTATGTAGGCAAATTGTTCAATATTGTACGTGCCTTCTGTACATCTGTATATAGGCATAGTCGCTATGCATCTGGCCCCTGTGATGTCAGGGCTCTCCTTGCTCTGGGCGTAGGTGCAATTCTCACCTGTTTGGTACAAAATCCCACCTCGGTGCCCCCGTGCAGCACATCCAACCAGTGTGACCGGACACGAGCTCCGTCACACGAGGTTATTTCCCCTGTCAGCAAAATGGGCAAGTTTTTCTCACATATATTATTTTCCCAAGAGTTCTCCTTGCAATTTGGCTCCGAGGCTTCTGGTCCTTAAACAAGCAATACTTTCTTCTGAGATACCCAGACTGAGCGTTTTTAATGCTTCGCTAAAGTGGTGTTGTTACCAAAGATCCTTTGGGATGTGCAGCTGTGTGACTCATTCTTGACTCCAGGCCTCATAACGTTTTCAATTAAGGCACTATCTGTACTCAGCTTTCATTAAAAGGAAGGTGTCTCATTACCTGAAGTCTGATTTTTTTCTCGTGTTTGTGAAGTTCCATTAAACCTTGCAAGTTGGCACAGGCCAAGAAATGAGAAAAAAATCCTTTTGTATACAGTTCTCCTGACGGAATGTTGTTTTCCTTTGGTATTTTGGGAAATCATTCAATAATGCGCAGTGCATTCAGGCGTAATGAAAAAGTCTTACACTTTATAAGGTACAAATTAACAAGGCCATGTGGTGGATCGCACCCGGAAAGTTTTCACCTGGAAAGTTTTCACCAGGAAAGTACAAATGGGAATGAGCACCTGAATTCTTCCTGCATTTTTATGGGAGCTGAGCATTGCCTGGAGTGAAGCCTATGGCAGCCGGCGCGCCACGAGCCCTACGAGTTAGGGGGCACCAAGGAAAGATTTGTGAGTTACACTGAGTAATTTAAAAAAAAAATCGCTGTCAAAGAATGACAGTATTTTGGCATCTTGGGATAAAATTACACTTAAAGTCCTCACCAATGGCTTGCCAAACCGGTCCCAGTTAAAACTGAATTCACAGCGGAAAGCCAGACTCTTGATAACTGACTGCCGCAAAGAAATGTTTATTAGATTCAGACACTGTACAGTTGAGATGTTTGTCCCATTTTCTCTAGAAATTACAGTGCCATACGGTATCCAGACTATAAAAGGCTACAGAGTTATTAAGATTTTGAGAAATTTGCCTCTCTCTTTTTTATCTATAGGTTATATCAAAACAAAACAGAGAAGTTGGTTGTAAAAGCTGTTGAGAAACTTTGCCGTAGGCACATGAGTGTGTCTTTGGAGATCAGAGAATCCACGTTCATAGGCCCTGAGGTTCCACTCTCCATCCTGGAGCGCTGAGCCCTTTTCCCCCCTGATCCCACGGCCTGGCGTGAAAACAAGGCCAGAATAGTCCTGTGGTCCCGGAGAAGACCTCTGGCTTGGTTTGTGGTTTGTTATGTATTCTGTGGTGTAGGGAAGAGGAAAAATAAGAGCCTTTTCACAAATAGACTGGAACGGTGTGGATGTTTATACAGATAAAACGTGTTTTTTCCTGTGCTTTCAATAATACAGGGTAATTTAAAAATACGTTATTTAAGAGAGAGACATATATATAGAATTATTTTTTTTTAAATGTCAGAATGTGGCTATCCCACTTTTTTTTTTTTAGCAGCCCCAAAGACTCCTCTTAAATAAATAAATAACGTGCAAAATAGTTTTTAGAAGCTTGGTGTCTGGTTTACAGATACTCTGCATAGAGTCCGTTTCTTCTGCTTGGGCTAAAGGGGAAAGCGCGGGTCAGACCCTGAGCTGGGTGAGCGAGCACCAGAAAGGCGGGAGGCTGCCCCGGTTGTTGGTCCCCCGCTGACGCAGACCCCGCTCTCGGGAGATAACCGGGAGGGCACTGGCTGGGCTGGGAGGGAAGCGGCAGCGCCCGGCTGCCGTACCGGCACATCCGCGCGGGGCAGAGCTGACCCTTCCCTGCCCGCCGGGGAAGATAGCGGAGTTTATCTCGGGGGGTAACGCGTGGCCTCAAAAGCCTTTCCACCCCGCTGGGCCCGTTTGTTCCTTCTTGTGTGACTCCCTCGGAGGTAAAAACCTGCAGTGTGTCCGCGAGCTGCCGGAGGCTCTGGTACTTGTTTCCTCCTTGAGATGGGCTCACGCACGGTGCCGAAACACGGTGTGCATTCCATTAGTGTGCGTGTCGGGATTTGTTTCTCGCGTTCCTTGCCAAGACTTTAAATGGTTTCACAGGTAGCCCCCGATCCCCCCAATATTCCTCTATTTGAGTGCGTGACAGCGCCCCTGAGTATCTGTGGGATGAGTGTGGGATTTTGCAAGGTTTATTTGTCTTCGGAAAAGAAATTTCCAGACTAGAAGTGAAAATTTGTAGCTGTTGTCCCTATCACGAGGACAGAGCTTTCTGAGGTGCCGGAGCCGCTGAATTCCCCTGTCCCTCACCTGGGATTTTTTCAGGCAGGTTTGTCTAATAGCCGGGTTGTGTCATTATTGCTTCTTTATTTTTAAAGCATCCATAAGCGTGATGTTGCCTTGCAGAAATGAGCAAGGGCTTAGTTCTCATTGATGGAAATTAGCAGCTTAAATTTAGCCCTGCACTGCAAGAGGGTTATAAAAAGAGATGAAGACGTGGGGGCAGGAGGCTGAAAGCCCGAGGGAGGCGGCGAGGGCGTGTGTTCCTGCAGTCTGGTGCCGCACGGTTTCTGTTCCCTTTTCTGTCTGCAGCATCAGGCGGGCGTTTGCTGCACCTGGGTTTGTGAGCGGGACGGGGAGCAGCGGGGCGCGGGTGAGCGGGGCACGGGGTGGGAGACGGGGCGCCCCGGGGGTGATGGTGCGGGCGAAGGGATGGGGGACACTGCTCCCGACGCTCCGTTCCCCTGCCTGCGCCGGTGGCTGGAGTAGCCGGTGTGGTCATGGTGGGGTGCGGGGTGGGCGCAGACCCGGGGTCCCCTCTGCAGCGTGAGCGTGAGCCGGTGCAGGCAGGGCCAGACGCACCGACCGTCCCCACGGCTTGTTGGGAGCAAGGGGAAGGGCCAGTGCTGCCACCTCGCCATGGAAAATGGCTCTGGAAGGCTGGTCTTTCATGGAATCACAGAATTGTTTTGGTTGGAAAAGACCTTTAGAATCATAGAATCATAGAATTGTTGAGGTTGGAAGAGATCATCGAGTCCAACCGTTAACGCAACACTGCCAAGTTACCACTAACCCATGTCCCTCAGCACCGCGTCTGCCCGGCTTTAAACACCTCCAGGGATGGCGACTCCACCACTGCCCTGGGCAGCCTGTGCCAGTGCTTGACAACCCTTTCCGTGGAGAAATTTCTCCTAATATCTTGGGTAAAATCCAAATATACGTTCCTGACGTTCTCCAGAAGTAAGATATTAGCAGGTGTGGTCTTCACAATCTCCTGCAAATTGCCAAATGATTTTGTTGTTTCATTTTTCAGCAATACGCTTTATGCCAACACCGAGTACAATTATGTGCGTGAGCTGGATTGATGCTGCTGCTGCTACAGCGCGGGCTGAAATACCCCCAGGACTTTATTGACCTTTCTTCAGTTGTCTTTGCAGCCTTTTATCTCCGCAGTAACCCATTCAGCAATTATACGGCGTACGTAGCCCTGCAATATACTGCGTTGTGCTGGCTGACCGAGCTTCGTTAGCATTTACCGCACAGTTTCATTCATTCATTATTAATTCATTATTTGCATAAGCGCATGCCGGTATTCCCCAGTTAAAATAGGTTCTGTCTTGCGGCGTCTCGTTGCAAGTGGGCTCTCCTCCGCTCCCTCGTCCCCGGCTCTGACGTGCAGCCCCCCGGGGGGCAGTTTTGGTGGGGAGGGGGCACGGTGAGCCCTCCTGCGTGCAGGCAGCCTGCCTGCACCCTCTGCCTCTGGCTTGCGCCTGCAGCTGGGTGGCTGGCGCTGGGGACTGCCGTCTCGCCGATGGCCCCCAGGATTTGGGTGCTCCCAGCCCTCCCGAGGGTGGCACTGTGCCCGGGCGGCGGTGGCACCCCTGTCATGGTGTCACCGGGGCTGCAGGCGCCCGGGAACTGCAGCAGTTCGGCTGACCCACAGCTCTGCAGCGGGGATGCCACGCACTCGGGGGTGCTCTGCATTGAGCAGAAATTGAGGAAGGGGGGCAATGACGAGTGCAGACGCCACATTATCTTGCTCACCAGCGTGCTCCTGGCCCTGCCAGGGGTGAATCTCAGGCTCGTTGTGACCACTTCTTTGGGTTTTTTTTTGTAAAATTCAAATCATTTAAACCAAACTTCTGGATCACTTGCAGAAAGGTTTATTGTTCTCAGTACAGTTGTCGTTAGCAACACACCTTTTGGTATGACTAACAGGTCTTTTTTGGGTGGTGTCTATAAAAAAGGAAGTGGGAAGTGGTTAATGCGAGCGAGGAGCGATGTGCCCTGCCTGCAGTCACCAGACTGCCACAGGGTGCCAGGGCTGCCATGCTCAGAGTCAGTAACATTGCCGAATTCGCAGCAAGGAGCACCTCAGGAGACCGTCTTTTGCCATGTGTGAGCTGTGTTTGCCCGCTGGTGTGCCGGTGGGCTCCGTGAGCCGACCTGGCCAGGGCCCACGCTCGAGCTGTCGCTGAAGCAGGAGAGAGACCCGTTTGCAGAAGTCACAGCTGCTGAGAGCTGGGAGGAAACCTGACTCATTGCAAACAGCTAAATTAGTTGCACACACTGGATTAAATAAATTAGATGCACACAGTATTGTCAATGCTCAATATTGATTTCGCTTCCACTGCACTCTTAAGAGACACCTTGATTTCTTTCACATCTCTGCCTGGCACGGGAGGAAAGCAAATTGCCACCCTCTTTCCTTTTTCTGCCATCTGTCGTGGGAAGCAGAGGAACCTGCATCCTGCCAGCTGGGAAATGTGCGCAGTGAGGCACCGTCGCTAGCGACTGTTCCTCACCGGCACGGGCTTCGCAGCGGCAGTGATACCCAGCAGGGCCCAAGGTGCCAAAGGCTGTTTTCTTGGTGAAAGTGTTTTTTCCCCTGCAGACCGCGGTGTTTGGTGGGGTCAGGGGCAAGCGGGGAATGCCGGGACTCCTCAGAAGAAGGGGTCTGTCCCGTTCCAGCTGACGGTCGCACCCGCCCACTTGGTCCTGATGGCCATCTCCAGGGGAGGACGCCTCTTCCCTGGGCTGCTTGGGTCTTCCCGTGGGTCCTCTTCCCAGGGATGCGAGTGAGTGTCTGAAAAGGAAACAGTTAAAAAAATGTTTAAACCCCCCCCCCCCCCCAAAGTTTTAAAAAAGGAGGGAGCTCGGGGTGACACCGACTTGGCCTCCCCGGGCCGGTGGGGGCTGCCCCCGCGCCCCATTGTCCTCCCTTGGGAAGTTCGGGCACTGGAAATGCAGCGCTCGGCTCCTCGTGATGTGTGAGTGCGTATTGTTTTTCTGAACAGATGCACACGTCGTTATCTGTGGCCACGCTGCCTAACATGACTGTGAATCTTGATTCACCCTTTTTTCCCTGCAAATTAGCCTTTAGTGTGGTGTTTTCAAGTCTCTTACTTTACTTCAAATGCTGCAGTGAGCAGAGAGCGAGGAAGAGGGGACGGGCAGTCTGAAAGGGAAGGCAGACTGTGCACAATGGCACCGAGAAACGAGAAACTCGCCTCCTAAGCACACCGCCTGGTTCGCAGCCCATTTGATGCTGCGAGGAGCAGTTCATTCCTCCCGGTGCGGATTTAAAACTGGAGGGGGAACATGAGGGCCACGGTGGCACCCGGCTGCTGGGCGGGAAAATACCAACTTACGTCTAAGTTAGATGCTGAAACCAGGCTGTTACCCCACCCTGCACGCCAGCATCGCTGCGTTAGACATAGGTTTCTTTAAAATTTTGAATTAGTCATGAAACAATTCTGCTTCCTGTTATATTTAGATTTTGCAGTTATGGGAACGTTCTGTCCTGGGATCCGTGCTGCGGGAGGAGTGGGTGTCTGTGGGTTTCCCTTCTCCTACGAGTTGTTCTGGGACACTTAGTCAGCGGGGCATTCATACGGGGCTGATGAGGGCTTAATAGCAGCGGAGGGTGAAACACAGTTTTAAACAGCATGTCCGTGTTGAGTGTTTAACACAGAAGTGACAGTTGCATCTTGTGTCCTGAAAAACTGTCACTTCTCCAATAAAAGCTCTTTGGCCGCATCTGGGAGTAGAGGACGAAATGGCAAAGTGCTGGGACGAGACGGTGGGCGCTGCGCCCGGGGAGGTGACCCCGGTGGCCGTCCCCCCTGTGTGCTGCATTAGTGGGATGGATCCTGTCCTGCTGCGCCCGGTGCTGAGCTCCCGCCGTGCCCCAGAGGCAGCTGGGGGGCAGCGTCAGCGAACCCCACTTCACGTGGGGATTCGGGAGTTACAGCTGCTACAGAAAATACCCCGATAGCCCTTCCCAGCGATGGGCCACCTGCCCGAGAGCAGTACCCCTCCCGAAATGTGTTCAGTCCTTTCAAAGCCACATTCTCATTCGTGTCTTTTACACTGTTGTTTGGAGTAGGGTCCTCACATTCCCCAAAAGGTTAATATTACATATAGAGTATATATGTCTATATTAAATATATACACATATATGTGGGGCTTACAGGAAAGCTGGGGAGGGACTCCTGATCAGGGAGGGGAGCGATGGGATGAGGGGGAACAGTTTGACACTGAAAGAGGGGAGATTGAGATGAGATATTGGGAAGAAATTCTTGGCTGTGAGGGTGGTGAGCCCCTGGCGCAGGTTGCCCCGAGAAGCTGTGGCTGCCCCATCCCTGGAGGTGTTCAAGGCCAGGTTGGACGGGGCTTGGAGCAACCTGGGCTGGTGGGAGGTGTCCCTGCCCAGGGCAGGGGGTGGGAGTAGATGACCTTTAAGGTCCCTTCCAACCCAAACCATTCTATGATTCTATGATATATTTATATATACATAAATATGTTAAACATTTAATTGTATGTGTAAGCAGACCCACCTAGCTATGCACGTACACAGCTCTATGTGTGGTCTCTAGGTGACATGCACAGCTCTATGCGTGGTCTATAGGTGACACCCACCGCTCCTGCCCTGCCCCGGTGCGCTTGGGTGCGTACCTATGGTTAGATGGGCCGTTTTCGCCTGCTCCCGCTGCCCGTTGTAGAAGTACAGGTGGAAAACTCTCTCCCTTCTCCAGTGGGAGAGGAGCCGGCTGTCGGTGCCGAAGAGGACGCCGTGCCTGCCGCGGAGGCTGCACAGCCAGAGGGGCAGCCGGGGCGTCCGCAGCCCGCGGCTCACCTGGGAGAGGGGGAACGCGGCGTCCCGCGGGGCCGGCGCTGCCCCACCGCCGCTGTGCCCACGGGTACGGCCCCGCCAGCGCTNCCGCAGCCACTGCTGGGCCTCGCCGCCCCCGCCGCCATGCCCCGGCTGCTGGCCGCCGTCGAGCTCGCGCGCGCTGGCCCGGCCCGTCAGGAGGAGGCTGAGCACGGCCTGCGGGGAAACGGCCCACCGTCACCCCATGGGGCACCGCCACCAGAGCCCTCTGCAACACGGCCACGTCATCACGCTACTGGCTCTGCCATGTCTGTCAGGAGCAGAGGGACGCCAGGCTACCTCTGCCTTGATGATGATGATGATGATGATGATGATGATGATGATGATCGTCCTCATCATCACCATCTGTTTTATAAATGCACCATCATGATTAAAATTTGCAATATATTTTTCTATGGCCTTAGACTTTTTGTTTTCGTTGGGTTAACAAGTGAGTGCTTTTTCCTAGATCAAATGTGGGAATAATAAAAAAAGAAAACCTGAGGAATGAGGCTGATCTTACCTGCGTACAGGTGATGTTTCCAAAACTGCAGTCTAACAGCGGCGTTGCCGTGCAGTCTAAATCTTCCTGGACCCTGTTGGACCGAGCACAAGTGTCAGGGTAGCGTCCGGTGCGGCGCCCGGGGCGATCGCTGCGCGTCGCGGAGTGACCGTCAGGGAGAAGTTCCCCAGACGGGTGTATTTCTCTCTGCGTCGGGCGCAGCGGCGCTGCCCTGGCGGGGCCGTCCCACGCTCAGCTGGAGCTCTCGCGCTTCGGGTCTGTTCCTGTCGAAATTCGAACTCGGGGTCAGCGTCGGGCCCCTGTGTAGCCGCCCTGGCAGGGTTCTGCTGTGCTTAAATAAACTTCTTGTGATTTTCCTGTTTGAGTTTAATTGGCTGTGACGGTGCCTATTGCTGTCGGTGGGATCACTCCTGGTTTTAACGAGCGCGTTATTTTTGCTGCGTGTGCAAGAGGGCTTCTCTCCTCTCTGCTGCCCTCCCGCCTGCTCCGGGGGGGTACAGCATCCCTGCCCGTGAACCCCCGCCCGTCTTGGACTGAGAATGGACGTTTAAGTAAAACAAGGAAAAGACCAGTTCAGGCAATGTAACTAAACTAGAGGGAAATATTAAAAAATATACCTCTCCAGTGTCCTAGAGAAAAGTAAACTGTATAAAAATAGGATCACTCCGGGACTTCCTTCGCCTTTGAACTGGAAAAAGAAAGAAGCAATCACTAGGAAGGAATTATGGCAGGTGTATGTTGTTTAATCAAAACAATTCCTCTGCTTAAATACAACCTCAGGTGAGCGTGTTGAGCCAAACAAATAAGGTGTTATTCCGGGAAGATTTCGTAACTAATTTTGTTGAATAGGATCAGGTTAAAAAAAGAAAGAAGAAACTTCCAGTTATGGGCTAAAACAGTTTTGTACACTTTTTTCCCCCAGATTTTTGCTAAAGGTGCAAGGAATGGTATTTTATATTTGAGTAGTGTACAAAGTGCTGCCCCTGTTTACCCAGTGCGTGTGGACTGAGTGCTGACATCGGCGGTAAAGTCCTGGGGATTTTAGTGGGAGCAGGATCATTTCCCGTAGGAAAGATTAGAAATGGTCCATGAACGAACCGTAGGTTAACAGTCTGTGTCCCGCTGAGGGCGATACTATTGAACTCTGTAAGGTCCACTTCTGAATGGGAAGTAAGACGTAAGCAAGCAACAAAATAACTCAGAACAAAGCAAATATCCCATACTTACGCAGTTTATATGGTCAAAGATGAACTCCTGAGCTGCTGCTTTCTCAGGGAACTCAAACAGCTGGATCTGCCGGGCACGAGCGCAGGGGAAGACGTGGTAAAGGAGACATGATATCAAAAAGCTGAGTACTTTAATCCAGTGTTCCTTTAGACAAATGAAAGAATAATGCAAGAGTCTCTCTGCCCCTTTCTGAACTGAGGAGTTCCACTCTGCACAAAGAGTTAGCGGAACAGCTTTACGTTAACTGGTTTCTCCTTTTTGTGGGAGACGAAAGATCAGCCTTTAATGAACGGGACCGGCAGCCTCCGGACTCACCTAACGGGGAGGCAGGAGTGTTACCGGCTGCAGCTGGGACGTGGGTCTAAAGTGCTCACAGCCTGTGGTGCCCCGTAAGTTCGGGAACAGGTTTATGAGGTTTTATGTTCCTTGTCTTTAAAAATTTGAGGCCCGACGTGTCTTTAAAGAAAACCCTGTTTGGGGAAGACATTTTCGTACTCACTCTTTCCGTGAGGTTGTCGGGTCTGTAGTCTCCGCTGGGCGTGAGGTGGAGGTCTGGGGTGAGGAGGCAGATGGCGGCTCTCCCTCCGCCTCCCGCGGCCCACAGGGTGTCTGCCAGCGCCGCTGCCAGCGCCCGCCCTTGCTCCCGACGGCTCGTCCTGCGCAGCCTGCGGCCGGGAGACGGGCTGGGGCGGGGGGGCCGTGCCGAGGGTCCCTCCCAGGGGGTGCTGAGAGCCCCCCAGCCCCGAGGCTGACCCTGGCTGCCAAACGGGCCCCTTCCCAGCGAGGGCTGCGTCGGACCCCCGCGGTGCTGCCCGGCCTGGGTGAGCCGGTGGCCCGGAGGACTCTGCAGCTGCGACGGGTGACACCGAAAGCGGTGCGGGGATTTGTGCAGAGGGCGGCTGCGCGTCGAGCTGTTGCCCATCTTCCCTGACATTTCCTCTTCGCGCTTGGTGCCGCCGCCGCTGCTGGTGCGGACGTGCTTGCTGTGCGCAGGGAGCGGCGTGTCTGCCGTGGGGGCGTTCGTCCCGGCTGGGGCTGCTGCCCCCGCGTCCCCGGCTCCGAGGGATGAGCTCTGCCTTCCCCGTCCCATCCCAGTGCGCCCGGGGTCGGGGTCGGCCGGCAGCCTGGCAAGCAGCCGTGCAGCGTCGATGCTGCCTGAGCGCTGCTGCAGGCTGTGACCGCGGTGCCAGGGAGTGGGACCAGGGGCCAAGTGCCACCGTTACAGAAACAAGCATTTTGGTGGGAAAAAGCCTTGCCTGGGAGTCAGACAGGGCTTTTCTCCTGGGTGCAAATCCCCACCTGCAGCTGCAAGCCTGAATTTGGGTCTCATTCGGTTGAACCCAGAGGCTGGTGCTAATCTGCCTGAGCCCAAATAACACAACAAAACAGTTCCCGTGTGTCCCCTGGGAAGGCGCAGCTTCTTACCTTTCCAGGTGAGTATGTTCTGTGCTTCTTACGAAGAGCAGGTATTTAATGATGTGCGCTTGTACAGCCATCAGAATGGGTCTTGTTCCCCCCTAGAAGCAGAAAAACAACACTTCCCAGTTCTAAGGAGCCCGAACGAGCACGTGGGAAGTCCGTCTCCTGGAAATCACAGCAGTCCCTGGCCCGTCCGAGCCGTCCCGCTGTCAGTATCAGGGGGGCAATTTTTCTTTTCTCCCTGGGAATTCAGGAGCGCTGCTGACAGCTCCTGAGACAAACGGAAGAGTAAAGTGAAAAAGATCTTATGTTCCTAAAGCCAAGAAGCCTTTACGCAAGAAAAGACTCCGGGTGGCCCTGGCTGCGTGCACATGGGGACGGGGGGTCCCGGGGGGGGGTCCCGGCTTGCGGCGCTGCAGCCACAGGGAAGGGCTCCAAGCTCCGGGTACCACAAATGCCTAGAAGCACCGTGGGTTGGTTTCTCCCTCCTCCAGCCTCGCAGCAAAGGGAGCAGGGTCGTGAGGCGGCGTGGGGCTGGCGCGGGGCCGGTGCGGGGTCGTGAGCGAGGGTGACCGTGCCCCCCTCCCCGCCGCGCTGGCTGCACAGGGCAGGGCTGCCGTCCCCTCTGCAGTCACAGACCCTCCGAACTCAGGGAGTTTCATCTGCATTTGTAAAAAGCATTTTGGTCTCCTGGCGGGTTAAAGGCAGTTGCAGTTTCAAGTGTGTATCTTGGCCATCTGCTTTTTTGGGGGCGGTATTATGATAGTAAATAAGAAAGAACAAAACCTCCCTCTTTCAGTAAATGGAAATGTAGGTAAATTCACCTATTTCATTTCCAGGCAGGGCAGTAAGAAGAAGAAAACTGTAATTCCTAAAAAGGAAATGGGAAAGTACCACTGAGCTGTGCCCTCCTACAACAACCTGCTGCTTCTCTCTCGAGCCTTCACCTTGGAAGCGTGTAGTACCACGGCATTTAAGGTTTGTGTCTGCAGTGCGCTGCTGGATCAGGACAGTTCACCCCACTTCCAGACACGCGTCAGCATCTCCGCTTTGCTCAGGAGAGCTGTGGAGCATCGCTGGGGCTGGAGTCCCCCGCAGCCGGCCCCGCGGAGAGAGCTCAGCCGGGCAGGCGTGCGGGCACAGGGTGCAGGGGTGCTGACCATGGGATGCAGGGGTGGGATGCAGGGGTGGGATGCAGGGGNCTGACCGTGGGATGCAGGGGTGGGATGCGGGGGTGGGATGCAGGGGCGGGATGCAGGGGTGCTGACCGTGGGATGCAGGGGTGCGATGCAGGGGTGCAGAGTGTGGCGTGCTGCCATGGGGTGCAGGGCATGGGATGCAGGCATGTACACCGCCGAGGCACCCGGCACTGGCTGATGGCTCCCACGAGTGGCTGAGGCGCTGGGGAGATGGTGCCGGTTGCTGCGCTGAAATGTTTACCTTTTCTGCCTCCAAAGCATAGGCCAGGTCCGAGTAGGGCTCGCGAAACCTGAAGTACGCTTGTGCCCATTCGCGGCTGAAGAGGCGGGACGCGTTTCCGAAGAGCAGCTTTCGCAGCCCCTGTGCAGGAGGAGAAGGAGGGGCTGGGTTCAGCTCCCTTCACCCCCCTCATTAGCGCTCTCAAACCCGGGAACCGGGGGAGAGTAGAAACATCTGCTCTTCTCCTGAACTTCTGCCTCCTGTTCTGAGGCCGTTCGCTGGGGAAGCGCCAAGGAGCAGGGAAACATTACACTTTGTCATTTGACCTATTATCTAATGAGAATTATAGTATATCAGTTTTAAGGTTGTGTTGCAACCATGTTCTTTAAAAGTCTCATAAATAAGTCATTACGATGATATACTTCTGTTACAGCTGACAGAAGGCTGCAGCCTCCAGCCCGGCGGTGCGCTGAGCCTCCCGTAACGCCAGGTAAGGTTCCCCAGTCTCTTTCTGTTAACGAGATTAAATTACAGCTCATGCTTAATTCAGCGGGCCTGCTCACCATTGCCATTTCCAAGGAGATGGGCCGTCCGCCCGTGCCTGCAGGGACCAGGAGGGGCTTGGGCACGGTGGCCGGGGGAGGAGGTGGCCACAGTCTTGCGGGGTCTCCAGCTCTGGGTGGTCCAGCGCTGGCGCTGCCCCGGCCTGGCTGGACAGAGAGAGGGGCAGACAGTTTGAGTTCCAGCTTTTTTCAAACATTAAAAATACACCCCTACAAGGTAATGATTGGAGTGCTGCCTCCAGCTCAGGAGCCTCAGCACAGGAGAGACACGGAGCTGTTGGAGCGGGGCCAGAGGAGGCCCCGGAGATGCTGCGAGGGCTGGAGCCCCTCTGCTGGGAGGACAGGCTGGGAGAGTTGGGGGGGTTCAGCCTGGAGAAGAGAAGGCTCC
>VUYV01000059.1:990604-1009758 GCA_008711295.1 Anarhynchus alexandrinus | reverse complement strand
TTACTGGTTTCCAAACTGAAAAGGGAAAATAAAATACAAATTAAAAAAAAAAAACACAACAGATGCATTGCTAATATATGAAGAAACAGGAGATGAGCCAGAAACAAACACCTAAAGAAGGGAAGAGCAAAAGCTGTAGTACTTACGTTACTGAGTACATGAAGACCTTTTCCATGATCGCTTAAGTATTGTAATAAAATATAACTTAAAAAATGATATTGAAAAAACACCTGGAATTAAAGAAGTGATAATGAAGCAGAATTAAAATCTTACCCACGGAAACTAAAAATATCTCTCCATTTGTTTAGATCTGAAATTTTGCTGGCGATCTCCTCTAGCTCTGTCCGTGGCAGGATGTGCTCAGCCTCCCGGTCCCCCATCTGCAGCCGCCCGTGCTCCGGGTGATGCTGAGGGATGCAGGCACTGCCGAGGGACGCGGGCACCGCCGAGGGATGCGGGCACCGCCGAGGGATGTGGGCACCGCCGAGGGACGCGGGCACCGCCGAGGGATGCGGGCACCGCCGAGGGATGCGGGCACTGCTGAGAGACGCAGGCACCACCAAGGAATGTGGGCACTGCCGAGGGATGTGGGCACTGCCGAGGTACGCGGGCACGGGACTGCTCAGGTTGCGGCTCCCCCCACCCCGCGCCTCTGCCAGGCACCCAGGTCCCCTCTGCGTGTCACCCCCCGGCGCTTGCTGTCAGCTCCCACCCTCTCGCCCCCATTAAACTCTCATGAGAGCCCGTCATAGGCTGGGTTTTCTGCTCGCTGTGTAAGCAGCATGAATGTTTAATGGCAGACCCAGAGCTGTGTAAGGCTGAGCGCGGCTCTGCCAGGGCTGGCTCCCGGCACGGTGCGGAGCAGGAGCCGGGGGGGTTCCCGCTGCAGCTCCCTCTGCACGGGCTGGCGACCCGCGGGATGGAGCCTGGGCTGCCAGAGCCGGGTGGGCACTGCGTAGCTCAAGGGGAAAAAAACAAGCGGACTTAGCAGATGTCCGTAAAGTTGAGCAAATTCACTGGGGAGACGAGCTGGAGAAAGGCAACATCGTGCCGTGATGGTCCCTCGACTTCTGCCGCCCGCTGCAGCCGGGCTGGCATTGAGAGGAGTGGGTCAGGCACTGCGTGGTGGAGCCGGGGGAAACCCACTGGTTTCGTGCTGGGGTCACGGAAACCTCACGCTTTGTTTTCTCCTCTTTCGGTCTGTGAGAACACACCGACCTGGGGTATCTGTCTGAGTTTCAGTGGAAAAAACGTGAGGTCGGGCTGCTGTTAACGAGCTGAGTGTGGCGCATGGGAGAGCTGCTCTGGGTTTCCCCATGGGTGTCTGCGCTCCGTCTCCCCGGGGCAGCGCTGCGGTCCGGCTCCGACGGCTTTGCGTTCTCTGCAGGGTCATTGGGAACAGCTTGGCTCACATCTTGGTTTATGAAAGCAGAAGCGATCTGGGCCAGCCTGCACATGAGACACCAAGGGCCCGGGTTCGTCTTCCAGCTGAAGGAGCCGTGGCTTTACTTGATGAAAAAAGCTGCTCTCTCTTTTTGGTGCTACACAGGCTCTGGTCTTTTGGCTTCCTAAAAACTGACATAAAATCCCTCATCCCCTTTGCCTCGATTGGAGTTGCACTTTCTTATAGAAAGGGTGGAGTACCTGCCAGGTTCCCAACAAATTGCGTGTGAACCACGCCGTTCTGCCTGGGGGAAGGCTGGGTAGAGCGGGGTGGGAGCGCCGTGCCGAGCGTGCCGGGCCGAGCACCACCGAGCGTGCCGGGCTGAGCACCACCGTGTGCTCGCGGGGAGAGAGCTCCCGCACAGAAACTCCTCCGTGCGCAGGGGGGTGTGCGGCAGCTCTGCCCACCCTGCTGCCAGCGGTGGTGGCTGCCGGAGCGCTTATTGACGGGGAGAAGCAGACGGAGTCAGGGCTGACCTTTTCTTCTCACTTGCGTGTTCCCGGGTGTGGGGAACAGAGGACAATTCCCGCTGCAGTCAGTGGGAGTTGTGTTCTTGAGACCTTAGGATGGAATTTGGCTCGAAAGAAAGATGCCCCTGAGGAGTTGGGCTGTGACGGCGAAGGGTACTCTGCCGAGTGCATCCCCGCCTCGGTTACCGGCCTCCCGGGGAGGCACGCGGGCGCAAAAGGGGTTTGACCTGGAAAACCAGACAGTCAGTCCTTCCCTCCTCAATAAACGCTGGCTTATCTCACGACTTGATTCGTTACTAGCGTTTGTCATTCCTTCGGGTTTTTGACATAAGGAGAACAGATTTACCTGTGGCTTTGTAATTAGAATAAAGTAGATCAAATCTACCCCACGTTTGTAAGGAAACTGGGGTGGAGCAGGGTGACGCAGACCAGGCTGTCCCTTTCCAGGGCTTAGAGATCAGGGTGTGGGACCTGCTGCCTTTCCGGATTTGGAGAGCTCACCAAATTTGGGTATTTTATGGCAGAGGAGAATGAACCTGGCTCTGTAGAACCGGCCATCGCTGGGACCAGGCACCCACTCTGGAGAAATGGGTGGAAGCGTCGTTACCCGTCTCTCCCCCCGTGCAGACGGGTCCCCGGTGAGCTGTGCCCTTTCGGCGACACCAGGGGAAACGTCGGAGCAGCTGCTGCGGTGGGGCTCTCGCGTTTTCCATCAGGAATGGCACCAGCCTGTCCAGAATGCGCTTGACATTGTCTCTTGCCACAGAACGCCGGGCTGAAATGTGGTTTTGCCCACCAAGTAAGTCCTCACACCTTTTGGTGCTGGCGGTGATGACAGACCCATGCCCAGGACAGCGAACAGCCCAGACGCGGCTGCGGGAGGCAGACCCCCCCGCCTGGTTCGGCAGTTGGTCTGGGGAACCGGCGGGAGGACGTGGCACAGGACACCCCATCCCTCTGCCGCCTGCAGCGTCCGCACAACCCCGTCCCGTCCTGTCCCGTCCCGTCCTGTCCTGTCCCATCCCATCCTGTCCCCTCCAAGGGGCTGGTTCCCCTTGCCCCCTTTCCCACCTCCACCTGATTTGCGTGTCTGCCCGGTGCCCTCCAGGGAGAGGATGAAGTCCAACCTCGGGGCGATAGCAGCTGAGTGACCCCGTCCCTGTGCCACCGCCAGGCCGGAGGGGACATAGACCCGCACCTCAGTCCCTCCGACGGGAACAACGGCTGGTGGCAAAAATAACGCAGTTAAGAAGTTAATGCAACTTCGCGTTTCCACGGCAGCTTCTGCCTCCAGATGTCAAAGCCCTTTCCCTGGAGGGACAAGGGAATGTTGGCCCGAGGGGAGAAACCTCTGCTTGCGTCAACAGGGCTTTGGTGCAGACCTCTCCCGCCTTCTCCATGATGGGGGCAAATGCTGTGAGGTGTCGGAGGGCAGGCTGCGCAGCTTAATTATCTTCTTCCCCAGCACAATCTCAGCTCTGCAGTAACTCCAAGTGAAAAGGCTCCTCGCTGGGGTAGTGGCGCTGCCATTTCCGCAGCCGCGGCCGGCGCTGAGCATCCCTCCCGTGCCAGGCGTCCCTCGGCCCTCCGCTCCCCGGGCGGGCTGTGGGGCATCCGGCCTCGTTAGCATCGCTCCCGCCGTGCCGGTGCCTGACCTGCTGTGCGCGCGGGGCCCTGCTGAGATCTGCCTTTTCTCGGCTGCGCTCTGTGGAACCACCGCCGCAGGTGCCGGCGTGGGCGTACGGCTCGTGCCGTTGCAGGGGGGTCGACTAGGTCTGTTGTTCACGCTGTTTCCAAATGATAAACGATCTCTGCTTGGGGCAGTGACTGTGACAGGAGAACCCATCCAGGTGGGTATGCTTTAGAAGGGGCTGCTACGGCAGGCAGCAGCGCGACCGCCGGGGTCCCTGCTCAGGGAGGCACAGCGGTGGGTGCGAGACGGGTCCAGGGAGTGTGGTGAGCCCCACATCCGCGACACAGTGCTCCTCCGCTCAGCCCTGCATCAGCATCGTGGGCCAGTGCTCTAAGCCTGGTACGCACCCTTATACGTATATACTTATTATATATTTGCATTTATATGTGTGCACATCCACATACAGACACACTTGCGCACTAACTTTTTATTGGGATACGAAAAACCCCCAATTTTTCAAGAACCTTCAAAATATATTTATATATTTCTCCTCACTACACAATTTTTCTTGTTCTTTAACTCATGAAATATGCTAGTCTAGAAATGAAACAGGGCAAAACCTCTCCAGCTGACGCGCGCGGATTGCGAGCGAGCCGCGGGGTGCACGGTGCTGCCGCGGGAGCGCCGGCGGAGCAGGTCCCGCCGGCGCTGACTGTTACTTGCAGCTGCTCAAACACACAAATATTGTCTCAATTTCATTTTGCTGGTAAGAATTTGTTATGTTTGCCTCAGGAACTGGATAGGAGTGACAGCGATGGCTGAACTCGTGCTGGTGAGTGGGGCGGGATGAGGGGGAGCGGTGGGGACGGGCTCTTTGAGAGGTGACCCCCCTGTGACAGCACCGGGACCCTGAGTCTGGGGCTGCTCTCTCCTGCGCAGCAGGAGGGATGGAGACGGGGATGGGGACAGGGATGGAGATGGGGACAGGGATGGGGACGGGGACGGGTTTATCCTCTGTGCTGAGGCAGGGCTGTGCAACTCCATTTTACACACAGGGGCCAGCTCCTTCTTCAGGGCTGGCAAGGGTCACCCCGAAAGACACCCCCGGGAGCCGTGGGTATGTCCCACCCGGGACGCTGCCCGTCGCCAAAGCTGCCACCGCGCTGCAAAGCCGAGCAGCTTCACGGGACATCAGGAAGGAGGAGGACGAAGCACTACTCCTCATTATGTGCTGTATAGTAAACAATGCCATGAGATGTAATACAAATTATGTGTTAAGAAGATACGCTAATATTAAGAATAATCTGCATGTTAATTAAGAAGAAAATGATGAAAAAAAGGCTGTGGCAACTTGCAGTAGCCTTTGCACGTTGTTAAGAATTCGGGAGCTGCGGCACAGCGTGGGGAGGCAGAGCCGCTCGGTGCCGGGGTCTGTGGAGGAGGGCTGTCGCTGACAAACCTTTTACAAAAAACCCTGGCAACGTTTTTCCATTCGTAGTAAGAGTATAAAAAAAGGGCATGAAAAGTCGGTGAGGTCACCTGGCAAGTTGGTAGAGCCTGAAGAAGATGACGGCTTCCTGAGGCACCTGTGGCTGGTTAGTGGGGCAGGTGAGGGTGGGCGCTGGTGGGAGGGGGCTGCAGCCCCTGCAGATAAAGGGGCAGCTGGGGCAGTGGTGATCCCCCTGGCTGCCTCCTCGCCTCGCTGCCCTGAATGTCAATTCCCGGTCCTGCAAGGAGCGCCTCACCTCCAAGNTCCCCCGCGGGTGGTGCCCGGTGTCACGGTGCTCCTCTCGTGGGTGGGCTGCCCCGGCCGTGCGGGGGGAGCCGGCCGGGGTCTTTCGCTGACTTGCAGAAGTTTGTGGGTGTGAGGGCTGATGTTCTGGCTTCCTGTGTGCCTTGAGGTAGAGAACCCCATGTATTTCTTCATCGGTCTCTGCTGAGCTGCAGCACGCCCTGTGAGCCGGTCTGCGGTGTCGCTCCATTGCTGCCCTTCGCCAAAGGTTCTGACTTTGTTTGTGGTGTTGGATGAGAGAGAGTTCTCTGGGCTGTTTTCTGGACAGGGCTCTCACTGGAGGACGCAGTGCGCTGTGAAGGGCGCCCGGTCTCGCTCCTGTCGCTTTGCCCTGGGAAAGGCTCGTTGCCTTGCAGAGCTGCAGAGGGTGGTTGGGCAGCGCTGAGCCTGGCTGCGTCCCTCATCGCATCTCTTCATCCCGCTCTGCTGCTGCAGCTCTCTACCCGACATCGCAAAGCCCCCGGCTACAATGACCACACGGCAGAATGAGGGGCTTCAGGGCCAAAAAGTTACAGTTTGGTTTGTTAAAACAAAAAAAAAACCCAAAAGAGAGCTTTATGGATGGAAGTGATGAGATTGCTGTGCATGTAACGCCGGGCTAAAGTGTTGGTGGTGGGTTTGGGGGTTTGGGTTTTGTCCTGCATCACCCGCTCTGGCGCTGCGTTCCTTCCCAGCGCCGCACTCCTGAGGCGGAGCCCGCAGTGGTACCAGCAAAGACCCCACGTCTGCTTTTCTCTCGTTTGATGTCTGTAGCTTTGCTGGGTGTCCTTGTGCTCCGCTGCCCTGACGCGTCCTCGCCCTCACCGGGGCTATCGGCGCTGGTGACAGCGTGTGCCTCTATTCCAACACGTTTATTTTACTTCCCAGAGGCCGTCCAATGCTATTGATATTCCTAATTTGCTTCATGCCAGCTGCTTTTCAACCAACTTACTGGAAGAAAAGGCAAATGTCGTCATAAGGTCTTCCCCCAAGAAAAAGAGGGTATTTTGATCTAGACACTACCAAATTGCAAGGCTTCTTTTGTTTACTGCATATGCCATAGTGTTGTTTATTTGAAACCTTCACTTTTTTAAACTTCTTTAGAGCTAATAATTTACAGGTTAGTACATCTGGCGGTGGTCGAAAGTAGTAGTGATGAACCTCTTTGCTTGAAATGTTCTTGAATTATGTAATCCTAATACATCAGGTCAGCCGCTCCAGTGGTTGTCCCAGAATCTTTTGATTTTGCAAAGGGAAATTGAAATCCAGCAAATCGTATCAGCAAGGCGTTCAGGAAGTGCACCAGGGAGCAAACCAGGATGATCCAGAACGAATTCGCAAACTGTTCGCTGTGAGTCTTGAATGTAAAACTTCCCTCTTTGAAATTAGCAATTTTCTCTGAGAGGTGGTGGATTTTCACTTCTGAAGAGAAGAGGATCATGATGAGGCAGCCACAGGAACCTGAAACGGAGGGGGAGATGCTCATCGCCGTGGCCATCCCTGCAGCGAGCCCACGTGATGTACATCCCAACCAAATGCCACTTTGATAGTGTAATTATGGCCACCGTAACTGAGCTTTAACAGGGATTATTTTTAGACCCCAAGCCCACGGCTATTGAAATTGGTAAGCTTTTGTAATTGAATTTGGCTCAGGACCCATAATATTTAGCGCGGCTGCTTTAGTGCCCTCATCCAGCAAAGAGCCTGTGCTCTTTTTCAGCTTTAAGCTGCTCATTGTCCCATGGAACATAACTGAACTGTCTGCATGTTTAAAGATAAATATGTACTTAAGTCTTTTATTAAATTATGATTGTAATACATAATACCTCGTAAAATAATGGTAAATCTTCTTGTCAGCCAAGCCAGCGAGACGGAGCAGGGGCTTTCCCTTCTCCGAGAGGCAGAGGCAGAGGGCTGCTCCGTTATCCCTGCTGGCAGCGCTTTCTCAGAGACCGCCTCAGCAGCGCGATGCTGTCAGTCTCTCCCTCCGCTCCCAGTTCCTCCCTGCCCGCAGGACGTCTTGCTGGTGTAACTGGGGATCTCGCGCACGCGGCTGGAAGCCGCCCATCGTGCCGAATACGAGCAGTTGCATCGCTGACTTGTTTTGGTTGGATGTGTTTTCCCCCCCTTTCCCCACTCTGGTGCGACTGCCGGTTCTGACCGTGTGCTGTGTGTCCGTGGTGTCGCCCCGGCTCCGGGTCCCCGGGGGCTCCTGGGCACCATCCCCTTTTTCTGCCAGCTTATGCAGAAGGGTCGGAGCTGCCGGGGCCGCCCGTACCCACCCCACCGCCCGCCCTCGCGGGGGATTGCCGCATTTTATCTCTCAACTCCGGTTTGGAGTTAATTTCTGATTTGGAAAGAACATGTTTTGACACAGTAAAATCCTCCACCTTTCTGCCTAGCTTTGTTTTGCCAGTTTAGGGTCAGTGCGGCCACGGTCCTCAATGCAGTCTCCTACGCCGATAAACGGGTCATGGGCAGCAGCAAAGGTGGCGAGGCGTTAGCCCGGTAGCCGAGGGCGGTCGGTACTTACAGGCGATGAAGCTCCAGAGGTACAACCCGACGGGGCCGTGCAGGGTCTCGTAAGGGCTGCCAAAAGCATTGAACATGAAGAAACCTGCTCCCACCAGAGCAAAGACGATCAGTACTGTACAGAAGAGAATGACACTAACATGGATACTTGCAGGGATAATTTTGAGCAAATCTGGAAAAACTAAAAACAAAACAAACAAGACGTTATTAGACACATCAGGCAAAGTTGGTGTCCAAGTCAGCCCGGGGATTTCCTGCTGGGTTGTGACAATTGTTTTAAATTGTGCTCTTCCAAATGCAACCAAGGATGAAAATGAAGTTATTAACTAGAAACAGGGTTTTTTTCCTCTGGTCAGTAGAGTCTTGTGTTTATTTTATTTTCCAAATCAGAGGTGCAGGGAGGGTCGGGTGAGGATGAGAAGTCCCTCACCCTGTGCCAGTACCTGCACCATGTGTGTCCTGTGGTACCCGGGATGGGGTGAGGCATCCCTGTCCCAAGGGATGCTTCTTCTGCCTCCCCCTCCCCGGGGTGTGTGTGGGGGGGTGTCCCCATGGGTGCGGGGTCCCTGGGGGTCCCTCGTTTGGTTTGCAGTAGCGTGGGTGGTTTATTTAGGTCTGATCTGTCTCAAGGGCACAACCGTGAAGGTCTGTACAGAGATACAGCGCTGTTTTGGTGAATTTATACCCAAAGAATTTTGGCTAAAAATACATGTGTTTTTTTTTTTTTTCTGAAAACCTTAAGCAATAAATCTGTAAGTTAAAATGTCCACGTTTAATTACGAAGCAGCAGTAAATCCTCAGTGACGCCGCGGTGCTGTGGTGCGGGCAGGTTCATTGTGTCGTGCACCGCCTGTTGCTGGGAGACTTCCAGGGCTGCGGGAACACGTGATATCTGGGGGAGATAAGGTGTGCGGTTGTCTATAGTGTGGAGACTTCCTGTGAAAATCCACCGACAGTTATTGCCAAGGAGACGTGTAGACACCTACAAGGACTGCAGGTTTCTTACCTCCTACCCTTTGGCATTTTTCTGTTTTTAGAAAATAGAAAAAAAAATGATATTTTGATAAAAATCCTTGAAAATAGAAAAGGTATATTTCTGTACATACATTAATCTCTTATTTTTAAAATGAAATATGATACTAAAGAGGGAGAAATTCGTAAAAGTTACATCAGTTATTTGCAACAAACTCCTTGAGTGAAATTTTGAAAGAATAAGCGAATTTTATAGGATCAAAATTTTCTCCCCTGTATTTCCCTGAGTAAAACACTCGCGGCACGTTTTGTGTCTGGAAGCCCATGGCCAAAAAGGGGAGATGATAAATCAGTGAGAGGAAATGGAGAAATCTGGCGATAACAGAGTGGGGCACCAAGCCGAAACGAGCGGGAGCGCACAACGCGCGGGGGCAGCCGTGTTTCCCCTCCCGCGGTGGGCGCAGTGCCGCTGTTTGCGGCAGCGCTCCGCTCCGTGGCCTTGGGAGCGGGACGGCTGTTGCTCGGGAGGTGCGAGCGCTGCGCGTGTCATGCACTTCGTGGAACACTGTCACCACGTGCTATGTAATTTTAAGTTTCCAAAAGCTGGAAACTTTCGCCCCCGCTGCCTTTGGCATGACGTCGCTGGCCCCGGGAGAGCCCGGGGCGCAGGTCGGGACCACTGCGGTGGGAAGCGGTGGCCGAATGGTGTGTCCACTTTTGCGCTTCGTTAATGACCGCCGCCTGACGAGGCTCTGCCTGACGGGCTGAAGGCTGTGCTGAGTTCCAGCTGTGCAACAGCCGGGGTCACTGCCTATGCAAAAAATTTAGGAATACTTTATTTTTGATATTTTTATGCAGCTTTTTAGCCACTATTTCAGACTGTGATCCTCCTTAGCTCAGGCACAAGGGGATAGTCAATCAGTCTCGGTACGAGAGAATAATTTTTAATCATTCATGTCTGTTTGGCAACAACAGGTATTTCAGAAGGAATCATCAAACACACTTAACTGCTCCCGATCCACAGGGGCACGATTAGAGCGGGGGTAATAACGCCGCGGCGCTGCCTCACCGCAGCTGTAACGTGCAGAGAGTAAAAAAGCCTCACATAAATTACTCTGCCTCCTAAAATGTTTACTGGCAACCCGTGCTGCAGCTTGCCATGCAGCAAACACGGGAGCAGGTAACGTGGCATCAAGGCAATTTATCTTCTGGACTAAATGAATGGGAAATTAATGAAATGAATGTTTGCAAACTATTCTTGAAGCTGTGTTAATAAACACCACCGTTGGTGTTGTTGATGGCTGTCTGGGAGCACAGGGGGGGACCCTCACCGGGCCCGGGGGCACGCAGAGCCCTGCGCCCACTGTCGGCGATGCTGCCCGAGCACTCACGGCTGCCACCGGTACCGGAGGAGCCGCCTGCCCTGGGGATGGCACCGGCCCGGGGCTCTGCTCCCCCGACCCCTTCCCCGGAGCATCCCCGCCGGTGCGGGTCCCGAGCGCAGGGGGCTCAGGGCTGCCGGGTCCAGGCCGGGCACACGGCTGCTCGCTGCCCCGGCATGTGCAAGTGCTGCCCCGGCAAAGTCACCCCTTCGCTAATTTTACCTGTTTACCTAAAGGAGGAACTTGCCTGCGTAAAAGGTTACTTCTGCTCATGGCCACTTACTGTCCAGTTGTGGCACTGGTGCCTAAATTCCTTATATCATCCCAGTATAACACAAAGGATGTTTTAGAAACCAGACCTTGTGTTGTTGGACTCTATTATATGTTTCATGTGTTCACAAGCATGAGAAGCAGTGGCACTGTTGGTGTGGTATAAGGTACAATTTCACCGTTGTAGGGTTCAGGCTCGCCCACGGACGGCTGCGGAGTCCCGACCTGCGCAGCACTTGTGCAAGGAATAGAGTTGGTGCCTGCAACACCCGCTGACCTTTCGGGAGAATGCACAAAACTGTGTCTTTAATAATACAGTTTTGTAATGTTTATTTTAAGAAAAAAATGCTACTGCATTGTATTGAATCTTTCCCTTGGCACCTGCGTTTACAGTGGTTTATGCCATTAAAATTTTATATGTGACATATCAGGAAAAAATTAATTCCAGCAGCTATGTTGTCTTGAAAGGAAAACATTCCCTCATTGTAATGAATGAAATGGTGTGTTAGGTATGCATGCCAGCGACCTTTAGAAAATGAACTGCTGACCCAGAAGCTGATGAGAATCAGCAAGAGCAAATGAGGCAGAAGGCTTTCCCCGGCCCGGCCGGGTTTGCTGGCAGAGCAAATTCATTTTACAATTAAAAGAGATATAGTGGTCAGAGGGGACCATTTAATGGGAACAAACATAGAACTAAATCATTTAGCCTATTTTCCGTGCCTTCTCTTCTCAGACAAGCTGCAGTGCACTTCAGTGCGTTAACCTATGGGTGTGCCCGTTGTATAGGGTTATCTGTGAGCTCCCGAGAGCGCTGACCCCCACGGGACGGTCCTGGGAACGGGCATTAAAGCACATTTCAAACCTCATTTTCTCTCTCTGAGAATGAGAACAGTGGTATTTACTAATGTTGGGTGAATTACTTGTTCAATGTTTTCTTCCTCATACAACTCCTGAAAGCCTTGGTGTTCTTTGGGTGTGTACGTTAGGGACTCAAATTAAATAAATTAATTTCTAATGTGCCGTGCAGTAGGATTCTGCATATGAACACTCAGGTTTTGGTTTTTTGACCATTCCAAAGCGGGCTGCTTAGCTGGGACTAAATAACAACTTCACATGGTATTATTTCTGTTCTTTGGTTATATTTGCGTTTATGTGCTCCCTTGAAATAACACTTACAAATGCAAGTTTGGTAAATATTTGGATAGGAAAGCTCAGTTGTGTGAGATTCCTGAGGGCACGGATAGAAAGTGTATGGCCGGAGGGAGAGCAAACTCCTTTCACCCCGGAGTGCTTTGGGTTGGAAATGCTCCGCAGTACTGCACAGATCAGAGCTTACCTGTATGTAGCAGTGAGAGATACTTAAAAATCTGATGATTGTTATCATTAAATCATCACAAACAAGCTGTGCATTTGTATTCTGTCTCGTACCTGTAACATTAATTCACACCTCCCACAAAATTAAAATTCTTTTCTAACCATTGCTACAGTCACGCTAGCACCATATTAAAATACTTCAGCCATAACAGGTGAAATGTAGAGATGGGAGCCTGAATGCAAGGGTTATCAATGAAATGGTTTAAATAAATATGTGAAAGGAAAATGCTTAGAACCAGAAGCCGAGGGGCCGCCTCCGGGGTGGGGGCTCTCTGTTGTGGCGGGGCTTAGTCCCGCTGCATCTCGTCCGTGTTTTACAGAGTGTGGCTGTGCTGCACAGCTCCGTCACCGCAACGAGCCCGGGCAAACCGCAGTCTCAGCGCTGCCCATCGCCGGCGCCTGTGTCAGCTGTGGCTCATAACAGTGTCACCTACAGCAGAAAACGAATTCTGTGGCATTTAGGAGACCCCTCTGAAAATTGACCCCATCCTATAACCGGGGGGTGGGGTGTCCGCGCGCTGTGGCAGCACACAAAGCAACCGAGGAGAACTTCAGCTGTACCGATAGACTAGCGATGGAACTTAGTAAGAGATGGCGAATACTAATATGATATTAAATTAATTCAATCTACTACTTTGGAAAAGAGTTATGTAGTAAATAATTTCTGACGCCTAATCTGGTGACCTTACCTCGCCTACAATGACCCGTGTACGCAATTCACCAGTGCTGTTTTAGCAGAATGCTTCTGAACTGTGTTTTGCAATCCCTTCAGGTGACATATTGTACATATAACAAATGGCTGTTTGTTATTAGCTGCTTAATGGGCTGCTATATACGAACTCTGTGTTCACTTGATCATTTTATTGATCTCCTTATCCTTGAAGATAAATAGGTGATGAATATTACATGTAAAGCAAAACCATTGCTAAGAGTGTTTGATAAAATTCTGTATGTCAGTTACCAAGTTTGGTTTGTAGATCAGCCGACGCAGTGTCACCTACCACCAGCCCGCTGTTTTTCCTATGAATGCAGCAGGTTGCTAACTTTTTGGCTGTTTTGTTTCTCAACAGCAGCCAAATGCGTCTATGCCCCAGCCCTTTCATGCGATTTCTGCTAGTTTAGTTCATTCTTTCATGATGGAACAGAGGACATAACGTTGACACACACAGAGGAAGATGACAGAGATTAATAGAGAGCCAAAAATATTCTTTTTTTAAAGTAACAGTATAAATCTTCTGAAATTTAGATGTCTGTGTAATTGAAATACAGACTGTTGGAAACACTAGCCTGGCTTTCCTGGTACCAGAACAGAAGCCATTTGAACCTGAAGATCAGAGCACTGGAACGGCAGCGTTGCTTTAGGGTATTTCATGCTTGCTGTGCTCTGTCTGCGAGCACGGGGCCGCGGGGGCGGCTATCCCCGGGCTCCCCGAGCCGACGGCAGCGCGGTGCTAAATAATTCAAATGCCATTGTTACTCACATGAAAAGTGGAAAGGTCTCCCCCCGAGCCCGCACTGCCTCACGCGCTCGCCGGAGAAAAGCCCGTACTGGATTTTGCCAATAAACTTCTCCAGCTCCTGGCCGGTGGCGTTGACGAGCAGGGCTCCCGTCTTGCAGAGTATCGTCCCCTTCACCCACAGCTGCGTGCCGATGGCTGCCGCGGTCCCCAGCGCGCAGGCAAAGCTCAGCACCCCGGCGACGCAAAAGATAATTTTCTTCTGCTGAGCTGGCATGGTGGCACGCGACGTCCTCTAAGGGACACAGCTTTCAGCACGGCGGCGACGAGCTCGGCATCAGCAGGGCACGCAGCCGAGCCGCCCGCGCGGAGCCCGGCGCCCAGCCAGCCCCGCCGGCGCGGGGAGCCCTCTCCGAGGGACCGTCCGCGGCCGCCTCCACCGGGCACGCGGTGCCTGAAAGATGCTGCAGAGGTTTATTTCTTCCCCGACCCCTTCTGCACAGCTCCAGCTCGCACACCGATGCGTTTAAGCAAGCTGGGGAATAGCGCGGTTTGCGGAGTGTTTCAGTGCATCCTCCGTGTCACTTGATAACAGGGTTTAAGATGACAGAAGGAGCCTCTCGGTAATTTGACGAGCGCTCCGCTCTTCCCAGCCCCCGCCTGACGGGGTGAGCGGGGGGTTTCAGGCAGCCCTGCCTGCCGCCTCCCATTATCTGCTCCCCAAAAAGGAAGTTTGCAGAGGGTTTTATTTTTCCAGGTTTTCCTCTAAAGCTAGCGATGCTAGCTNTTTTTTTTTTTTTTTGGTGTGTGTATTTTTCTTTTTTCCTCTTGTTGTTCCTAATGCCATGGCATGGCTGAGGCACCGCACCCCCGCTGAGCCACGCGCCCCCTCTGCAGTATTTGATTGCATTTGGGCACTTTCGTTTCCCTGTCAAGGCGCTCCCTGAGAAGGGCAGTGCCTCTGTTACAGATGGTATTGTTCTGGCTGCACGCTGCAGGATGCTCAGACAAACATTTCGGTTCAGGTTTCAAATACACACAAATACATTTTCTCTTACTTCCATACAGAAGACCCCCTCTGCCCCAAGGCTGGGCGGCACGCCGGCGCCCCGGGGTTTGTGCCGGAGCGGCACCACTGGGATCCTGCTGCTGCCGGGGACCTGCCCTGCTCTCACGCCAGCCAAAGTCACGGGCACGAAATAACCCATCCCCGGGAGCGTGGCGAACTCAGGGCCTGGCTAGGACTGGAGCCATGGCCATCTGCATCCACCTACTGACCACTAGCGAGTTCAGCAAACACGGGGTTCGGGGTTTTTCCTAACCAGATCAGCTTAGAAAGTGGTTTGTTAACTGGACACATGTCCACGGCAGGAATACTCCTCAGGTGGTTTAAGAGTATCGTATGAGTTAGGCTTAAAGACCGAGTCTGTTTTAACTACATATGTTTTAAGACAACCTTGGAATTAAAATTCCTGTGTGCAGGCAAATGATTTTTGCTTAAATAAAGCTGTGGTTCGCGCTGTGATCGTCATATGTAACCAAAGGGTGGCACACTGCTGTGTCACTGGGGCCCACTGCCACCCAGCTTGCACGGCGCAGTGCTGAACACACACAGGTTTGGGAAAACGCTTGTTTTTAAGGATGGTTTTAAACACCTTACTTGAGCAGAATGCATTTATCATTCCCTGAAGAGGGACTGTAATATTTTAGTATGATTATCACCAGGACAATAGCAGTGAAAGCAACAGGCTTGAACACGTGTATAAAAGGGACTATGTCTCAGGAAAAATTTGACAGGAAAAAAACTGATTGCATTTACCTGTTTTGGTGACTACTTTTCTCAAGAGTCAGCTTTCTGACAGTCTTTCCATATGGAGCAGTAGTTTGTGCCGTGGAAAGGGCCTCGCCGGGGTAGCGGAGATGAGACCGGGCAGGAGATGACGCTGTGCACGGGCAAGCTGGAGATCAGAGAGGAAAATTGTCCTGGAGTTTGCCCTGGAGTAACTTTTTCTTGGAGCATTCATTGTCGGCTACGGATGCCGGCTGCGTTTGTTTGAAGGCGATTCAGTCGATGCGCGCTTTGACAGGCACTGCGAGCCCCTTTCTGACTCCAGCTGTGAATTCTGCAGCGAACACTGAGGAGGCATTTGGCAGTGTCTGTTTGTGTTTGCACGGTAAGGCAGTGTTGCTTTCTGGAAGGTTAAAATAATGTTTCCTGCTGTCCGGGGCACTGTGTTTATCAAACAAACCCAGGAAAAGGAACCCGCGCTCCCCAATGGTGCAGACTGGCGGTTTTGGAAAAGAAGGTCTTCTACAATGAACTTTTTGACAGGTTTTTGTAACATCTTCCCTCTTCTAGAGCATGTGAAGCAAATAATGGGTTATTTTTTTCCCTCAGATAATTAACTGAAAAAGTGAAGCTGAGGTATCTGATGATCACAGAAAATATTTCACTGCAAATGTTGCGTGCTCCACCACAATGAACGCTGCTTTGAATGTATGACAAGAGCAAAGAAGATGCACTGAATCACAGGATAAAAAGGAGAAACAAACATTTGTTTCTTCTTTCAGAAGCAGTAGATTCCCCGCTTTCTGGTAATATCACGCTGGAAGCAAGACTTCGGTGAGTCACTGCTCAAGGCCAAGGAACCAAGGGATACTGCAAAACCTCTGCCGTGGCTGGGTGTTACGGAGGTAAGGGATGATACTTAACCCCTGGCCCGAGCAGCTGGATGCTCCTTTTGGGAGCAGCGCCATGAGCCATTTCACAGCCCACGCCGCAGTCTCGGGTCGTGCCTGATCGTCCCCTCCTGACCAACGGAGAAGAGCCTTCCTCTTCAGCGGGCTCGTCTTGCTCAAGTCCATTCTCCCACCCCATATGTCCAAGATGCTCCCAAACCCGCTGCTGTTGCTCCGTGTCGTATTGGAAGTCACCGCCCGTCTCCGCGCCGGCTCTGCAGACTGTGGTCATCCCCATTGCTGCCGGAGCCCCTCTCTGCGTGCCGGCTGCTCGGGGCTTTGCCTTGGCAAGGAGGCACACCGCTCCTCCCTGCATTCTGCCCTGCGTCAGCTTCAGCTCCGGCGTCCCGTGTCCCCGCAGAGCACAGCAGCACCCCGGGGGCTCTCCCCGAGCCCTGCCTGGTTGCTGCTCCTCTTTCTCCTGCTCTTCACTCCCAGCTTTCCTGCTAGTGGATTCCTGAGGGGATGTTTTTGTTCCTGTCCCCATAAATACCCATTTCTCCCTGCTGGCCTGCATATAGTGAAAAAACATAAAGGAAAGACTGTTGTCATTGTTTAGCTTATAAAAAAAAAATTGAGGGCGAAGCTATATTATCAGACAATCTTGACTGCATACTGAGCTATACGGGGTCTTGTCTTTTATGCCGTACTTGTGCAGTGGCATCAAGATGGTCTTGGGAGTCTTTTCCACCTGTGCCGTTACCTTGTAGAGAGCTCGGTACTCTTCCTCCCTGTGTAACGTGGTGTTATCTGCTCCTGAAAAAGGCTTATTTTAAATTGTCGTTGATGCACTTTCTCCCCAAATTTTCTCTCAACCACTAATTTTTAAAAAAACCCTAATTTGAAAGAAATAGACTATAATACTTCTCAACCCAAGTCACTGGAGTGTTGTATGATGATTAACTAATTAATTTCACTTTTCATTGTAAGTGTAACAGGATGTTGTGTGAGTGTTTTTGGTGATGTATAAAGTGCTGCCATCCATGTGACTTCGGTCGCAACGGCGGATGCTCGGCTCCTCCTTCAGTCGGTGCCCAGAGCAGCAGCACCACGTCCCATTCCGGTTCACGGACTCTGCGTTCAGCAGCCAATGCAGGCCAACAGCGCAGGAAAAGGCACTGGACTAGATATTTTTGATGAGCGCAAATGCCCATTAATAGAGGAGTGGAAAAGAACCACCTCCTTTTTTCTCCCACAGATGCCTAAACTCCAGTATATGATACTTAAGGGTAAATATGGAACGTGAGGTATAGATGGATGAAGAGCAGTGGCTTGTACACGTGAACCTGGGAAGCAGTAACAGTGTACCATTCCTCACAGAGTTTGAAATCTCCTGCGCTAACTTGATCTTTGGCAATCATTGCAGTCAAACGGACACATTATTTTTAATTTTATCAATCAAATTTATCCTATGGTAAGGACAGAGTGGAAAAAGGTTTGGGGACCACCAAAACTGCCACCAAGTTTTGTAAGAGATTTGGATTTTACAGCTCCTGTGGATGAAAACTTCTGTATATCCACAGTCATGTAGTGACTTGTGATATACGTAGAACTGATGCTGAGTGCGTTCTGCTCTGTTCCACCGTGTCACAACTGCTGTAGAGGTGATATCAATTTTCCTGAAAGGCCATCCTTGGTTGTAGAAATGTTTGGGATGACACCACCAGGAGTGATGCGGACCTATAGCGATGTGCGTTTTAGGGGAAACACGTGGGAAGCTTGCTCGTTGGCTGGAGTCAGCCGCAGTCCAGATGAGCAGTGCTGTTTGTCCCTCACTACTGCGAGAATCGCATAGACCTGCAGATGTTAAAAGCAAGAGGTGTCCTTGGAGAAAGCATATAACCGGTAATTAAGGCAATATTTTCAGAAGTTACCTTTTATTTTTAGCTAGCATCAGCAAAGTCACAGCAAATGACAAGAATTTAGTCATGATGGTAAAACCAAATACTACGAACTGGTATTTGCCATTTTTCCTTATTCAGAGCTTATTCCTCAAATTCCCGTACTAGAGTGGTGGCTTAAGGCATTACTCATGTGACTAAAGGTGACATGAAATACTTTTTACCCTCTGAACAGAGCCAGCACAACCAAATCTGGCTGCCCTGGCAGTGTTTCTAGAGAACAACAAACCAAGACTCCAGATCAGAGCATTTGCAGACTTGAGGGTTTAAAGAAACTGGATCTGAACCGGGGCCTCCCAAACATCAGTGCCTGAACTGAGGACTGGAGCAGTGGATAGCGCAAACCCACAGGCAGGTCTGTAACCCCGTGTATGGACTTCACGGGGCCGTCTCCGCTGGGACACTTGCCCTGCGGAGGTGCTGTACAACGCAGGCAAATCAACAACAGCGAGTGCCGTTATGAGACTGTCAGACCATTCTGCGTGACAAAAGCCACCAAAAGACTGGGATCTGTGTGTTTAAATATGTCAAGTCTAGGGAATAAAATGTAATGATATGATCTTAAAATATGCATGACAGTAATGTTGCTGAAGCCAGGGGTCCCGGCACCCGTGTACTGTGCCAGTGTAACTTGTGAGAAGCTCTGAAGCATTTTTATTCGCTGGTGGCGGGAAGGAAAAGAGCTGATAAACACTGCCGGTCCTCGGAGCGTGTCCTTGGATCCCACACGACGTCTGATAAACCTGTCCTGGAAGGTGTCTCGGGGCGCGATTGTGAAGTTTGAAGGTGTCAGAGTAGTTGAGCTTTGCCTTTGGTGAGGAACACGGCTGGATGCGTGAAGAGTAACTCAGGAACCAGAAGTTACAAAGATTTAAGTAGAAGCTGTATTAACAAGTACGGGACAGCGTATGGCATTACTATCCAACTTTATTGCTGTCGCCTAGTTCAGCCTCAGCTTTTAACTGTGGTTTGGTTAGATAATTGCTTACAGACACCAGAACTGTGGTTTGCCTGTATTTCCTCTTCTCGTCCACGCTAAATCCGAACGTGAGCTCGTTTGGAGAGCGCTGCTGTTAATTTTATCTGGACTTAGTTGTAACCGCCCGTCTAATGCGGTGCTCCCGGAGCGCCCCGTGTTTGCGCTGTCCCGGGGCGGCCGCGCAAGGAGCGGACCCGGTGGGAATAACGGGGAGGAGGAAAAAAAAGGGG
>VUYV01000059.1:823036-989121 GCA_008711295.1 Anarhynchus alexandrinus | reverse complement strand
AGGGACGCGGACCTGTGAGGGGCCACAGCCATTAGTCGTGAGGGACATGGATCTGTGAGGGGTACAGCCTGGCCTGTGAGGGACACAGATCTGTGAGGGGCACCTCTGGCCATCTGCCATGGGGGGCACAGATCCATGAGGGGCACAGCCATCAGCTGTGAGGGGCATGGACCTGTGAGGGACATGGACCAGTGAGGGGCACGGACCCATGAGGGGCACAGCTATCTGCCATGAGGGACATGGACCCATAAGGGGCGCAGCTGTCTGCTGTGAGGGGCATGGACCTGTGAGGGACACGGACTCCTGAGGGGTACAGCTACCTGCCATGAAGGGCATGGACCCATGAGGAGTACAGCTATCTGCTGTGAGGGGCACCCCTGGCCTGTGAGGGTCATGGACCTGTGAGGGGTACCACTGGCCCTGAAGGACCTGGACTCGTGATGGACATCCCTGGCCCGTGAGGGGCAGGGGCTGCCCAGAGGGTGAACTGGGGTGAGTGGGCTGCCGAGCTGCCCACCCGTGTTCCTGACCTGACAGCAGGGACCCGTTGTTGGAGGAATGAAAGGGCTGGAGGGTTTTGGAGGTTGGGAAATGTACCCGAAAGCAGAAGGCATAGGTGAGCGGGGCTGTAGCTTGTACTCTTGTGTCAGGCTGTGGCTGTCCTACTCCTGGGTACCACAACCAAACCCATGGAGACCTGCTGTCAGTTGGTGCTGGGGGCGAGCGTGTACTTTGGGTGGGCGCTGTGACGTGTCTGGCACATCCAGCAAAGCCATNTGGAGGGTTTTGGAGGTTGGGAAATGTACCTGAAAGTAGAAGGCATAGGTGAGTGGGGCTGTAGCTTGTACTCTTGCGTCAGGCTGTGGCTGTCCTACTTCTGGGTACCACAACCAAACCCACAGACACCTGCTTGTCGGTTGGTGCTGGGGGCGAGCGTGTACTTCGGGTGGGCGCTGTGACATGGCTGGCACGTCCAGCAAAGCCACGGGGCTGGTTGTAGGCTCTCCACGGCCTGGCTTCCCAGTCTCGCTTCTGGGCCACCAGCCCTCTAGAGATGGGTGGAAGAAGCCTCGGGTTGGGTTTGGTGACTGGGATGTTCCCCAGCAAAGTCAGCGGGTCTCTCTGAGATTTGCCTGGCGTGCTGGGTTGTGACTCGTACACGAAGCTGTGTGTGCCAGATGCCCTGCCTCTCTCATGGTTGGTCTGGGATGTCCTCTTCTGGTGTTCCTGGCCATCTTCTGTCCCAGGGAATTGGCACTCGTAGAAGTCATCAGTCTGATATGCCTAGAGGATGAACTCCAGTCAAATTCAGCAAGTACAGCAGGGCAGCCGTGCAACATTCTTTGTGCTGTGCTCTCTTCCTAATCTGTTGTCTTCTTGTGAGGTTTCCAGAAAAGAGACTAATTAAGGGTAATTTGTTAGCTGTATATGAGCATTATCATCTGGTTCGCGTAGGCTGGCAAGCGCTGGTCAGAGAGTGACTATTGGTCAGCGCTGGTTGAGAGGGGCTTGGGCAACATGCAATAAAAAATGTGTATTCAAGTCCATTACTAATCTTTTGAGAAACAGCTCAATTTTTTGACCTCTAACATCTTTCTGTCATTTCACCCTTATGCCACCACTCATCATACTTATGGACTTGATGATTACGGTACCTAGAAATGTTTCTCTAACGTGTATTTTTCATGTGTGATTGTGACCAGGCTTGCAGAACTGCATCTGAACACAGCCGTGACAATGGATGGAGATGAATTTTTAGCGCTGGACTGTTGCATATTTTTAGTCAGGTGGTGGATTGATTCTTACAGACACATTTATAAATATGCAGCCAGTTACAATAAGAATGGAAGTGGCGAGTGCCCAGATGGTTAATATTTAAAATATGTTACATGGGTGCATTAGTAAGTAGAAAATAACTGTAACAGGCTCATTGTTATTTGCCGTAACATAGTTGATTGAAATGTGGCTTGGGGAAAGTCTGCATTCACGTGTGTGTGGGCAGTGTTAGTGTGTGTCACACGGGTTGTTTACAGGATACAGTCCTGTGTCATTCCAGCCTTTGGTGAAGTCTGTCCAAGGAGACAAAAGCGGAGCTGCAGGTCCCAGTTGAGGTAGGGACGGGCTGTCTGGTGACGTTGGTGTTGCCGACTGTTGCCCTGTGCCTTTCCCACTTCGCTCTCTGCTAGGAGCAGCACTCCAGGGACCCTGGGCTCTCATGCTCCAGAGCCCGTTCACCTGTGCGCCAGGTGGAAATCTGCATCCTTTGGAAGGTCCCCCTGTGGAAACCTTGGGGTAAGGCTCAGCCCCCGAGCACGTGCCCTGCCTGCAGAACGCCCTCTGCAGAAATAAGGGGGCACCAGAAGGGAAGTCTTCAAATTGCATAGCGCACAGCTTCGGCTTGAATGCAGTTACCTGCTGGGGCTGCTTTCAACACCTGACTGCTCTAAGAGAGAAAGATTATGAGGAATTGGCTTTCCTTGTCTTTCTGTCATGTGTTTTTTTTTTGAATGTGGGACAGCACTTTGCACGTAGTTTCTCTGTATGATCAGCCATCCCTGCTGCTGATTGTGGAAGGAAGGTTTGGAAATCGTGCCCTGGCAGGAGCATCTGAAGGCAGGTGTTGGAATCAACTTTTTTTTCTAACACTTCCTGTGCTCTAAATCATTACTGTCTCTCTAAAATTGATAAAATATGATGCAAATTGTGTTTGTTACAAGCCAAAGGTACAAACACTCAATGTACCATATCATCAGGGCCAGAACCTCATGATTTTACCCGTGAGTAATGTTTTTAACTTCAATTGGATTCAGTTTCAAAGCACAAAAAAGCTCAGTTGACATAATTTTATGCTGAGAAATAGCCTTCAGACAGAAGAAATTTCACCGCCTTCTCCACACATAGTGCACAGGGTTTGACCCTTCCAAGGCTCAATTCTCCGACATCTACGCTTGCCAGTAGCCCAGACCACCTTCTCACCCGTAGGATGGGTAAAGAAGTTGAAATTTCTGTCAGAGAGGCCTCTCCAGTATCATCCCCCTTATGACAGTTGGGAATAGACCCGTTTTTTGAAAGACCAATCTTCCTTCTTGCTCTCAGTATCTGTTTGTACCATGGCCAGTATGTCATCTTCCTAGTCTCCAGCAGAAGTTGCTTCTGCCTGTGGTTGGCTGTTGGCTATGGCTAATCCTTGTTTGTGACCTCTGAGCCATTGATTTGGAGTGGATAATGCTGCTCTGAATCTTGTTACTCCTCTTTTCATCACAAAATACAGCTTGTTTAGTAATCTACAACCGACACAGTATTTTATACTGTCTGTTTTGGGGAGTTATTTTTTGATCTCGTTGTTCAAACCAAGCCCAAGGTGGCGGAAGCTGAGCGTGAGTGGAAGGTGTGCGCTGAGCAGCTACACCAGAGGCTGAAATCCTGGATCTTCCCTCAGAGGGTTTGGGTCTCCAGGCTAACGCTACGGCTGCTCCAGGCTGCTCGGAGGAGGTGCCCTCTTGTGATGGAGAGACACAAAGCAAAAGATGGAGCATGTGAGAGGATCTAAAAGTAATGACTGGTTAAAAAGAACCATTTTGTTGCTCTCATGAGTTTAATACGAACTTGTTTTAAATTCCTCTTTTGAAGGAAATTTTTTATGTTAGGGAGAAAAAGAGCATCTTTCAAAAATTCCTTGGTTTTGACTGTCAAATAGTGCCAGTATAGCTCTATACATTGTTTGCTCAGCTTAAAGGTCAGAATAAACTGGCCAGTTCCTAGTTTTTCCAAACCTTTATACATCACTAGCTTTCTGCTTGTCTCATAGTGGCTGGGTGCTGCAGTAAGCAAGTGTAGCTGCAGTAATAAAGAAGCAGGAGAATGCTGAAGTTGAAAGAGCTCGTTCCTATTCATTAAAAGCAAGTTAATATGGAATTATACAGTCCAGAACACCCAACAATAACGCCTCAATGGTTGATCCTAACAGTCGGTTCATTTGTTCTCAATCTAGAGTGGAGTGCCCTGACCGCAGCCGGCTGGTGAGTGCTACAGGTGGCCTCCTCTGAACACGCTGTGCGGGAGTCACAGCTGTGATGGAGTGAACGCACACAGACTTAAGTTGGGGTCTGACTTCTTGCAGAGCTGGCGATGCTCAGCTCCTGTGAATGTCGACCTGAACTTGTTGGGCTTTCTTTCTGTAAAGATATCCATCTGTACGTGTTGTGTTCACAACCCGAGCACTGCAGGTATATCGGTGGGTCTTAAATATTCCACACGAAAAAATTAAAATTCTTTCTGAAGCGAATTAATACAATTTGGGCCTGAATGTTCATTTGACTATTTAAAATTGCAAAAGGGTTTTAAGCCTTGATTGGGCTCGCTTGGGGCCCTGCTTGACATTTTGAAAGGAAGCTTGACATCCCTGCAGGAGCCCAGAGGATCCGGCACGTTGTGGCGCAGAGCGCGTCTCTTAGTGACAGCAGCGTGCGGTGCTCCTGTGCCTGTCAGTAGGGGAGGGCTTGCAAACCAAGCCACGGGAAAGGATGTTTAACCCAGGGACGTGCAGTATTGTGCTGCTGTGCTGATGGCCAGGAAACTTTCCCCTCTGCTTGGGGACAGCTGTGCTCTTAGAAAATGACCCCGAGCTGTTAATGGAGCTGGCGTCAGTGAGATGTAATGAGAGCCCCTGTGAACATCCATTTTATTGTTAATTTGTTTGTAAAGGTATCTCTGTGCGTTGTGTTCACAGATGACATGTCTTTTCATTTCTGGTTGGTTTTTGGTTATGCAACTGTCCTATGTTCCGTGTTTAAAATTTCTGAACTGCTGCTGGAGGCAGGGAGAAATCTGAGCTAATAATCTGAGCCAGACAAAACCAAAACACTGATGTATTTGTGTTGTCAGTCCATCCGCAGCTTGTTCCTACAGTGGTGGTAGATATAGCAGTACAACATACGGTTCTCAGTTATTTTCAGCATAATGATATCTAGACAGCTTTTTTCAAAGGAGGAGAAGTTTAAAGATAACAGAACTGGGGTCATCTGTGGAAATGGCACTAATAGTAACATATATCTCCATCTGTTTGCCATTTACCTTTTATTTATTTGCTTATAATATCCTTGATCACTTTCATCTCTGCCTTTATCTGTGTTTTCAAGGCTGTCTTGGGGATAGTGTGGGTGGAGGAGTGTTCCAGCACTTCTTGTTGATTTCATTTAAAATTCAGATGAGGCTTGCTAACTTCATAAACCCTAGAGAACTTAGATGTCTTCTAAATACATTACTGTCTTCTGTGTTACTCCCAAACTTTGCAAAAATCCTGAAAAGCAAAATGCGTTGGAAAGTATAAGAGAATGAGCTGAATGGAAGCTTCCGGGTTGGTGCTTTTGGGGAGAGATGTTGCCCGAAACTAGTAACAAAATCTTCTAGTAAAATATGGCAATCTTAACTTTATTTTCTCCTATTTTATTTGCTTGGCACAGCAGTCGCTCTTTGTTTTCATAGGTTATTTCAGCATCATCTTGGGGATTGTTCCGATATCTTGCCTGCTACCAGTGGTCCGTGGACCACCTGAGCTTGTGTAGAGTACCTTTGGTGGCAAGTAACTGATTGGTTGGGGGAAACAAGCGAGCCACGTTCCCATTCATCTGGCGTAGTGAACCTCGGTCTGACAGGCATGTATGTGATCCTGAATACGGGAATAAACTGCACAGCCTCCGTGGAAGAACACGGACTTTGGTGAGGATACAGAGTGAAGACAGGGCAGGATGGGGTGAGGGTGGGACGCACTTAGGGAGTTCCATTCTGCATTTGTGAAGACTTGGTTACGTGTTTGTGGGTAATGCTACTGACCCCACTTATGTCTGTCGTGTGCTCTTGCTGCGAATATGACCCAGCTAAGCCTGCTTAAATACCCACGTGCAGCAAGATGAAGGTGTGTTGGTGGTGTGGTAGGAGAGTAGTAATAATTCCACTATGAAAGTAAATCCAGAAGCAGTGGGTTTAGTTGCAACAGGGACAGACGTTTACTTGAAATTGTTTCTGCTGGAGGTGGTCTGTTTCCTATTTCAGTAGATATTCTCAAACTGTTGTTGTGAGGCCACAAACTGAAATAGTAACGTTTTAAACTTCAACAAAACAACGATGCAAAAATTGTTCTGTGCTGGGGGAAGGGACACGTGGGGGTAACGAGGGATGTGCAGCTTTCTGCTGTGGAGCGATGCAGGTGGTTCCAGCGATCCCAGTGTATCTGGAGAGGAGGATGCGCTGCTCTCCCTCTGCTAGTCAGGGCGGCTGGTGGCTGGCACCACTTCCACGAGGAAGATTTAGGGCTGGGTGCTGGGGAGCACTCCAGGTTTTACGAAGGCTGCCAAGGCCTTGTTTCCTGCTACCCTTCTCACAGGCAGCAAGGCAAGTGACATCCTTAGCACGTTACGGTTTTGAAGCCTGTAGTAAGGTGAACACTAATGGAGACTGGGGGGTAGGAGTGGCATCGTGTTCCCCTTCCCGTGAATGTGCAAAGTGCTTTGAGGGTTCAGGTGAATGTGGAGTGTGATGTGCTAGCAAATACAGAAATTTTCTTTATAAAATGCTTCTCAGAATAATGTGACTTCTTAAATTGTCATTTCATTTTTCGCCCTTAAAACACTCTTTGCAGGATGAACTTACTGCAGTGAACGTAAAGCAAGGCTTCAGTAATCAACCTGCCTTCTCTGGAGATGAGCATGGATCTGCTAGAAATATTGTCATTAATGCCTCAAAGGTAAGACAGGGCTTTTCGGTCTGAATATACTCATTGAAATTGGAACCAAGCTGGCAGTGGTTGTATATGATTTTTGACTGCTTTGCTTCCCAGTTGGAAGTCTTCGTATTAAAGTTAATTACAGAACTAATATAAGAACGATGAGCTGTGTTTCTGCTACCTCGTCTTATCAGTCTTCAGAGGAAAACATGGATGCCAAGAGCAAAATGTAACTAGCACACTTCACTGTAGAAGAGACATTAATTTTTGTTCTTGTTCTTTTATTCGCTTCACTTACAAAGACAGTAGTGACTCCTTCCCTGAAAGTCCCTAGTGTTTACACATCTTTAACTTGCTTTGGTCTTGTGTCTGTTTCATCAGGCTGTTTTCTGCTGGGAGAAACTGGTCGTTGTGGTCCAGGTCTCTTGGAAAGATATTCTTGGACTGTTTAGTAGCTCTGCTGTGTTTTTTTTGAGAGTCAAAGAAGTGTGAGATGCAAAAGAGCAATAAAAACCACTAAAACATTAGTTACTATCCTCCAAATGGAAAATAATAGCTGTTTAGAAAAAAACCCCATCGCATATTTCTTTGAGGGATCTGTCCAGATTCGTGTACTCTCATTTTTTTTTTTCTCTTGAGAAAGCAGGAGGAAACAATTTTGAAGGACAATGTTATCAAGGAGCTTATAAAAACGTTTTCAGACAAAGTAATTTTCTGCTGTTTGACTTGTAAAATATATAACTTTATACAGCTTATTGGAAAATGTGAATTTACTTATAGAGTGACGCTCTTTTATTTTAGCAGAAGAAGAGACACAAGTAAATGACAAGGTTGCTATTGTTGAAATGTTAAAGGTTTTCCTGTTACATTCTTCTGATTTTGTTTTCTGGAATTGCTACCTGCGAGCACTTTCTGTCTTATGTTTTAATTATTCTTGTTTTGACTATTGAACATAACAGTTTGAAACGTAAAACAGAAATTCGTAAGGAAGTGCTTATGGTTATTTGGAAGATTTAAGTATTGAATTACCAAAATAATCTCCTAAAAGCTTTTCATAGATTTTAAAATTACCCAACTATGAATATATTTATTAGAAAATCAAACATTTTATTCTTACTGTCAGGCCTAAAAATTCATTTCTATTACAGTAATTTTGAGAAGTAAATTAGCTTACATGGGAAGTAAAACCTCTGTTGGGCTTTTTTCTGCTGTTTTGGGATTGAAAGCACTGGGGAAGCAAATCTTACAAAGCTTTTCGTTCTGGAGGTATCAAGTGGTAGCAGAGGAGTTTTGAATAGAAGTCAGAACACTTCCTGGCTTACCCGAACCTTTGAAGTTTTGCCTGCTGTAACTGATGACAGCAAGACAATGAATGCGGTTCTCGTGACAGTGTAGTTTGTTCTAAATAGAAGGGAAAAGCGTGTATTTATGCACTTTATGCTATGGTAAAGTGTAGAAGGGGAGGAATGTCCTGAGGCGCTCTTAGAATACACTGAACTGGGGCCTAAATCTGAGACACTCGTCTGCTGGAAGGACGTGGCTCAGGGCATTCGCAGTGACCCGTTGCGAATGGCAGCTGCATCTCTGGTGTCTCTGGGCCCTGGGCGTCTTTGGCTTGGTTTTGCTGACCTGCAGCTTCTGCAATGATAATACAGAAGTGTTGCACGGGTGCTTAATATCATGAATCTCATCTCCTAGCTGCAGGGAATTAAAGTGTAATCTTATTAGGTTGATAGCCTGGACTAGAATGATGACTGTACCTATTCAGATGGAAATCCTTTGTGCGTTAATGTACGATAGATGCTTACTTACTGGGTTGTCATATATGTTTTGCCTTTTTATCCCACCAGATTGGCGCTTACTTTAGCAGCATACTAGCGGAAAAGCTAAAACTTAACACTTTCCAGGACACAGGAAAGAAGAAACCACAAGTAAATGCCAAAGACAACTACTGGCTGGTTACTGCTCGGTCTCAGAGTGCAATTCACAACTGGTTCACAGATTTAGCAGGAAGTAAACCACTGACTCTTTTAGCAAAAAAGGTATCAAAATACTCCTTCCTCTATTTATTGGATGTTGAATTGTACTGAATTGGGCTATAAGGATAGGGCAGTATTTCTGAACGTGCTCTATGTGGAGCAGTGCTGGAGGCAGCTGCTGCTGTGCAGCCTGTTCCCTCCCTGCAAGGAGGAGGGTACCTGGGCAAAGGGAAACTTCTGATCTAGCTGGTAAAAAGTTCCTTTGAATGACTGTATTTCAGCTCAAGGATGTTTCTCTTATTGACAGCCAGATTCTTTGCCTGTATGCTTCACTTCAAGGGTCTCTTTCTCAAGCAAAGGAACAGTTTACAGAAATTCTTGTGTCTGGCAAGGAGGTACTCGTCTAGGAAGCCAAAGCATTCTTAGAAGAACCTGCCTGCTAACTCCAACCCCTTTGCATGCTCTTCACATTTAAATTTGTATTAACAATCTTTGTTATACAGTCTTATTAGTTGCATTCTTTATTACGTTTCCAATTAAGGAGAAGAATTCTTGCTGCTTTGTGGCAGTCTTTGTATAACTGGAAAAGGCAATTCTGAGCTATCTCTTTGGATACTGCATGCTGTTAAGAACAGCAGTACAAGATAAATTTGAAGTGGTCATTAAAACTCATCTAAGGTGGCGTCTAGAACGCAGTAACAAAGGTGCTGTTATTCATGCCTTTCCTTCCTGAAGCTCTGTGTACAAGCAGCTAATCTTACAGTGTCTGGGAGTTATTCTGAGTATAAATTAAACCGAAATGGGGAACTCTTATTCGAAGGCTGTTGAGCACAAATGGATCAAAATAACAGAAGGTACAAGTTTCATCAGTGTTTGGTGTGTTGCTGTGCGGCTGGTGAAGAATGTGTGCCGCTTTGCTGCCAATAGAGCCACCAGAAAAACAAGAGCTTTGCTGTGGCAAGCATGCTACCACCTTAAGTTTCCCCCTAACTTTCTGAGAGGTTAACTTTGTGACTAGAAGGGCTACAGAGATTTCTTTTATTATTTAAGTTTTTTTTTAAATAACCAGATTTCTAAACCTGCTGATAACAAGCACGTTAAGAACACTGAAACTGATTCTGTAGAGTCCCTAGACTGACCACTGAAGAGCATTATGGGAGAGGGTCAGTGCTTTGTTTGCTGCTCTCTTTGGCATTGGTGCACCTCTGTTCTCCGGGCACTCCGTTAGAAAGGTTGAGTATGCCTGAAGGAGTAATGAGGATTTTTTGGTAGGTGCTGGTAAGTGTAGCATGTGTCTCTGCTGGGTCTGAAATGTCTTGTTCTCATATATGTTGCTTTAAAGATGCATTTTAAAATTATTATGCCTTTATGCAGAAGGGTGTAAGGATTGCTGTGACCAAATAGGGTGAGTCTTTCCCTGGAAGTCTTGTGGGACCAGCCCCGTTGTATGGCTGGCCAGTGCAGGTGGTATTAGCTGGCCAGGCTGTTTCCCTGGCGTGCTCTGGTTATTACGGACTCCTCCGAACCAGGGGCACCCAGGTGGCTGGCAGTGTCTGTGTAATTGAACCCTTGACCAAAACCTTGATATAGCTCCACTTTCCAGTGGTTCTGAGGATCAGCTTGCAGGACTGCTTCTGCACTTTAGATGTCTTTGGCTGTGTCGAGAGGTTTGCTAGTGGCCCTGTAGGCATCTCTGAGCTGGGGAGGGATGCTCCTGATGAAACCTGGGGGAAGTGTGGGGCAGTATCTCTTTTTCGTCAAGTCTCGTGGTTTCTACGTGTCTAGACAATAGGTGTGTCAGCGTAGTGGGTGCCCAGGTTGATGAAGAGGTCTGCTGCTCTCCAGGGAGTGTGGGGTGGAGCAGAGGAGGCCTGGGCTAACCTGCAGGTGCCAGCTCTGCTGTTTGGACTGTGTGCTATAACTTGCTTCCTGTTTCGTTTCAGGTTCCTATTCTCAGTAAAAAAGAAGATGTTTTTGCTTACTTAGCAAAATACTCTGTGCCACTGCTGCGAGCGGCATGGCTGATCAAAATGACATGTGCCTACTATGCTGCTATTTCTGAAGCTAAAATCAAGAAACGCCAGGCCACTGACCCAAATATTGGTAAATAAACGTCTCTAATGTCTAAATGCATAATAATAGCTGAAGAGGCCTGCTCCTCTTGTTCATGGCTTTGGTGTTACTAGGCGTCTGGAGAGGAATCTTTCTAGTGGGAAGGGGAATAAAAGTTCTTTAAAATCAGTTTTGCTTAGAAATGTGTGTCAAAGAGTACAAAGAGCCATGCAGCATAAATACTGCCCTGTTGGCTGCTTCTCCTCCCAGCTGATTCCTCCCTAAATCTCCAGGGACAGCATCTGAGGAGATGACTGTGCTGCGACTTCACCACTGGCACCGCTCTCTGTGGGGTCGGCAGGAGTGGCAAAGGCTGTACTAAGATAAATGTTACCAGGGAATGAACAGAACTGCTAATTTAGAAAGCCTGGGATGAAATGTGAATTTCAAAGCTTATTTATTAGATCATAGGTGGCAATGTATTTATTTTGAATACTAGCCTTAAATGATGGTGTCTGGCACCAAACCAGTGGGCCAAGCAGTGGCCACGTTTAAGGTGTTTAAAGGTACTTTAACTATTATCAAAGTTGTAGTTTTGAGAATTTACATACGCTACCTACAGCTCTTCTGCTGTCTGGAATGAACATTTTCTTTCTCTGTCCTCAAAATAACTGTGCTCAGAACAGACAATTTCACTGCTGTTTAGCAACATCTCTGTACTGCTGTGAGAAATGTCTACTTCTTCCTGCCAGCTCATTCTGTTGTTTCTTTCAGACTTTGCTTTGTGTTTGTTTGGTTTTTGGATTTTTTTAATTATTTGTAGGCTCGTAACACTAGTTTTCAGTCTGAGTTCCTAGTTAAAGCCCCAAAAGTTTATTTTCTATTTTCTAGCAAACATCCCATGTTTGCTCTTTGGTGATAGTTTTAAAAATACTTAAAAAAACTAGTCTGACTTTTAGAGACAAAGAGAAAGGGGGAGGTAATGTGTGTGGCTGGCAAGAGGGAAAAGAGACACCTGCCCAGATATCAAGTCAGGTTGGTGCCTGCATTGGTGTATGAACTCTGGGCGGCTGCTGTGCTGGGGTTAGCTTCTCCGTAGTGAGGTCAGTGCTGTTGTGGTGGGAGATAAGCACAGTTCCTTACTCCTCCTTCCCACGTGGGATGGGTTGAGGCTCCTTTGGGCTGTTTTGGCACTGCTGAGTGGGGCTGGGTGATGCGCTCTTTCCTTCTCTCAAATTCCTCCCTGTCCTTTGCACCACGGGATCCTGAAACAGCCCCTCTCTCCAACCTCTCAGGTTGTCTTCCCTTTTCTCTTGAATGATGTAAGCATTTTTGGGGGTAGACCCTAGCAGGAGGCTTGGAGCAGGCAGTAAGAGCAGGCTGATTGCTCTCCTAATCTCTCATGAGTAGCTCTGCTAGTGATAGGAGAGCATCTGTGGCTCTCCTGGGGGGACTGAAATGGGGATGCTGTGCACCAAGACTGGGGCATACTCCTTAGGGGGCAGTTGAAACAAACACCCTCTTTCCTGGTTGTCTGGGAGTGGGGGAGAAGGGACAGTAAGGAGGAGGTGAGGAAAGCTAAGGTTGTCCGCTCGGTTGTGATAAATTGATCTCGACCTAGTTTGCTCTGGCTGGGAGTAGTAGCTCTTTAAAATGAAAGGCGTTTATGCTTACTGGGAAGGCGCAGGGCGGTGGTGCGTGTTGTGGGGTAGGCAGGTACTCCTGCTCTGGCTCTGCTTCGGGCTGGCACCGTGGTGGCACCCACTTCACAGCGAGGATGAACGAAGCCAGTAGGAGTGTCTGTGGTCCTCATGAGGTGGCCGGGACTTTTATGAGCGAGTATTCTGAGGCAGATTACTGAGGATTATGTCCTCTGTACAAATTCCCTGTTTTGCAAAGGGTGGTGAGAGCTTTTTGGGAAATAGTTTGTTGTGTGTTACGGAGCAGCCTTTGACAGTTCCCCAAATGTTTTATATCTGTGCCTCAGGTAACATAAAGGCAGTTGTATTGTTTCTGACTCAGTGGCACAGAGATATTGGTAATTGCTTTGGGAAGATTATTCTTTCTGCTGTCACATGAAATAAGTTTGAAGTACTGGATTTGGAATTGTTTTTCCAAAAATGAGCGAATGTTTGAGGTGAATGTAGTTACCCTGCTCTATGAAAACGCTAAAACCCGCTAGCTTCATACAGCAATTTCAGTGGATTTGGACAGAAAAGCATTCAACGTATAGCCTGTATATGTTGACAGAACTGCCAATTACAAATGCAAAGGGAAGAAGGAATGAACACACTAGCTGAAGTCTGAGGTGGGTAGTAAACAGCAAAAATAGTTGTGTTTAAGAGTGGTAGTTCCTGTAACTCTGACAGTAAACAGGCTGAGGTTGTCAAAGCAACTGCATTATGTATTCATAAGAGTGTGCTCTTCTAAAATATGCTGCATGCTGATTAAATACAGCTCTGTCAGATGTTTGTCTCTGAGATATTAACAAATATCCTTGGTTGTTCCAGTTACTGTTAAGAGAATGCCTTCCTTACAAGTCCTCTTTTCCCAAAGCTTTATGTATATGACCAAGCAAGTTTACTTTTGTTCACTAATTTCTCCAAGCTGTACTAAATACAGAGTCACTGCTGAAGCAGAGAGAAAAACTGGAAATTTTTACATTTGTGTATTTGCTGAACTGACTTATCTGAGTCCAACCAACTGACTTATCTAGGACAAAGGAAAGATAATCAGTCTTACTGGCAGACCTCTGCACTGTGCTGGTCACTCTGACCTAAGAAACTGCTCCTGAGCTTTTGCATTCTCGTCAGAGTAAAAATCTGGAGGAGTTGTCTGTTTCAGAGGGATTACAGAAAGAACAGTTTTATATCCCCTTACTTGTGCAAAGTCCCGTTGAGTTCTATGTTGGCTATATTTGGAGGGGGAAGGAAGGGGAGAGTAAAGGTCCAGATGGAAGGAAGTAATGAAATATATTTATTTTATCTATTTCAAGGCTGTTTTGTGGCTGAATGCTGAAATCTGATGAAGGAGACAGGTGATTCCCTAAAGGCATACCTTGTGTCAGTGCTTTTTACGTCACGCTAAGCTAGCAGGCTGCTTGCCCACTTGACAGTGTGTGCTTTGAGACCAATGCACAGGAGAGGCACGGCACGTAAGGTGCCCATTAATTCACAATAGCGCTGTGTAATGCAACTGTGGGTTAATGTTTTGGGGAAGTATTCTTGACGACAAAGGCGATATAAGTTTGCTTCAGTTCTCACTGTGAAAGAAAGCTTTTATCACCCGAAAAGCTCTAATTGTAAACTTATTTTGTAGAATGGACTCAAATTATAACCAGATACCTTCGAGAGCAGCTGGTAAAGGTTGCGGAGTTTTATCATGTGACTTCCAGCCAAGGCAACAGCTCTGTAGTGATGCCTCAAGAGATGGAACAAGCCCTGAAGCAGTGGGAATATAATGAAAAATTGTCATTTTATATGTTTCAGGTAATACCTTAAGAAGTGCGTGGATTTTTTTTTTTTTTTGAGGTTACCATTCTTGGAAAGTTCAATTTTAGAACTTACTGGTAGCTTTTGTCGAAGACTTGCATAAATTGTAAATGCTAATTCACTTAAGATTTGCTAGCTGAAAAAGCTTTGATTTGCTTAGTGTGCTTGATTGCGATTGCAGCAATGTACTCAACTATTCTCTCTTCTGTATTACCCCATCTTTTAAGGGTGTTTTTACTGATTGTGGATCAGGCTGAGGTCACTGTGGCGCATGAAGCTTTGGGTGTTGGAGCGGTGGCCTGGCTGTTCAGTTCCATGCAGCTCTAGCCCAGAATAACTCTCTGGTTGTTTCTACCTAAGGATAGAAATAGCAGAAGGGTTGCTGGGAGGGAGTCTGTCTGTCAGCAGTAAATCAGGCAGCCTGCTGAATTTGAGCTGTGGAGATCGTTGGTGCTGTACGCAATTGCTTCCCCATCCACAGGGCTGCCGTGATGGTGGCTGGTGCCTGCATGTGTGGTGGGGGCTGAGGGTCTTGGTAGCCATGTGCTGACATGGGTGATGAGAGCTAAACCAGAATTGAAGTAAAACTTGTAATTACACACCTGCTTGTTTTGTGCTCCCAGTTAATATGTGATGTATTATTTTAAATCCTTTAAGGAAGGAATGCTTGAGAGACACGAGTATTTGACATGGATACTGGACGTTCTGGAAAAAATCAGGCCCACTGATGATGATCTTCTTAAGCTGTTGTTGCCGCTAATGTTGCAGGTACATGCGTGTTTTAAAGCCAAAATCAATATAGGTGTGATTCATATGTGTTAAATGATTTTAATATTTGTGGCAGTAAAATATATATGAACATTTTTACTTAGGACATTTAGGGAAATGTATTGCATGGTGCATATTTGGAATTTATAAACACCTTTAAAATGTTGATGCCTTATGATCCTTAACCTGAATTGGTGGAAGGATTCTGTTACTGTAACTGGTCCTGGAGAGCAGATGAAATTTTTAAGAGACAGAAGTATAGATTCATATTTGAGCTGCTCTTTTCCTTTTTAACTTCTGGACTCTTAAATATTGGAGGTAATCCCTTCTAGTTCATGCATGTTCAATGTTAGATTGTTAAAGAAGATGAATACAGGGAGTAGGCTGTGTAGTAAATTATGCATTGTTTTTAAATTTCAGTATTCGGAAGAGTTTGTTCAGTCAGCTTACCTATCCCGTCGCCTTGCTTATTTTTGTGCCAGACGCCTATCTTTATTGCTAAGCGATGGTCCTAACCTTGTAGCTGCACACTCTCCCCATATGATTATCGGACCAGGTAACCCTCCTCTGGCAGCCGCAAGTCCGACCGCCCCCGGGCCCGTGGTGAGCCCGGTACAGCTGGCCTGCTCAGACTTCCTCTCCTGCCCTCAACACCGTCCACTGGTGTATGGACTTAGTTGTATGCTGCAGGTAGGCCAATGTTCTGTTGCTATTTGTTTTCAAGGGTATAACCATGCAGTTTATTGGAAAACAGAGTGTTTTTTTGGTGTGACAAGATATGGTAGTTATGGTTTGAAATGTACCCGTGTCCATTAAAGCGTGAGGACTGAGTGGGTCTGGGTGGAGCAGGAGGGTGGATTCTCCACACTGGCTGAGACGTGATGCTGGAAGCACCTGGAGAAGCTTGTGCTGTCCGTGTGTCTGTCCGCACCTCTGCTGCGGGAAGGAGTGACTCTGCTGCCAGGAAAGGCCAAGCCTTCCCTCTGTGATGGAGTGTTGCTGATTGCAGTAATGCTCTGCGCATCTCACCACGTTCTCATCACCAGTGAACCTGTGCAGTACTGCCAGACCCCGAGTGTCTGCTGACTGCGGCTGGACAGAAGACAGCACCATACTGACTCCCGCAAGCTCCAGTCTTTGGGGATTTCATTGCTTCTTCCAGCTTGTCACCAATGCTTGGTGCCGCTGCAGGGCACTTCATTTTGGTTTTGACAGAATTACGAGCCATTTATATTGCCTTATCAACTTCCACAGTTTTTAAAACTGTGGAACAGAAAAGACTGTTCACTTGCGCCTGTTGCTCAGCAATAGCAGAATTGTCAAGAGAGTAATTATTTTCTAAAAAAGGACTTGTATGATGAGCTGCGGTTGTTTGCCTTCCTAAGTGCTGACCTGGTGAGACTTCCTCAAACCCTCCTGCTGTTGTCTGTGCAGTTGTCTGTCTCTGGGGGTTGCACAGAGGTGCCCTGGTGGTGGTACCAGGATTGTGCTGATGCTCGCGGGATCACAGAATCACAGAACGGGTGAGGTTGGCAAGGACCTCTTCAGATGATGTCATCCACGCCCCCCACTTAGGCAGGGTCAGCTAGAGCAGGTTCCCCAGGACCACGTCCAGCTGGATTTTTAACATCTCTACCACCTCTCTGGGCAACCTATTCCAGTGCTTGACCACCCCCACAGTAAAAGAGCACTTTCTTGTGGTACGCAGTTCCCTCTCCGGGGCTGCTGCTTTCCCACAGTCGTGGCAGTACGGGAGGTTCAGCGCCCGGGGGCAGGCGGGGGTGTACACAGGGGAGGCTCAGTTCTGCTATCTGAGGAAAGAAAAGTGGGAGAGTATCCATATCCCTCTCTGGTGAGGATGCGTGAGTCAGGAAGTTGGATCTCGCCTGGCTCTCAGCGTGCTGTGACTTTTTTTCCTCTTAAGCACGGATCTGTCCTGGGAACGTCAGCGTTTGTCTCCATCCCGAGCTGCTGGGGTGTGCTTGTGTACTCTGGCAGCTTTACAGCTTTTCTCTGAGCAACACAGCTGGTTATCTTTCTGCTCTTCCCGTGCTGTTTGGGTTTGTGTGTGTGTGTTTGCTTTCTTCTCCCCCTTTTTCTTGGGCCACCAAGCAGGTCCAGAGGGCAGCCTGGATTCAGACAAGCTCTCTGTCTTTTCAGAGGAGCATTCCTCCAGGCAATGGTTTTGCTAAGGTGCTGCTTGTAATCCAGATCTGGACGAGGGGAGCTTCCCAAGAAGTAATCCAGCAGTCTCCAAAATAAACATCTGTTAAGATTAATCGACTTCCATTATTTTAGATAATATCTAAGGTCTGACCCCAAAACACCAAAGCATTCTGCTTTTGCTCTGTACGATACCAAATGCTACAGGGTAACAGGTACCTGCTGACAAGCTGATGTAAAACGGCTGTTTTGAAGCCTGTCAATGCAAATTCTTTCTTTTGAAGTAAATCTTAAGTTCATGGTGCATTTCAATGACTCTTTTGTGCTTTAAAATCTTGACAGAAGAGTTGAGTTTAATTAATTTCTTAGATTTTAATTTTTCACATGTAGCTTCTTTCTGTAGGATGAACACCAAAATGACTTCTTTTTCTGAAGCCCATTCACGTTTCACAGAAAGGATCTGACTGAAATTAACCTTTGGTGATGTTCTTTGACAGCGTTATGAAAGCAATACAAATGGAAATTGAACATGTATATATTTAAATATTTTTTTTAATAACGAAGAAGGAAAATAGCATAGTAGTTGAATGTTCTCAAATGAATGTTTTAAAGTAATTGTGCATAGGCCTGTCTTTTTGTTTCTTTCACTATAGTAGTTAGACAGAAAGGGATTCTAGTCTCATGGACTCTTATTGTCGGTATTGTCTATCACACAGGTTTAGAGAAAGAAATTACTTCTGTTTTGTACTATTGCTTGCAGACTGTAACTCTTTGTTGCCCAAGTGCCTTGGTGTGGAATTATTCCACAAATGAAAATAAGAACGTTAATCCAGGCTCACCTCTGGATTTACTTCAAGTTGCTCCATCTAGTTTACCTATGCCAGGTGGAAATTCAGCGTTTAATCAGCAGGTAAGCTTTTTTCATTGTCAGATTATTAAGATCTATTTTATATCCCAAAGATCTATCTACCTTTAATCCCACATACAACCAAGTTTAGGTATTTCTGTAGGTCTAGTTTCAAGACTATGTTGTGCTAGTTTTTGATGACCTTACTTTGTACTTCATTCAGGTACTGGTTTTGTGAAAATGTCAGGAATTTTGTTTATGTTCAGATGTTTTCTGTTACTAAACTGAAATGACTTTAAGATGTAAAATGGCAAACAAGAGGAAGCTTGGCGTACTGTATCGTGAGATGTGATTTTTCAGACATGCTTAAAATTTAACTTTTGCTGGGTTGAATGTAAGGAAAAGATGTTTTATTGTACGAGATGATTCGTAACAGACAAAAACATTTGAACAGGACATACTTCACTTTGTTGTTCCCAAATGTAGGGGGTGTTGTGGAACATCATAGGGTACCTTGCTCCTGCTGAGAAAGCTGTCACAAGCTTGAAATGAAAATTGAGTCTTCCCGTCACTAGCTAATTAGCAGCTATCTTTTTTACAGGTTCGGGCAAAGATTTATGAAGTAGAACAGCAGATAAAACAAAGAGGTCGTGCTGTGGAGGTGCGGTGGTCTTTTGACAAGTGCCAAGAATCAACTGCAGGTAAGACAACGCAAAATGAAACAAACGTTGGGAGCTTTAGGGTTTACGTCTGTTCTTCTTCTTTGGGTATAATCCTGTTGCACCATGATTAATTCTAGCAATAAATTTGACAGATGGATGTAATACAATGTCTTCCTGTGTAAAACTCTTTTTTTCTTTTCCCCTCCTCTCTAACTCCCATCTCTAGGGGTGACCATCAGCCGAGTTTTGCACACCTTAGAGGTGTTGGATCGGCATTGTTTTGACAGATCAGACTCCAGCAATTCAATGGAGACACTTTATCATAAGATTTTCTGGGCAAATCAGAATAAAGATAACCAAGAGGTAATGGCTACATTCTCCTCTCACTTCATAATCTGTAGAAAACGGATTTTATTTTTACTTAGGAGAATTGTGTCTATGTGTATATTTGATACAAAAGCTTTGTGCTTGCTTGGTGTATTTTTTCTTTACTACTTGACATTTGGTTTATCAGAATAAAACAGCTCTTTGCTGTTGTAATTGAATTCTTCACTTCTATGTACTGTAAACGTCATTTAGGAGAAATGATCCATCCGGGTTTTGTGGTTTGTTTTTTTGGGTTCTGCTAAGTAAAATTTCAGATTATTGTTTGATAACTTTTACATCTAATGTAGAAAGTAGTAAATTAGTAAGTTATTAAGTATAGTAAAATATTCTAACACTACATACTCTTACACTTTTTGATATTTTTACCTGTGCTTCTAGAACCATTTTCAGAGATCATGAAAAACTTTATCAGAAATTTTTAACATTTTACCTTTTTTTTTTTTTTTTTTTTTATTTCTGGTGCCCTGTAGATGATAATACCCATGGGCCTATATACAATGTCAAACTCTTAAGTTTCCTTGGAAAGTGTTTGGGGAAAAGACGAAATAGCCAGCTTTAATAATGCACTGTTGAAGTAAAATTTTAAAGTGGAGAGTATTAGTGAATATCTCATAGTTGTTCATGCTAATGTTTTAAAGACTTTTATGCAGAGTGGCTTGTTTTTTGAATATGCCTGTTTTTTGTTGATGACTGTATGTCCTCAGCAATGGATGGTCATAATTCAAGACTCTTATGCAGTATTTCAGTGCAATAAATAATTGTCAATCGGCGTTTTCATGATTTACCATAAGCAGAATATAGTGTTTGGGGGGATAAAATCTCTGGAAGTACTTCCAGAGGTGTTATACCTGCGAACAAACTCTGGATGTGAAGCTCAGAACCGGTAGACAGGAATGAAATGTTTGCCAGAGCTGTCTTTGTATTTCAAATACACTGTTACGGTAATGAGAGAGAACCAGAGGAAGGAGAGCTGTTACAGCAGGCAGATGAAGTTGCTGAAAGTTCTTAACCCTAATGCTTGGATGAAATCAGGAGTTCAACACACAAGTTTTTTTGTACTTATAAAATGGGTAGGGTGTGATATGCTTTATCATTTGAGTGCCGGCTTTTTGTTTTCATCTGCTTTTGGGGTCAGATGACGTGGTTTTGTGCTGTTGCCCTTCTGCTGTTGTATTTGTATCTTTTTTTTTTCCCTTCTCCCTGTCTGTATTCCAAAAAGTTTTTCTGACTTCCAGCTGCAGTTGTACTAACAAATGGTTTATTTGTGTTCAAAAGACAGTGTTGGTAGGGAGACTTCTGAAAGTAAGGTGATTACTTTCTTACTGTTCTTATTGTAGGTTGTCTGCTATTATTGCCTTTGTTTTAAAGATGTGCTCCCCAGTTCTGGGTAGCAAACATTTTTATGAAGGTCTGTCTAGTTAATTTGCAGGGCTACCTATCTTCTAATGGCATGACATTTTCCTCCCAGATTTAAGAATGCTGAGGAGGAATAAAGCGTTATCATATGTAAGTGACAATGTGTCTGTTTGCACAGTGGTCACAGGAGACTGTAGGGAGAGCAGAAGCAAAGATGATGCTGACTTCTTTCTGAGAGAAGAAAACTTAACTTTGAAAGTTTGGTCTTACCTAAGTGGGTGTGGGCTGATAGGAAATCAAATTTTTAAATTATCTGCACCTTCTTAAGCTCCTCTGGAGTTTTCAAGACTGTTAGTTGTCGCTTGGGTCAAGCTTAACTTTTGGCAGCTAGACAAGAGGTTGCCTGGGGGTGCTCACTGCCCGACTGACAGTATTTGTGCATTTTAACATTTGAACTTCCAAAGTTACATTTGAGTTATCAGTGTAGGGTTTAGCTCTTACCTGCGGGGCAGGCTGGTGGTGAGCGCCCGTGGCAGGCGAAGCCCTGCCCCGCGTCCCGGAGAAGGGCTGCGGAGCCGCTTGGTGGCCACTGGATGTCGGCGCCTCCCTGCACCGACTGCGCATCGGCTGCGGCGCTGCAAGGTTGAGCACACAAGGATGTCGCCACATGCGATGCTGTTTGTCTCTTTTTGTCTCTGTTTCCTTCCTCCTTAATAAACATAGGCTGTTTTTTCTTGGCAGAAAAGGCCATAAGTTAGGGGTCTTATACGCTCTGCTTTCAGCTGGCAACTCATTTAAGAGCTTTTATTTTGTAAATAAGATGTCCATCGCTAGGGTGTCTGCCCACTGACATCGTTAGTTAAAGCAAAACATGCTTTGGAGGACAGCTGTCTGCTTCCCCTGTCTTGATGTGAGCCCGGCTGGAAGATGGTTGGAAGCTCTTTCCTGTGCATTTTTCCTCCTGGGTTGCCAAACATTGTCATGAAGACTGCAAATAATGGCAGTGGAAGTATATATGAGAGTGGTGCTCCAAAGCACTGGGCGCATGCTGGAATGGAAGGAAGGTGTCGCCCACTACTAAGTACTTAGATTTTGAGGGGGATTGAAAACAGACAAGTGTGCTCAGGATGCTGCTTTTATACACACTATTGATTTCTCCAGAATTGTTTTAATATGTAACTCATGACTCCCAAGTGTCAGAGCAAAAGTAAAACTTGGGGAATGGGCTGGAGTGAGGGTAGGCGGGTGTAGACAGGTTAGCTGAAAGGCTGGGTGTCCCGGGCCCTGCGGGGAGAAGAGTTGCTTTTCATCCCACAGGGAGATGCAGAGGAATGGTGCTGAAGGCTGGGGTCTGGTGACACTGGTGACAGAACATGAGAGAGCAAACCAGAGAAAAATGTGGACTGAGGTGCTGGACTGTGCTGTACGTTGAATCTGAGTAGGACAAATAGGGCAGATGGACGGCAGGCATTGAACAGAGCTCAGATTTTGAGCATCATGTTTCATATGTCAGAGGTGGCACACTGAAGCTGTGTGAGAAAATGTGATGTTAAATCCACGTTTTGACCAGACCCTGAACGAACCCTCCATCCTTGACCTCAAGAGAGGCCACAGAAGTGGGAGGAGAATCCAGTGCTTCTCCAGTGACTTGGAGAAGGCTTTGCATGGAGGAGCACTGATTGCATTATTAAATGCTGCATTATTAAGCAGACTTTAAATAGGAGATAAGAATAGTGTTGCAGTGTCTCACTGACTGTCTCTGTGTCTTAAGAGTGGTGGTCCCTGTGTAACCCCGTAGGACTGTCTGAGCCTAAATCGTAGATCACAGCCTGGATGCTCTTGTGTGGTAGGATTCCTTACGGGCACGGGGCTTCCATCAGGCTGTGTGTGCTCTGTAACGCTTATTACATCGGTCAGATACTCAGCTTTTTATCCATGAAGTTCCAAATGATAACAACAGTTGTTGAATTCTTTTGGTGTGAAGGTCTGACAGACAATAAAAATACCACAATTAATATGGTAAGAACAATGCTACTGTGTGAGTGTGACCATGTGCACAGTGTTCAGACAAAAGACCTTTCATTTCTAATTCTGCTTCACTGATTTATGTAGAGTTTCTCAGTAGATTTGGCTGAGTAGGAGGACTTGAAATCTAGAAATCTATGACGTGGCATAAAGCAGTAAACTCACTTTCATTTGAGATGGTATTGCAGAGAAAACTACTGGCCTTATTTATAGCCGCAGGTATTTTCCATCTGACATTTCCTTGACTCAAAACATCTCTTGTGCACAGCTCCAGAATGATTACCACTGTGGTGGTTACTGGGGAGGTATCTTTAAATAAATAAATCCAGTAAACAGTTTGTATTCCTACCGTAAAGTTTTAAATTACAGTAAAATTGTGTTGAACTCGTCCTGATCTGGAACACCTTTGATTCCTCTCCACCCCATTTTAAAGATCACTCCCTCTGAAGGCTTGAGTCAGTTCATGCGAAAATAGAGTCCTCAGGAGAGTGAGCTAGAGAATGCAATAGCAACTTTTTCATAATGTCTGTGAAAACTCCTCTTTCAGTTCACCTGTCATCTTCACGTGGCTTAAACCCACTCAACTCTCACCTAACTTCTGGTTATAGTCTTTCATAGGTACAACTAAGGAAGGGAATTGAGAAAGGTTGGTTGTGGTTTTTTTTTTTTTCTTCTCTTAATTTGCTTTGTTTTAGAATATTTGGCAAGACTTCTTGTCAGTCTTCTGTGTAAAAAATACAATTTGGTTAGGTATAGTTTGAAATACACCTAAGCGGGAGGGATACCTAGTAAATGAAACTTCATACCAGTATTTTCTAGCTAGTATGCAGTAGTAAATGGACGAAAGGAGAGAGTGCTTCATTTTTAAGGACTGATACTGAATTTCTTGAAGTTATTATGTAGAATCCTGAAACTTCATGGGTACTTGTGCACTCGGATTGCTTTTAAAGTTTAGATCTCTGAACTTGTATTTAGGTCTTGCTTCTCATGTTGTCTTTGAAATCCATCTGAATTCTTATGATGCCAAGAGATGTTTTTCATTTTAGAGTGAAAAAGTCCTGTTTTGAACTTGGTTCTCACGAATAGGACTTGTTACAATGCAGAGAGTTAATATTTATCTTTCTGAGATCACTTTGCTGGAAATGAAACAAACAAACAAAAAACCCAACCCCGCTGTGTCTGTGGGAAAGGAGGTCTAACGATGCCTTTTTAGTTAGTAAGCTACAATTTAACAGTTTGCTACTACACAAGGGACCTGAATCTGAGTGTGTTGGGATGTGTGACGGGTAAGAGGGACCAGATGAGCAAAATTATATGGATTGAAATATCTGCAGAATCAGAGTCTATTTTTATAAGCACTGAGAAAATAGAGCATGTTCGGAGCATTCTTGTATTTTTAATATGCAGTTAGCATTAGTTCAGTTGCTTGAATTGCTTAGTTATCTGAAGCTTGTTTGCCTGGGTATTTCACCCTTTATTTCAGTAAATCCAGTGTTAGATTCCTGCTCACCTAGGTGTCTAAGGGAGCTAAAGTACAAAATCTCTCTGGAAGGGAAAAATTTATTCTATGACTTAAATAACGGATGGGGTGCTTAGAAAGAACACAGAACTTGTTTTTTCTTTTTATATTAGACAACTTCAAAGCAGTGGTTAATATTTTCTTGGACATGGTCTCATGGTTTAATTAAAATACAGGAATTGTACTCCAATAACAAGGTTTGTCCCTGAGCTGTCGTCAGCGCTGCGGTGTGTAGGCAGAGCCTGCCTGCCATCCCGCAGGGACCGCGTCCCTCTTGGGCTGCAGTCAGAGGCTCTTCACGTTCCGTGTTGTAGTCCGCACTGCTAGTGTCAGTGCGTTTGCTTGATTTAAAACCCCCAAACTTTTGAAGACTATTTTTCCATAGAGTGCAGTACACCTTGAGCGCTCCCTTGTTACAGATACACAGGTGTGTTTTCAGACGGCATGAGCTGTCCTGACTGTTTCTGTGAGCGGCGCTGATTTGTGTGGATTTGGGGGTCTGAGCCAGGCATTTGTGGATGGCACAGGCCTATTTTTTTCCTACAAAAATCTGATAGTGCTCTTGTTCCTGGCTCTTGTTGTCTTTCTTCACCCGTTCTCTGGAGAAAGCTGGGTTGTACTAATAAATGTTGCTGTTTTATAGCCCTTCTTTGTCTCTTTTATTAAAAGTATGGCTTCTGAAAACCCTTTCTTGTCTTCTTAGAAAGCAGATTTGGAGTTTAATGTTAAAATGTTAATTTTATTTCACTGAGGAGTTAATTTGAAAATGCTAACTGGAATTTTGATTAAAAATTTATTTAGATAGTCTACCTTTGGAAAAAAAAAAAAAGCTTAGTATTTAAAGGGAACATTCTTAAATGATAAAATTGTACAACGTTAGAAATAAAGCAGTGTGTGTTTTGAACACTCTCATACCAGGAAGCAATCGGAGTTTTCATTGTTGTTGTTTTTTTGTTAACCTTCTTCATGCTGTAAGGACAGACTGCCTTCCTGCGACACAGACCTGGCTTGCAATAACCACTGCTCAGATTTGCTGGATGATTTGATTGAATACGTTTTCAATATCTTCCTGTTTTGAAAGGAACAGGAACAGCCATATAAACATGTATATACATATATATACACACAGAGATGTGTATGTATTTATATATGTATTTACAAAGTATTTAATTCATCTCCTCCGCAGGCACCTATGCCTGGCAGAAGAGCACGCCTGCTACAAGGTGGTTGTTTCCCCTTCTGACCCGAGAAGCGGCAGTGTGTCGGGTAGGAGGAAGGCTCCTCAGGCGCCGTTCCCCTCTCTCCCTCGGAAGGCGCTGGGGCCGGCAGGCGCGGCGAGAGGCGGCGAGTTCCCGACGGGGCTCCCGGCGCAGGAGGGTGCTGGGCTGGGCGGCAGCTCCCCGGCGTGCGTGGCAGCCCGGCCAGCAGCGGTGACAAACGGCGCGGGCATTCCCCGGCGGCACTGAGTCACACACCTGGCTGCTTTCTGGGGAGGTTTCCGTGAGGTGAGAGGAGGTTGGGGTTTCCTCTTGCTGAGTGATTTGAGCTCCTGGGCGTTACGCCCTGCTCATCCTGCCTCTGCCACGAAAAGGTAACTTCTGCAGTCCAGGGGCCTCAGCGGTGGCCTTAGCTGGCACAAAGTCAAACCGGTTCCTCAGTAGCAAATTTTAATTAAAAAATAAAAGCAAGGACTAGTGGGAAAAGGGCTCAGAGTTACGGAAAGCAGAGTTTTAATAGTACTTTTGGCTTCCTTTCTCCAAACCTATCAGGAACAGTAATGTTTAATACTTTCCTTTTAGTACTTTCCTGGGTTACTAATTGTGGTGCTTTTTTAAAAGTAAAACCAAACCAACTCTTTTCTTCTTTTCTCCACCCACCTTCTGCTCCAGTTATACACTGGTGGCAATGAGGCCTTGGGTTTTCTCTGAAAGGGTCTGCCTGGTGGCTTTCAGAGGTTGCAGCTATTCTGGGTTGTGAGTGAGTTGTCTAAACTTGAAATCGTGCTTCAAAGGTGTATGGTACCTGGTGTAGATAATCTCTCCTGTTTGTTGCCTCCTTGAAGGGTTTTTCTTTCATTAGGACTTGTGGAAGGTTTGGGAATCTCGAGGAAGGGTCTTGTCCGTGGGAGAGCTTCCCCCGGCCCGAGGGAGGTGCAGTTCTGCCTCTTCTCTGCTCCAGCACCTTATGTCTTGTCTTCCCTGCAAAACATAGTCATTAAGTAATGTGTGAACTGATCTTTTTGTTTTCCTGCCCCTGAAACTTTAAGGGTACAAATGTGATCTTAATGCTGCTCTTCAAGGCAGTGGTTTGAGCCCCTCTGAAACGTGGTCTGCACTTTTCCAGGCGAGACCATCTGCAGGTACCAGATCCCAAATTAGACAAATCCGGAACCTGATTATTCTGAGAGGTGTTACGTAATCGCATTCTTTGCGTTTAAGTAAGCGCGGTGTGGGAAGGGAGGAAGCCGTGAGGTACAGCTATGGTGGGACGGCACGGGGAGGAAGGAAGTCGTGCAGCGTGCGGCAGGCTGCAGCGGCTCTGCAGCGGGGCCGGCAGCTCGGGCTTTCCCATGTGCGGTATCAGCGTCACGGCTGCTGCCGCCCCGGCTCCCAGGAGCAGCACAGCCTGTCCGTGCTCAGCAAGGCAGCGAGCACTCGCCGCTGGAGTTTCCAGCGGTGGGCTAGCTCATTTTCCAGTTTGTGGCCCTACAGATGAGCTGCGGGTTGCTTAGCATAATCTTCCGCTGTCTGTCTACTGCTGTAGAGGCGAACTTGCTGTATGTTTTGGGTAATTATTTATATTGCAGGGACTTGGTACAGCTTTCAAACAGAATTGTTACTTTCAGTCAAAAGCAAAATGAAGTATTTGATGGTTAGACATTTCAACTTTACTTTTCTCAGCCGCTGCGGGGCCCCGTGTTCCAACAGCCCCGTGTGTGGGCATGGCTCTGGTGAGGCCAACTTGCCCGACAAAAGCCTGCGTCGAGGGTTCAAATCATTACTGCGCTCGCGTAACTTTTTTTTGGTTGCTGCACATGTTGGTTCCTGAGAACCAAACTCACTGTTTTAAGGCACTTAAAAGTGGTGTGGTTGAAATTCTTAGATGGATAAACACCTTGATGTTTCAAGTATTTATGGTGGCTTTTTTCCCTTCAAAAGAGGTTATGTTCCCCATACATGTGAAACTGCAGCATCAACACTGTGATTTTTAAGGTGCGTAGTCACTTCTAGTTGTTTGGTTTGTGGTGACGTTGGATTCTACATCTCTAAAAATGTAGTATAGGCCTAGAACTGGGGACTTACTTTTATATTTTTGCACTAATAAATATCACAGTGTTAGCAGATGACTTCTTTAGAATCAGCATTAACTGTCTGCGTTTTCTTAACTGTAGAGCTGTCTCTCTCTAGTTATTCAATTTTAACACCACCTCCACCACTCCCACCCCAAAAACCAGATTGTCCCTTGAAAATAAGCTGCTTGAAGCAGATCAGTCATTCTCTGAAATCTTCTGAAGTTCAGGTAGAACAGATGAGGAATTAGTCTGTAGTTAATTCATGTACACCTCAATGCGGTCCTGCCCAGGATAATGTCATGTTACTTTCTTGTGTGTTGCATAAAGGCATGTCCTTTATTTATGCCTTTTGTTAAGAGAATTTTAATACAGAGCTACACATGGAAGTGCTGTTCAAAAATAAGGCTTCACAGCAGTTCTGAAATAACATCCAGCTTTAACAGAAAAAGGTCAGCTTGCCCTGGGCTTTCTCTTTTCTTTGGGCTATCGAATAAGTCATTTATGTAATCTTTAGTTTAAAAAAATAGAAAGCCAGTGGCTGTTGCTGGCTTAATACCTAAAACTCTACATGTGCAATTTGCTGTTGATCACAACGTTATTTAGTTTCCACTGCGCTCATTGTGAATGAGCTTCATGAAAGACTCTAAAGCAAACAACCAAACTGAAAGAAATGTGCTTGGGTGACGAAGCTGTAGCCCTTGATGGCAGACTGTTGGGTGTGCAGTTCAGACGAGGTAGTCTGTTAATTACAACCTGTAAGTACAGACAGCGTGTCTGATTACAAACGCTTGTGCCCTCCTGGCATCTGGCTCTGTGACCGGGGGGTGCACAGGCTCGGGGGGCTGTGGGAGCCCACCCTCAGGTAGGTCGGTCCCGTATGAGCTGCCTCCCCGACGCGCCTGTGCCTTGAACAGGGCGATGGCCGTCGGGGACTGGAGGGCTGAGCAGCGGAGGCGAGCCCGGCCCTGCCGAGTCGTGTGTTCGTAGCGCTCAGGGAAGCGGCACAGGCACGAAGTTGCAAATAATACTCGCTAGGACTCCAGAGACACGGGCACGGGAAATTTGGGTTGAATTTTGTGTGTGTGTGTGTTCTAGTATTTGGTGACCGGAGTTTTACTTCGGGCTGTTCTCACACTTGTCATAAGGCTTAAACGTCCGTTGCCTTGCGCAGCGGGAGCAGCAGCAGTGGAAGAGGTTAGCTCGCCGGCTGCCGGCTTCGGTGCTTTTGCTTGTCGGTGCTCAGTGTGGTTGAGCGTAGCTCTGAGGACAGTTGAGTAACAGCCTGATATTCTTGGCTTCGTATCTCAGGCAGTGTCTGAAGGAAATATTTGCACATGTGCACATGCATATGTATACCTCAGTGTCTGTCTGCGTGCTGGCGATGTTTGCACAGTGTGTGCCTATTCCTTGGAGGAGGAGCACCCTCGTTTCTCTCAAGAGGATAATAACTGAAAGCCAAAAAATTGGCTTTCTTCTTCTATGGTTTGACATTTCCCAGAACAACCTAAGCCCTTTTCCTTGGGTCAGAACTAAAGCATGTCAGAACGCTTTGATAACCACTTTTTCCTTCAGAAGTACCCCATGTAAGTCTTCCTTTAAATGTCTCTTGGCAGGAATTCCCTCTCTGTGTTTGCCCCAGCACGGCGGTGGGCTCTGACCTTCGGCGTTAGCGCCCCATTGCCGTGCCTCGTCAAGGCTTCTCTTTACTCTTCTGAAGGGATTCCGCTGCAGGAGCGTCACCTGCTCCTCGCTCGAGAAGACAAGCTGCTCGGCCGTTCTGCGAGAGGTGCCGTTCCCGTGAGAGAGAGGGCGAGGGAGGTCCTGTGCTGCCATCCCCGGGAGGCCGCAGGACGCGGTGCGGGCGCAGGTTCAGGGGACGGGTGACCTCACGCACTTTGCCGGAGCTCTGAGTTGGTGTCTCCTGCCTGAGATACAGAAGCACGTGTTTTTGTTGGCATGGTTTCCCTTGTTAGCAGAAAGGGAAAGAAGTCAGTGTGAAGATCAGACTCTTTCTGGTGTTCTGCATTGCCTTCAAAAATACATAGTATCCATACTTCTGTTGTTAGCTGGCTGCGTCTAACCACAACAGTGGTGGCATTACCACGTCACTTCAGTGGGGTAAGAGAAAAGCATTTTCCCCTCTTCCCTCCACTCCCCCACCCCAGTCACTCGGTATCTCTTGCTCGCCCGTTGAAGCGTATTTACAGGAAACTTCTCTGTGTGATGTGTGTGCACCTACACACCAGCCTTGTTTAGCACACTGTTGGGTTTTTGTATTTTTGAGGAGGACGATTGGGATAGCTTTGAAGCAGTAACTTTCATACTAGTGGGTCTGTAATGCCTAATCACTCTGAAAAAAGTATTCGCTTTCTGAGGGTGCCGTGCTCGACTCTAGCCCTTCTAATGCTTACTTGTAGGTGTAGTTTCCACTAATCTTGGGGAAAGAAGAAACATCACACCTGCTTAATTTGCCGGTTGGTCTTATGGTTAAGTGTTCAGAGATGGTAGCCAGCTGGGGCAGGAGCGAGGAAGTGCAGCAGATCCAGTTCAGTAGCACACGAGAAGAAAATACTTCCAAAATGTGGGTGGTTAGTGGAAGTGGAGGTTGGATGAACGCTCAATAGATGTAAACATACTATATCCCACTGCTGTTCTGTAAACGCGGATTTTTCTAAAAACGTACCGTTTCTTAAAAATGTCTGTGTTAGGTCAGAAATAAATTGAGCTTTTTGGGAGTTTTTTTTACCTTGGTTATCTGATAGATACACATTTAGAGGTTAGGGTTGTTTTGTTTTGTTTTTAAATGCGTCAGTGGGATGCAAGTAATGGTCTGGAAACAGACGAAGGAGGTTTGGAAGAATTAACGTAAGGAAAGCATAAATTCTGTGTGGTTAACTGGGTTGAGAGGCTCTGTATGGTATGCTTTTCCTGTTTATCTTGCTCAGAAAGCAGAACGCTCTTCTCTGGTTTTGTGAAGCAACATTATGATAAAGGAAAATTTTGATTTGAGTATCAGCAGTGTGAAACCTGAGATTTCCCTCTTTGGCTTCCAGATTATATTTCATTTGAAAACACTGAATAAAGCAAATGTGTGCATCTGTCGGTACTAAAGGGCAAACCCAGCTTCTGTCTTCATCCCCCAGAGCAGGGGTTGCTGCGAGGTGTTTGCTCAGAAATAAGCCTGCTGGCTGTGTGGGTGAAATGGTTTTCTGTCTCTGTTCTTGCACTGCACAGGTAGCCCCGAACGACGAGGCTGTGGTAACGCTGCTTTGTGAATGGGCTGTGAGCTGTAAGAGGTCTGGTAAGCACAGGGCCATGGCTGTAGCCAAACTGCTGGAGAAGAGACAAGCAGAAATCGAAGCAGAAGTAAGTTATTTCTACTTCTACAGTAGTGTGAACGGTATGCTTAGAAAGTTAGATATTTCTAAGGTAACATGACTTTAATATCTACTCATTACAAAACAAGTAAGTTTGATGGCATTTGGAGCACTGGGGATTTTTGTCATCAATTTACAGTTTTAAAATTCTAGATAAATTTAAAATGAAAAAGCCTTCTATTTAAAATAAGAAGAAATTGCAACCTAACTCAGAGCGGCCTATGTTAACTGATTTATATCTGTTTCTTTGAAGTGTTTTACTTCTGTGAACTACTTGCCCAAATAAAGGGGTGCCACATAACTGGAGTCCCTTAAAAAGAGGGGTGTGGGTCCGGCCAGCGGGGCAGGGCTGTTCGGCTGGGGGGGGACTCTGGGACGGTTCCAAAACTAAGATCTATTTTGAGGCAAAATGCGAGCGTAACTAAATCTTGCCTTCTATAGAACTCCTTTGTTTTCAGGGGAAATGAAGCGTTTCACCGGAGAAGCGGGGCGCTGCAGTGACATCTGTGATGCAAACTGGTGTCTGTCTGTTGTGGCCACTGGCCCTACTCCAGCTTGCACGAGCTGACACTTCGCCTTGAAACTTTGGTCCTGCTCCGTCTGCGGTGTAGGGAGGATTAAAGAGAGGCGGTGTGTTCGCTGCAGCAGGCTGGACCGGCGGCGTTCCCCGTAGCCCAGAGCACCGCTGCCTTGGCCTCACCTGCATCCGAGCAGCGCCGGCAGGCAGTTTGTACTGGGTGGGGGTTCTGTTTAGGTTTAGTTTTTTCCTGGAAGAAAGGGTCCCCAGAAAGTGCTGTGCGACGTCCGTTCAGCCTGGGTGCGGGGACAGGCAGGGGAGAGCACTCGCGGAAGTGCAGCTGTGCGGACAGACATACAGACAGCGGGAGGTGCAAAAAGACTTTCACTTTCCAAAGCCTCTCTGTTTTGTCCGCTCCTCACCACAAACCAGTAATTGGGGGGAAGGGAGCTTGCTGTACTGCTTCTGCCTCACTTGCGCCAAAATCCACTGGAAGCAGAGCTGTTTGCCCTGGCTGTTACTGTATTTAGTGTAATTTACACAAACAACAGGAGTTACCTTTTGTATTCACATTGGTCTTGGAAGTTCCGTATCTTAAATTTTTGCTTTTATATGAAACCGTGTCGTTGCAGATGATGGTACATGTCTCAGGCATTCCTTTTCAATAAGTATTCCAAAGTGATTAAGTAAAACACCTTAGAAATAACCAAACTAGGTAATGGGAAAAACCTGTTGTTCTAGAGCGAGTCTGGATTTTATGAAGAGGTAGGAAACAATCGCACATATAGCTGCCTCGGATGCAAATTGTGGGAATATCATATGCATTTGTGTGTAGATACATGCTGTTTTTATTTATTTAACTGTGCAGAGATGTGGTGAATCTGAAGTCCTAGATGAAAAGGAATCTCTGTCTTCAGCCTCCTTGACAGGTTCCAGTCTTCCTGTTTTTCAGAATGTCCTGCTAAGGTTTTTAGATACACAAGCTCCCTCATTATGTGAGTATTAATTAATTTATATTCCAAAGTAGGTCAGAAGCAACTGGTCCGCTGTCTGGCTGCTGAAGTTATTGTTTTGCTGTAGCGGGTGTTTCACAGTTTCCGTGATTGCCTGCTCTATTTTCATATGCACATTTTTTAAAAATCTGCCTTGCTAAAGGATCTTTCTGTGATTTTTATTTCGTTCTTTTCACAGAAGGAAAATTGGCAGAAACTATGTTTATTTCTGTTTAACCTGTAAGAGATTTGGGGAAATTACTTGCACTCTATGCATATTTAACATCAAACACTTGCCTCTTTCTGACACATCCACATTTGAAGTGACTGACTTGGAAATTACACACAAGTGTTAAAGTTGAAAGCTGTTAGATGACAAATAGGTGGATTGAAAAAAGGAATTTTGTTCATCACAGTTTGCTCTATGAAATGTCTTGGTCTAATAAAACTGTCTGATATTGTAGTGTGTGTTTCTGCTATCTTAAGTACTGCCAGTACTATTTTTTTTTTTTCTGGTGCCCTTAAAGTAAAGGGGATTTTAAGTGGTTTGAAACATGATACCGAAAACTCTCAATATCCGAAAAAGGAGAAACTTCTTAAAAATTTGTTACAGACTCCGAGGTATTGGCAGCGCTCTATTTTCGTGCCAGTGGTGACCCTGGTTTTAATAAACCATCCAAACTATTTGTGTTATTTGGAGTTGTGTTTCTGACGTGCTCATTTCAAACGCGGTATCATCCTTCACCCGGGTAACTCTGCAGGGCAGGGAGAGCCGCGGGGGAATAGTTTCCTGGCTTGAAATATTCTTTGGTGTTTTCGAGCATGGGGCAAGTTTTGTGGTATGGTATTGTTTTTTACGGTGGTTGAGCTTCTGTGTCTCCAAAATGAAAAGCGTGCAACCGCTGTGTTTTGAAGGGGGGCAGACGGCCTGCTCTGCAGGAGTGTGTTTTAGGGCACTGCTCCGCGCAGCATCCAGGCGCGCGCCTTGCCTGGGGCGCGGGTCCCGGGGGCAGCTCCGCACGCGTGGGGCCTGGGGGCTGCGGAGGAGAGTCCTGACCCCGAGCTGCTGCGCTCCTGGGCTCGCTGCCGCAGCTTCTGTCCTGCCGGGTAGTGAGGATTTCTAAACAGACACAGTGTTATATATTGAACTAATTTGAACTTGTAAAGCATAATTTGCTTTTAAATAAATGTTGATGATTCAGATTTAGTAGTTCTGTAGCTGGAGGTTTTGTTGCCTGGCATGGTAAAAAACTATTTTCTGTTAACTGCAGTGTTGCAGAACTTTCTGTGGTACAGAACAAGTCACATTAAATATAGCTGTGACAAAAGAAAACTTAATAACAAAATTTTATAAGTTGTATTTCTTTAGGCTTTGCTTTGGCACTGGGAAAATAACATGCGTTTATTTCACTAAACTTTTTCCTGATGTGCGTGAGCACGTTTAATAGATAAAATGCACTACGCTAGCAAGCTTTAATGAAATACCGCTTTTGTGTCTTGGAGGCCTGACATGTAGAGATCTTGGGTTCTTTGAAAATATTTTAGAAGGTTTTCTGTTATGAATATAAAAGTACTACAGATAAGACAGTAACATTTACTATAGTAATATGATTTGGGAAGAAAGGACAACTACTGGGTGGTCTGTTAAATTAAAGCTGAAGCTTTGGATTATTTCTTCACCCAAGGAATGTCCTTGACCCCTTCCCCCCTCTTTTTACTTTTCAGAAGTATTTGAACATGGTACTTACCTGGTGACACCCACCCACCCAGCTGGGGCAGATGTGTAGGGGTAGGATGCTCTGGGAGACACTGCGCTCTGAAGTCTGTCTGGTGTCTGGAGCTGACGGCAAAGCGAAAACATGCAAATTAGATGGGAAACGGTTTCTTCTGTAGAGAGAAAGAGAAACCTGTGTAGGAAGGCTGAGACGTTTTCAGTAGGCCTTTAATATTAACTTGCCCTTTTTTTACTTTTTTTTTGGGTAGCTGACCCCAATAGTGACCATGAGAAGACAGAATTTGTGAATTTGGTGCTGCTTTTTTCTGAATTCACTCGGCATGATGTTTTCTCCCATGATGCGTATATGTGCACTTTAATATCACGTGGAGACTTGTCAATCACTGCAACTACTAGACCACGTTCACCTAATGGAGAAGCTGTGGATGAACACTATTCTAAGGATCATGATGTGAAACTGGAGGTAACGTTTCATGCTATTTCTCCCATATTTGGTACTCCATTTCATTAAACGTAGATTTTCACCAAAGCATTAGTATTTCAGGAATAAGATACTAAGTTTTTTAATCTATGTCTCCTTGTCTCTTTCTTTGTCTTTGAGAAGACTGAAAGTGATCTGCTAGCTTCATTCCTGTCTATAGCTGTAAATATTGCTGTTTTGGTGCAAATATACTGAACTGACAGTTTTCTGGTGACCTAAATAACTCAGGACAAACAACAAGGCACAATGTAGACTTCTAAAGGTACCAGCAGAAAACCTTATTTGCAGATGTGCTTCAATAAAGAGAAGGGAGAGCTCTAAGGAGGAGGAGGCAGTGGGGAGCCTGGAGTGAGCCCCACGTCCTCTGTGTAGTGTGGGCTGTGCTGGTGCGATGCCTGGTAATCTGCTCGCAGGCGACCACCGGTGGAAGAGTGTGAAGCCAAACCTCATGACTCGTACATGCATGGTCCAGGTGCAGTCCCGAGTCTTCCATCAGATGAGCAGTTCGTAAACACTTCTAAAACTAGAGCAAGAGGAAGGCAATTTTAAACTCAGGACTGCGGACCACGTTTGTACTTGTGTGATGAGATGTAGCCTCTTGTTCTGCTGCACAGTCCGTGCGGAGCCTGTGGGCAGCTAAAGCATCCTCTGATATTTCTTTTAAATTTCTTTTATTATCTGTTACGTCATTCTCATGGCCAACCCCCTGAAATACAGGGGGTTTCTACAAATTGCCTTTCCTGGTACAACAAAGTAGGAAATAGATCCTGGGAAGGTAGAAGAGTCAGCTTCCTGTTCTGTAGGTGTCCCTGGAGCAGAATTGCTCACTGGGATATACTGTAAAGTTTTGTTTCCCCCTTTAGCTCCTGCCCTTTTCTGTGCTTTTGTGGATTTAGGCTTGAGAAATACTTTTGTGAATTAAGCTTTACCATAAAGTCAGTATCTGAAAACTTCCTACCATCAGTACTTTTTCTTAATTCTTAAATAGGTGGAAAGCTTGGGTTTTCCTGGGATCAGTGAAATGAGTCTTCAGTAAAATGTGACTGATGTTTGTTTTTTCTCTTTGGCAATTATTAGGATCATAGTATTATGGAACACATGGGCATTGACTCAGGAACTGCTAGTATCTTTGATGATGTAGACAAGAGTGACTTTAAGGCAGATTTTGGTTCGGAATTTCCAGTAGGTTTAACTTTCGATTTTCTGCATGCCTTTGATGCCTGTGTCTGCTGCTTGCTGTTGTCACTGAATGCCTCTCCATGCCCCTCGCACCACCTTGCTTCTTCCATCGACAGCCGATGTCCTTTGGCATCCAGTCCCTGCCGTCTTCTGTGTCAGTGCATCGCCTCCTTTCTCTGCACCTCTGCTGTATGACAACTTACCGCTCTTCTCTGCTTCCCCTAATTGTCCACCTGCACACACGCGTGCACACACTCCTCTCTCCCTCCTTCCCTTCCTCCCCCTTGCCTCCAGCATATTCAGTGCTGTGTATTACAGTTAAGCATGAATAGATATGCAGATTTACCCACTTCTTTGACATCGAGGAACCCCAAATTGATACCATATGCTTTTCAAGTGACTGTTCTATGTCTTGGCTCTGTCTTCCAAATGTGCTTCCCCCTCTCTTCCCCCCCTTAATGCAGCCTGACCCTGCATTGCTCTTGAATCTCCTGGTTTCTTCCTTTGGACTGGTCCTCGTTCTGCAGCCGCACGGACTCCTGTGCCCAGACCTATCAGTGCAGATCCGCTTGCAGGGTATCCAGACCCCTCTTTCTGCCTGACGTCTGTCCTGTTGGTGGTTTCAAGCATATCCATGCCTGCCTACAATGTCTCCTGTCACCTCCCATTTCACCCTTTTCATTGTTTTCCCTCAGTCACTGGAGTATCTCGGTTTCTGTGTCACAGCACCATAACGAGTGTGGAGATTGCTCTGAATCATAATGCTTTTTTTCCTGACTGAATATCGCTGGTTTAAAACTTGTCTAATAACAATGGAGATATGCATAGAGGTATAATGTGTACATGTATCTTAAATTTCAGGCTTGATTACAATTGCCCTTGCTTTGTCTATCTTTTGAAAAACCTCAGACGTTTAAAAAGTGACTGTAAGCAAGAGCAAAATACTATCTCTGAATGCAATTGCTGGATTTCGAAAGCTAGAGGTTACACTTACCTTAAACGTTTGTTTTACATGACTTAGATTTTTTCTCCGATGCCTGGGGAGTCTTGCGAGAATGTGAACTCTTCTTTAGACAGAAGAATTTCAGTTACCAGCGAGAAGTCAGTCAAGAGGGAAAGACTGAGAGAACTGATTTTCCCATCCAATTATGACCTCCTTCGCCACTTGCAATACGCAACGCATTTCCCTATACCTCTGGTGAGTCACCTCCGTCCTTGTGCGCGTAACGGTGCTGCCTGATGTGACAGCAAAGCATTTAAAGGCAGAAAAGCTCGCTGTCTGAAGAGAGCTGGGCTGTGTGGCCCCTGCCCGAGGGCTCCCGGCGGGTTCGCGTGCCGCTGTTGCTGCTGTGTGCACTGCGGGCACCTCTGTTTTATCGGAAGGGGGCCAGCTGGAAGGATGCGTAAGGGGTATGATAATGTGTGATGACTAACTCGAGTGAGTAGACAGGCACCGCAATAAAACCACCACGTTCCAGGGTCTAATAAAAGTTTGCTAAATAGAAAATTTGCTATTGTAGTTGGCCAGAGGCATGAGTACCAAACTATCTGAAAGAAGTAGTTCTGAAACGTAAGGGACAGAACGGTCTTATTTCCTCCCACCTGCTCCTCGCTGTTTGTAGCGGGGATTTTTCGCTGCTGCTGTTGTGTTTGTCTGTGGGCTCATGGGAACTGAAGAAAGCCCCACAAATAACATTCCAGATCCCAAACTCTCACGCAGTTGACTTTTCATGTTTTCTACTGTGCTGGGAAAAGGGCCCGAACACTGAACACGCCTCGGACAGGAACGTGTCTACTTGAGATTTTTTTTTGTTTAAACAACAATGATAACTTTTTAACAACATGAAATCCCACCAATACAGGAAGTGTCATGAGACAGTATGGTGCGATAACCACAGCTTTCTTTGCATTACATTTCTGACTCCACAAATTTTGGGTTCTGATTTATTGCAGGTGAATTGTTATGAGAATACCGAATGAGCTGTTTCTGTTCAGGACAGTTTTGAATGCTTGGTTAAAGTTTGATTTATATTTTGCCCATTTGAAGGGCTAAAGAAAGATGGCTTGATTTGGTTTTGTTCCTGAAATGTTTTTGATTTACAGGTGGAGCTAATACAGACAGCTGGGTTTTGCCTATGCAAATTGATTTTGGTTTTTTAAATTTTACTTATTGACTACTCTACAGATGCATTATTTTTTGAAGTAATTGTAAAGTAGAATATGAATGAACTTAGTTGCTGTTTTCTAAATTTTTATAAATAAAATAAGCAAAGAGAACACACTGGATATTTATACTTACTCTTTGTCTTAATTTTAAAATTTCCTTGAATTTTCTGTAATAACATGTTAACTTTTCATATTCATTGAAGCAACAGCAAGGAAAGGCAATGGAACTTGGCAAGGACAAGAAATTTATTTATAAAGGCGGCAGGTGTGATGTAAGCAGATACAATAATTTTTTAATCAGTGCAGCTTAAAATCACTTTCTGGAGTAAATAATGCCCTCTAAAATGCTTTTGGGTTAATTGCATCTGTGAAAACTTTGCAGCGTATGAACTGCTATTAAATAATCTCTTCACTTGATTGCACCAAGTCATTTAATATAGTAAGTATAGAATATTTAACTTAGAAAAGGTGAGTTCAGGTGTTTACCATAAATAATTATAAGGTATGTCTGAGTCTGAACATGTTGTATTCGGAAGTGTTGCAGATCCTTGGTAGGTCATCACTGATACATTGCGCTCTTTCTGAAAGGCGTTATCCAACGTTCTGCTAGTTCAGACCTGCTATGTGGACGTATAACGAAGCCATTGGTGTTGCTCAAGTTTTTTCCTTCTGCTTGGGCTTACTCAGCAGGAATGTGGTTGACCGTGGTAGCCACGCTTGCAATGGCACAGCGGCTGTTTGTACTGCGGATTTGCACGCTCTTCTGACGCATTTTAGAATCAGTACTCTTGCTTCTGCTGGGCACTTCTGTGTTGCATCTCTTCGTCTGTGAAAACCTTTGCCTCTTTGGGTGCTGCAAAAGTCTCAGTGAATTTCAATCTGAATGATTTGGAAAGATGGTAATACAGAATAGGGTCAAAACAGAGATTTGATACTGCAAACAGCAAAGTAGATTCTTTAGCTTTAAAGAGAGCTTGTTTCAGAGAGCAGCTGGTTATGGTGTCGCTTTGGCTCAAAGTGTAGGGGATACGAACGATGTGGTACGGAACAAAACACAGCAGGTAGCCTGCAGTTACGAGCAGGATGTTGATGAGGGCTTTCTTCACACTCGCGTAACTCTCGCTGTATTTGTTTCGGTAGAGTTGTCTGACAACAAGGAAATTGGAAATCAGTATCACAGCTGAAAAATTCAGGAATATTGCTGTGCATATGAAATTAGTAAACACGTGCCAGTCTCTTCCAAATTTTGTTTTGAAATCGATGCATCCTGCGCCAGGTCTTTCTTCAATGGTTTTTATTGGAATAGCCATGTTAGGCACTGTTATAAGGAGGACCATTGTCCATACGACTGCAGACAACATCTTGGCAAATCCAGGCTCTTGAATGCGGTAGATCTTACAGCTGTGCATTAGCTGAAGGCAACGATCCATGCTTACGAATCCCAAAAATATAATTGATAAATACATATTCAGGTAGATGAAACAGGCTGTAACTTGGCAGTGGAATATTCTCAGTTTCCAGGACGCAACTCCTAGGTCAACAATAATCTTTACTGGCAACGCCAAAGTCAATAAAAAATCCGCTGTTAAGAGGTTAATTAAGTAGATGCTCATGCACTTCTGTTTCTGGTCTTTTTGTGTGAATGCCCATAGTGCGAAACAACTTCCAATAAATCCCATAAGAAAAATCAAGAAGTAAAAATAAGTAAAAGGTTCCATTTCTTCACCAATATGGCAGTGTGAAACATTGCTTGACATTGTAAACTTCTTGTGCAAGTTGGTTTTGCTGCTAGGAGATTATCAAGAACCTATGAAAAGAACCATGAGTACATCAATGACATCAGCTTTTCCTGAGCATCAACAGTTATTCTCTGAGAATTTTGTTTGATTGATTTAATGGAAAAAATGCAATTGGGAAGAAATATTTTTCTCCCTCTTCGTGCTACTTCACAGATATTCACGAGGGCTTTGTTCTCATGTCGGAAAAGTTTGGAAATGTGTTAGGATTTGTTCTTGAAAGCATATAGACTTCTGAGAAACTTTTCCACTAGAGCGGTCTTTCTGTGTGAGTGTTTGGTTCAACACTCCCCCCAACCAACCAAAACACCATAAAAAAGGTTTGAATCTGTTTAAGACTAAGCATCTGGTTAATAACGGTCATGCTAAAACTCCACAACTTTTGAACTATTGAAACTGTGCCTTAAAAAAGGGTAATATTTGTAGCAATCTTATTCTGTGAAAATGTATTGGGAGTTTTGAGGTTAATGTGCTGTCAAACCAATCACGGGTATGTCAGATAGGTGAGCAAATAGTTCTAATCAGTCCTAAGTTTTTGCAAACTGCTTTCCCTTCCTACTTGAACAGAGGATAAATTAATCGCATGTTTTTATGAAGCCTTTAGAAAAAGCACATTTTGAAAGAAGCAGCTATTAAGTAATTTTGCCTGCTTCCTTTTTAGGCTTCACTAGAAATTATAGGGAAGAACTGTTCCGTGACTGAGGGGTACCGGCGCTGAGTTTGGGCAGTAAGCGCGGTGTGGGCGCGGAGCAGGCAGCGCTGCCGGAGCTGCTGGCCCTGCTGCCCCCGTCCTGGGGCGGTGGGAGCTCCCCGCGCTGGGGCACCGCGCAGCCCGGCAAATCGAGCCCTAAAATACTGGGGGAACCGGAGCCTCCGAGGACACAGCGTGGCTGCAGCCAGTAACGCTGCCTGCGGGCACGGCAGCGGCTGTGTTGCTGAGTACCTCAGCCTGACTTTCCGTGCGCTTGGCACTGTTAGGATTCCAGGCTGTGTATTTACATCGCTCTAGATCGGCCGGAACAGACAAAGACTAAAAGCACGTACCTGTCTCAGTGGCCTCTGGGGTCTTCTGAGCATTAGTCTGCAAAGGTCTGATGTCTCTCGGCGACTGCTCTCGCAGTCCAACAGCGCGTTAATCTTTTCCTCCGGCTGCGTCTGCCGGTTTTCTAAACCGTGTCTGTGGTTTTTAAATGTGCTGATTGACGCAGTTAAAACCAGCATTCAAATAACTAAACCACGTGGAAGTTACCTAAAAGAGAGGTGGCAGAAAATTGTCAGTGTTCACGGAACAGCCCGGAGAGACCGCTCTTTACCATTGCAGGCGCAGGAGGTGGCGGCTGGGCACGGCGAGGGCACCGTGGGCGCGCGGCTGGGCGAAACGGAGAGCCATGGGCAGCAACATGGCTGCGAAAGGCCTGCATTAGACGTGTTGATGTGGCCAGCGGCAGGGTTTATTACAATTACTGCAATTCAAAGTACATTTTTGTGGAGGAAGGATGGTCAGGGTCGCACCAGGGAGCCGACAGGGATGGAGGACAGTGCTGTCAGCTGGCCGAGACCTCCCTAGCCTGGAGGCACTGCAGTTTTCACACTCTCCTCCTAACGTCCTCCTGAAGATTTAGGTTTAAATGTTTGTCATGTTCACGTATGTAAGGATGACAAGACACGCGTGTTTTGGTCAACCCCCAGCACGGGGGCTGTGTCTCCTACTTCCTAAATCTTCCTCAGGTTAGTCCCAGCTTCTTGACCCGGGGCTGGAGATGTGTGACCTCAATGGCTGTTTCTTTGCTTTTGTTTTTAAGAATCTGAAACTCCTCCCCCCCCTTTCCCTGTCTTACATATATAATCTTTCTGGAATCAGGGGTTTGCGATGTGGCCCTCATTGATTACAGTATTCCTGCATGAGATTCCAGTTCTTTCTGGAGTTGCAACCTAATTTGCAGATTTAAAGGCACATAGGGATTCTACTGATAGCAATTAAAATTCTAAACCTTTGGACATTTGCCAAGCACTATTAAAAATAAAAATGACACATTAAGGGTATAGGGGAAATGTTTATAATTAAGATTTTTTTTTTTTAAAAAAAAAAACCAAAACAAAACAGGAGAAAATGTCTGGCAGCAGGCTGGGGGGCTGAGGTACTGACAATACTGAAACCCCAAAATGGTAGCACTTTGTTGTAGTTGGGAATCCACAGGAATTTACAAATCACATACCAGAGCTTTGTGAAGAAACAAATTAAGAATGTCTGGTTTTAAGTTTAGTCATAAGCTTAAAGTTCAGACCATATTTGTCAAAATGTTTGCAGAGCTTCATAGTGTGGAATCATCCTGAGTTCGGTTCTGAGCAAACACGGACTAGTTTTATGGTGTTACGCTCATCATGCAAAACTGATCTTTCCATATGTGTATTTTTCTTTTTTTTTGTAGCATTCAGTCAGTTTTTTCCTGTGTGTGTTTGTGTCTCCCCTTTTCTGCTGGGTCAGTTTACAGCTCAGAAAACTTTTCCAGGTCTAAAAAGACAGGGTGGTGGTTAGGTAACCCTTTACTGAGAACTGGTCTGCACTTCCTACAGGAGTGTTTTGGGAAACACGAGAACGTGAGTCTACTGAGTCGTAATTCTGTTTTTATTGTGATTCGGTGTCATCCTCTTCCCCTGTCTGTATGTCTGATTTAAAAGGCCATTTTAGTTCATAAATTACATATGCAGATGGTAGATTTTGTTGTAATTAAAATTGCTGAGCACTTCTCATCATAACCCCCTATTTTTGGTGGTTTGAACTTTGCTGAATTTTTGGCTTGTGATTTGAAATTTCCCACGATGTGTGCCCGCTTTGGCTGGCTCCTGGGATCGGGGGGTGGCGCGGGGAAGGGAAGGGGTGCTGGCGTGGGAGGGAATTAGCCAAAATGGTTAAATCATTTCTGAGAACAAAGCTAGAAAAAAATAACATCTAAATCTTGAAAGAAAACCCCTAAATCTGATGACCTTTAAAAGAGCATCGGGAGCCTTGTGTTTTGAATTGGACACACCAAAGGTTTGTGTGGGCGGTCCTTGTGCCCGCATCACTTCTGGTACCTCTCCATGTGCTGCATATTCATTTGGAGAAAGGTTTCACCTCCAGACCAAGTTTGCAGAGCCTTTCTGGAGCTCTGCTATTAGTAGGCTGTAACTTTCTTATCCCCCCCGGCCCCGAGCACCCCCCAGTGCAGGTGTGGTCCGGCCGAGCGCCCGCCGCTGGCTCGGGGCAGGGAGCGGTGCCCGGGGAAGGGGCAGCCCCGACGCCGGTGTCGCAGAGGAGGGAGAGCCCGGGCTCACTCCCAGGGCTGCGGGCTAGCCCACCCACGGGGGGGGCGGGCTGCGGGTCGCCCATGGTGGGGGCGGAGGAGCTGGGCGAAGGGGAAGGGTGTGAGAGTAGCCAGCGCGGATGGGGAGTGAGTTTGGGTGTACCTCGGAGTCCTCGTGGGTTTCTCCTCGCCCCGGGGTTGGACTCTTTGGCGCTGCGAATCGGTACGTCGCAGCATCGTGTGTGGAGATGTTGGGGCTGTGCGGGACGGCGCTGCCCGGGCGTGGGGGAGCAGACGTCTGCCGGGCCCCGCTCTGCTCCTTGGGGGCGAACGCTTTGTGTAACCATCGCGCTCGGGGTGTGCCAGTGCTGAGGTTGGCTGACGGTCCCCCCAGGAGATGTCACCGCCTGTTTTCTCCAGCTCCTTCAGCAGGTCGCCTCAGGGATTATTTACTCAAGGCTCCTCAGATAAGTGTCCCGTGGAACTTATTTGGGATTAAAGTTAATTAAAGATGCACTGTAAGAGGTGCAGTTAAGTTTAAAAGGACAACTTTAATTTTGTATTGGAGGAGCACAGGCAGGATTGCGCAGGAGTGCGCATTTACAGCGCGTTTGTCCTTACTCCTGCGGCTGCCAGCCGGGTGCAGCCTATGGTCAGGGGGTGTCTCCGAGCCCCTCTCCGTTGTGTGTTCCTTCTCTGCAGCCCGGGAGAGCATTAGGCGTTAGCCAGCACTGGCCAGGCGTGGATGCTCACGTGTGATCTCCTCTCTTTAAATGAGGAAAATATATAACCACCTGTTAATACGTCTGCTAGGAAGCTAATGTGTGAATTTATATCATTCATATCCCTCTGTCTTTTAAATCAGGAAGGTTGTCAAGCACAGAGTTACACGATTCCTTTACATAAGGTATTTGAGCCTACTTTCTGTGCAGTTACAGAAGTAAGGCTTATTTGCACGTTGTGCCCGCACGGACACTCTCTGTCAGATTTTCCAGCGTTGGGTGCAGTGGGAGAAAACGGAGACATTTCCCCCATGCTCAGGTGGGGGAAGGTGACTGTCAGCTTCCTGTTGGCGTGGGACCGAGATGGCGGAGCGGGAGACCTCCCCTCTCCCAGGAGAAGCATCCGTGCCGCTGTGCCCTTCCTCCGCCGCTTGGCACGAGGTGGCCCAAGAGCAGGACCAGGCCGTCGGCGGGAGGGTCGGTCCCCGCAGCCCCCGGCGGGAGGGAGGCACGGGCAGAGCCCCCGTGGCCCTTCCTCCTCCCGGCCCGGGCAGTGACGCCGTGTCCTGCAGGCAGATCTCCAGAGCCGTGTCCTGCAGGCAGATCTCCAGAGCCGTGTCCTGCAGGCAGATCTCCAGCGCCGTGTCCNCTCCGGAGCCGTGTCCTGCAGGCAGATCTCCGGAGCCGTGTCCTGCAGGCAGATCTCCGGAGCCGTGTCCTGCAGGCAGATCTCCAGAGCCGTGTCCTGCAGGCAGATCTCCAGCGCCGTGTCCTGCAGGCAGATCTCCGGAGCCGTGTCCTGCAGGCAGATCTCCGGAGCCGTGTTCGGGGGTCGGCTGCGACGGCTGCCTTGGAGAATGATTACTTGCGTGAGGCATGTGGCTCTCCCGGGCTTCCCTCTGTATAAATTGACATTTAAGTTAGAGTTTGAGTTTTGATTCTTCAGTGTCTGTTTATGTGCCTGTACAAGCCAGACAGGTATGCATGGGTAGAAATTCTGCAGTGGATGTATGGTAGAGAACTGATGGGAAACCCTGCTGCTATCACGACTTTGTATCATTTACGTGATGGTAGACAGGAAAAAACAAAAAACGCACTTGCAAGGAGTTGATTTTCTTTCAGCTTTGTGAGAGAAGTATTCCAAATCAGCGTCAGAGGCACAGCAATGAGCAGACGGTACAAATTAGTGCTGGGAGAGTTTTCCTCTTTCTGTGCTCGGCTGTCACAGTCGCTGTGGCGGTATTGGGGTATGTCTTTCAGGAGCACTCTTGGAGTCGTGTCTTTGCTGTCCTTTAATCATGCAGCCAAGAAGTTTCTCTCGTGTACAAACTAGCAAGTTTAATATTTTCTCTTGCAGCTTTTCATGACTTTCATTGACAGATTAAAATTTTTAGCCCATTGTAACTTCTGCATTGTAAATGGAAAATAGGAGCAATCTTGGCATGAGGTAGTTATGAATTCTGAGCAGAAATAGCTATTTCTGGTGAAGAAAAAACCGATTCATGTATTTATTTCAGAGCATAAGGAGTAAGGTGTGTTCAGCGTAGGCTGTGTCACCGAGCCTGTCGGAGAGGGGTACCTGCCCTGCTTGGCACACGGCGCTGGGTGAACTCCGGATACTGCGGGTGGGTAACTTTCCCCTGGGGGTGAACCTCACCGGCAGCCGGCAGAGCACACCCGCCTGCTGTCGAACAGCGGGTACCTCCTCAGCCCGCCCTGTCGCCTGCCCTCAGTTACCCGTATTTAGTTTTAATTGTTTAAACAGTGTTTTACAGATATGCAGTGCCCCAAAGTGATGATTATTAGATGTGCTAATGAAGATACTCCCATAAAAATAATAAAAGGACTTATGTATTGGGGTGAGACGGGAGAATATGTGTTGAGGGTGTTGGCAGAGGGAAACTAGCCCTTCCCTCCTGTCCCTTCTGGGTTAAAGTTAGCAAATACGCGGGGTGTTCCCTCACTGCCTCTGCTGGTTGTGACTGTGTGGCCTTGCTAGGTGGATTAAAGTGGCATCTGCCCCCTCCTTGGTGAGTTGTTTGTGTTGGTTTTTTTACAATAGAGATCATTTTTTGAGATGGCACCCTGCAAAATTAAACTCCGTGAGAGTCTTATTGCTCATTTCTGCACAACCAGGATTTTTTTATATGTTGAGGCAGCTGTGGAGTGAACTTTCCTGAAATAGCGTTTGGAGAAAGGGTTTCCATTTGCTACGTTTAGCTCTTTTCCTGAAAAATTGCTGTGCTGTATCGGTGACAGAGAATATGGTCCATTTTGAAGCCTTACGCCACAGTATTAGCAGAAGTAACCCATTGCACAGTACCTGTAGTGTTGTCATTTGCGCAGTGCAGTGGTGAGATGGCTTCTGGGTAGATAGCTGTGCGGTGTCGCTGAAGGCTGGGGCAGGTTTATGGGGTGATGTGCAGTTTAAATGTGAGACTTGCGTGCTCAGCATTTATCGGCTTTTTGAAGCAGATTTATGCCACCCCACCTGGATCTTTCGTCAAGGTTTTGCACAGCAGAACAGCGTCTCCGTACAGAGGGATGACTGGGAACTCCAGCGGGCTTGGGGTCGCTGTCGAACGGGAACCTCGTTTAGCTGTGGGTTACCCAGAACTTTCACTGCAAGAGCTGGAGGGGAGTTTCTCCAGGTGGTAGGTTGGGAAGGCAAGAGCTGGCACTTCGTGGGACTACAAGACTCGTGGGTGTCGGAGGAGCTGGCTGGGTGTGTCTGAGGCGTGATGCGCTGGGAAAGGTGGGGAAGAATTAACTCACCAGTGCAGAACACAAACTGGCCCCATACCTTTCCGTCCTGGTTCACAGCGGACCAAAAGCTAGAAATTTAGTGTCACTTTTGCGAAAGTGTGTTGGTCAGCAGAATTTCCCCTGGGTGCTTTATGTACATCTTTGTTGTTCTAATATCAGTAATCTGGTGGAATGAGGAAACAGTTTTACAATATAAATATTTTTTTCAAAGCTTGCAAAATAACTACAAAGTTACGCAAATATATATTGTGGAAGTGTTTTCATCTCTGTTCGCCCCTGTGCTTTCACAGCCACAATTATTTAGATTTACGCAGGCGAATACCAAGCCACGCCATGTAAGGAACTAAATGTTTTTGCCATAAATGACAAAAAACCTCCCACAAAGCAACAGATTCCCTTCCCCTGCAGACTATTTCCCTTGCTTGGAGGGAAGAGCCTGCGAAGCCTCAGTTTGACAAGAGTCTGGGAGCTCTGAAAGATCCATATAAATAATCTTTTATGGATTTTCTTTAAAAAAACCACAACCGAAGTGCAACTTTCTCCTGTAGCGCCTGCGGGCTGGGTCGGGCTGGGGTCCCCTACCCCCTGCTGCCCGCCGCGCTGCCCGGGGAGCACACGGAGGTACATAGGCTCCACAGAGGCGTGTTGGAACGCAGCGGGCAGTTCAGGGCTCTCCGGTCCTTTGGTTCAAATACCATCCTGTGTGATGGTAGAATACTCTTACTGTAGATCGGTGGTCTCAGACCAAGGGAAGTTACCCACAGCCTTGGAGAAGGTTCAAAGACCATCTGTTTAAAAATCCTTCACCCTGAGAGATTATCTGTTAGGACTAAACTGAAACACAGTGGCAGAAAGGTGAAGCACGTGCGATTTCTGATCCTCTGTCTTCTATGTTAAGTAAAATGAAAGCATTCAGCTTCCAGAGCCATTGCCTGAAAGCTCTTGTGGGTACTTTATGCACGAGTGTGTTTTCCCTGTACAGTGATAAATTCAAAAAAAAAAAAAAAAAAAAGGCTGCACTGAAAAATACAGTTAAAAAAGAGATTATATTTATATATAGAAGGTCGGTGGCTTTCAGCTATTACCTTTGTACAGAGCGAAATGCTTTATCATCGTGCCAAAAGCAGAGGAAAATCCAACAAATCATTCTTTCTGGATTTAAATATACCCCAGAGTTTCTAGACAGCTGTACGTGTGTGTTTTCAAACGGCTCCTCGAGTGTTCTTACCTCCTTCTGCAACAGCAGCAGGGGAGGTACTAAAATCCCAGTCAGTTTGGTATCAACGTTTGTGGTGCACACCGTGTTGTTTCAGAAAAGTCCTGAGTCCAGTGTAACTGTGCTATTTAGTTTATAGAATAATCCTCTTTAAACATTGCTTGTATTGAGCGTCACATTTCATAGAAGTACTCTGACATTTGGTGCCTAAGGGTGATAAATAATCAAGTTTAATTCTTAATTTTATAGAATGTAGCCCTTTACAAATCGTGTATATATATATATATTTAAAATAAATATATAAATACCTATATAAGTTTTACCAAGGGTTTTTCAGGCTTTGTGAACATGTGAGGATTCGACCTGTATTTTTTTCTTTTTAAACCTTTTTTTCCCCCCCAGTTGTTGGAAGAGAGTTCTTCCTTAAGCTGCACGTTGCCGTCAGTGCTTCACTCTGTGAGCTGTTAAACACACCGAGCGCTTCCCCTCGGGGTCTCAGTCCTCTTTTGTGGGCTGGTGGAGGCCAAGTCAGAGAGACATGTGCCGACCCTCCTGCGATGGCTCCCGAGGGCTGTGCTGCAGTGGCGGTGGAGCCGTCACCGTCAGCCCTTCAGGCCGGGTTGATCGTGGTGCGTGTCCTGCCTGCCTTCCTGCGGAGCAGCAGCAGATCAGCCCCATTCCCCGCTCTGGTGGATAACGCGGGCAGAGCGCCGCGGCCTGGAGCTCAGAATGGGCTCTTCCAGTTATTCCTCTCTCTTTTTTTCAGATCTCCATAGGTCATGTCCCACTATAATGCAATCGTAGCATCAGCTGAAATAGCACGTGGTAAATGTGTTGGCAACTTGCAGTAATGGATTTGTATAGAGAAAACACCACCTGGTATTTTATGCTGAAACCTCTCTTCTGTTTTATTACCAGTTCTTATCTATGCAGTTTCTTTGAGACATTTGCATTCTTAAATAACTTTCATAAGTGTGTTATTTTACAGACCTGACCTTATACTATATTTATACTTTCCCGAAATGTATTTGATCTTTTGGATTTAGAAATTTCAACCTCCCTTGAATTTTTCAGCTCGAGATGCAGTTTTTCATACAGCTTTTCTCTAAAGGGTAGGCAGAGGAAAAAATAAATTATGGGGTCCAGGCAGACGTTTGCAGCAGAGAGTAGGAGAGTAAACTCCTTGGTGTAGAACAGAGCCTTTTTTGACTGGCAGGTGAACTGGGAGCTGGTTTGGCTGAGGGTGTACGGTATTCTGCAGAGGTGATAGGGTACAAAGCAAATGACAAATACAAACATGATACTGAATATGTTACGGCTGGTTTTTCTCTTGGTCACATCTGAGTTCCTTCTGAATTTTTTATAAGAGCTATATATTTTTTTTGATATAGAAGTGTAAAAAATGGTTAGCAGAAGAAAAACAATCCAGAAAATCCCTGTACAAATATAACTTGATGCCTTGTGCCACTGTTTGCCAAGCTCACTTTTAAGACCTATACATTTTCTGGAGTAATTTTCTTTAGCGATTTCATTAGTTAAAATCATATTTGGAAATGATATAAGAATTAACAACAACCATATGATTATAGAGATCACCTTACTGTAGTTAACTGTGTGAACAAAGGAGGTGAATAAAGGCTTTACAATTTTGTAGTATCTGTCAAAACCTATGAGGCCAAAAAATGTTATCCCGATGTACATGTTTGTGTAAAAAACAACAGCGGAGTATCTGCACACAAACGTGTTGAGCTGTGGAGGTGCAATTTCTGAATCGGCCAGAATTTTGAAAGGAAACGTCAAGCTCATTAGGAGATCGGCAACAACGATGTTTTTGAGATAGACAATAAAACTCTTTTTGCTAGAAACGTACAGAAAGATCCACGCCGCCACGCCGTTCAGCAAGAGTCCTACTATGAAAATTAAACAGTAGACCACGGGAATGACTGTCTTAGTTACCACTGTGCTGTGACTGCAGTTGTTTCCCGAGGAGTCTGTGCTGGAGTTGGACATCTTACGGTACCTCTGTTCCTAGAAGCAGAGAAAGATTATCTCAGTGAGATAAAAAGGCGCTAGGCTTGCCAGTCATTAGTTTAAGACTTCCACTCTTACTTCAAAATCAACTTGGCATACTTCTCAGCAGTCACCACATTCCCACACCGTATTATTTCCCGCAGGGATGCATAGTTTGTATTTTCCAAGTGGTGCCATCTCACTTTTTGGTGATGTTCAAGGGCATGCTGCTGCTTTGAACAGAGAATCCGTTTGCTTCTCCGTTTGACTTGAATCCGTTGTCTTCCAGCCCTGTGCTGCCCTTCTGCTGTGGGTGCGACCCTCCGTGCTGCCAACGGGGAGGGGGACTGAGCCACAGTGATTTCGTGACTCCAAATACATCTCATTAACCCTAATGACCAGTGTGTATTTTTAGCACTGGTGCACCAGGAAGCGTGTGAGGGATATGAGTGTTCCTTGTACAAGTGTTCTGTTTTGCATACAGGCATAGAAAACACTCTTCTGTTAGTCAAGCGTGCAAATATCTAGTGTATGCCAGTATTTTCTGACGTTCACTTGGAAGAGAGCCTTCTGTGTAGCTTGCACAGTTTGCTCCAAACTTTAACTTTTAGTAGCACGATGCACAGGGCTGTGTCTGTGTTAGCGTGAGGTAGAAGCTAGAGCTGTCCTCTCAAGTCATTCAGATTTAAATTTTAGGGGCTGTCCAAGCAGAAATCACATCTGCTGTCTGCTTTTCTTTGCCAGAATGTTTACGGGGGTGGATTATCCTCTGTCGGGAGGGCAGAACAGATATAGATACAATGCTGCTGTATTTGGCAAATGAAAACCTAGGCAACTGCAAAACACATGCCACGGAGCTGGGAAAAAAATCCCACCCCATCTTTTGGAAAATAAATTATTGCCACAATTCCGAGTCAGTAGCTGGTGCTTCTGCATAGCAGACTGGAAGCTGAATGCAACCTTGCAATAACTAGAAATGGAAATTCTCTTTCAAATAGGTAAAATTGTTTGCTATGGTGTGTTGTTCTCTGTATCTCTCTTGCAGACACCGTAAACGCTGACGAGCTGCGGGGCTGTTCTGGCGTGTGCGTGGATAGGGGGGCGATGGAGCAGGTGTTGCCCATGCTCACACCCAAAGCCTGCGGTTAATCTCTTCCCGGTAGTTCTCCCATACGCGTCCCTGCCATCCTGTCTTTATGTTTAAGCCCAAGTCACCAAGGCGTTCGGCTTTGTTGGGTTGGTTTTTTAAAGGCAGAAGATGGTGTGGAGAGTGGGTGTTCACTACCGTGTGAACAGGTGTGTTAGGATTAGGTGGTAATAATGGGTAGGGTTTGGGGTGATAGTGCTAACACTACGAGGATCTCCCCTTTTCCCTCTTCGTCCTTCAACCTTCCACTCAAACAACTGGAAAGCACCAGTAACGAATGGTGTTTTTATTTAAGATGGTAACACACTATTTACAAACTGTTCTCTTCCCACTGCTGTCTGCTGCGTACGTGTTTTCTTCCCCCGGCGGGCCGGCTAAGCAGGACCTGCTCTCTGCATCTCCTGTGTTTAGCAGTTGTTCCTTTGCTGTAGGGGTTCCTAAAACAAAGTACTTGGAGGTGGGTCTTTCTACACTTGGACTTAGGAGCAGATACTAAATGGCTTATGAAGTTCATGAAGTATTTCTTGTGCTGAGGCATCATACAACAAGGGATTATTTCAGAAGTGTGTGATTAGAGATGTGGGTGTTAAAACTTTGTGAAGTATATTGTGTCTATGCAGCACGGAAGACACCCGAGGCACACGTTACATTTGACACCAGCAGATTTAGCAGCTCTCTGTGGTTGAGAAAGAGGCCAAAGTCCAAGCTGGACCCTGTAAATGTTTCGGTATCAGTGGCACACCCCCTTACCTTTCTTGATTTGACTGCTGTGGTGGTTCTTGTTAAGGGTCTCGAGTGCCTTCCATTCTGGGGCACAGCGCCTCTTCTCTTGCTGGGAGACCTGTGTGGGAGACAGGAGGGTACAGTTGGTAGGGTTGTCTGTCAGAATGTAGGACAGTGTAATCCTGTGGTGTGGAGGGGTTCCCACAGTGCAACACCCGTTTAGACCGTCTGATGATCAGTACTGCAGACAAGTCTTCAGGTCTTTCAGGAGGACTTAAAAATTGGTTAGAGACAGAATCATAGAGCAGTCACGTTCAACCTAAAGCCCATCACTGCATGGCTAAGGATAGAGGCTTTTGCCCCCTCCCACCCTGTGCATCACGTCATTTGTGTTCATGATCAATTTTATCTGCTCTTTTTGTCACCTGGTCACACACTCGGCTCTTTCTGAAAGGCCGTGTCCCTGCCGCTCTGAATAATTCAGCATTGACAGTGAGCGCTGTCGCCTCTCCAGCCTGTTCCCTCCATCAGTCGTGGCTCCCAGTGTGGGTCCTGTAGGAGCTATGGCGATGTGGTACCATGAGGTGTAACTCCTGAGCTCTGGTAAAGAATCAGTCTGGCAGAGTGGCCTTCGTGCAGGCGCTTGGTGCTTCTGGATCCTCATAACCACAGCCACCGCGATGGCCGCGCTCCTCTGCTGAGTGGTGGGTTGCAGATGGGCTGTGTGGAGTTGGCAGAAGGCATGCTTCCACTTTATAGAGGAGCTGCCTTGTCATGGTTGTTCTGGTTGCATTCTTATTCGAGCACCCCTTAAACCTTCTCAGGGAGAACATCCTCTTCTCTCGTGAGAAGGTGAGAACTTGCAGTGGCTCCATCAAGTGATACGCGGCTTGAAATGAGCCTAGACACTCACCGCTCATCCCACGGTGGGGTCATCTGGAAACTCTGATTACTCCTCATTTGATGTTAATTGGTGGGTCAACTTAGGACCTTTTTGTCCAAATGTGATGTCTAAGCGTGTTCAAATGTGATGACTAAGCTTAAGGATTCTTTTCTTTTTTTTCCCCCTCCCAATTCTTAAAACATTGCTGGGTTTGGGGTTGCTGAGCAATTAGGGGGGGGGGTGTGAGAACAGCCTTTCATACCTCCGCAGCATTTCATGTTCAAATGCCTTGTCCAGCATAAAGTATATTTATTCTACGTACGTAATATCAGCTACGTGTGCAAACCCAGCAAACTTGATTCACCAAATTAACAAGATTCATTTGGTAAAAATACATAAGTTTTCAACTTCCTCAGTTTGCAAATCGTGTTGTCTTGGCAAAATACACAAAAGGAAAGTTGCATAAACCATTAAAAATGCTTAGTTCCTTCTGTATTCAAACTCTTAGGCTGCATCATTTGTAACCCTTCCAGTATCGTAAAGGCACTTTTTCTTGACTTCTGTAACTTGCCTGTCAAATTTCAAAGTTCACGGCTGCTTTACTGAACATGAGTAATATTTACAAGTGTGTATTATTTTTTACCCTGAATATAACAAAGGTTCTGTAGTACTGAGTGCACATTTTATGCTATTTATGGAAATTAACGCAGCTGCTTGATAAATAAATATGCAATGCAATTACTGGGTCAGGAATTGTTGACAGTGGTCACTGTCCCCAGAAACCACTTTTGAACTGCAAAATGGAGTTAATCAGGGAAGCAGATCACACCAAACGTTATCTCTGGTGTTAGGAGAAATCTAGAGAAAGAGGAAGCGCAATACACAAAACAAAACACTGCAATTGTGAATTGTGCTGAGCTGTGCTAAAAGAAGAATCTTCTTTTTTTTTTTAAGTTTTTTTTTTTTTTTTCTGATGTGGTAGGAATATTGGTGGTGGTCTGAACTTGCCATCCCGGCCACGCTGATGTGACCCAGTCGGAAGGCAGCCCCCAGTCTGGACCTGCGTCCCCGGCCACCGTGATGGAGCTCCTGCGCTGTGCGCAGGTGGCCGCGGGCTGGGAACCCTCAGGGCGCACTGCTGGGGGTCTCCTGCGGGGCTCGAAGGGCTGGACATGCTCACTTGCTCGTTAGGAGCCGGCCCAGCGGTGGGCAGTAAGAGCAGGGTCTGCCAGCCGGGATTTGCCGGCGGTGGGGTCCTGTCTCTGCGTTCTCCGGGTGTCTCTCCGAAGGCGCTGTGCTGGGTGGGAGCTGGCAGGGGCCGTGCGAGGCAAAGCCCTCTCCTGCGGCCGCCCGGGCACATCTCGGCTCAGCGCGTGCTCAGGGCTGGGCTGCCCCTTCCTGCTCCTCCGCGGTGGTGCCGAGCTGGCAGACGGTGGGGTGGGATGCTCGGGGTCCGTGGTTGTAACCGCTGATCTCCTTTGGGAGGCTTTTTTTTTGCAGTGACTGTGAAGATATGTTGGTATGGTTGACTTATTGCAAGTTTGCCAGGAGACTAAGATTTCATTATTTTTCTGTTCTTATTATAACACTTGTCATAAGGCAATGTCTGGATTTTAATTCTTAAGAGAATAAAAGTATGCAAAATACACCATGTACTATTTCAGCCCTTTAAAACAGCCTGTGGGGCAGTAGTTGTTCTTGTTTGTCATAGATACATAGAATGTAGTGGAGGAAAACGGGATGGACAGTCGAATTAGGATGGCAGAGAAAAATAAAACGGCGTTCCTGTTGCAGGAAGTCGTAAGTGAGTATCTGTGAGATAGCATCGTGTGCGGCGGTGCTCAGCGCGCGCTTCCTCTGGCGTGGCTCAGAGAAGAGGGGGACCGATAAGTGTGGCAGTAACGCCTCGGGGGTCTCGGTTCCTTCCTGCTGTGCCTTCCTGCTCTTGCTTTCGAGCCTGCTCACGTCTGGTGTGGGGGGTCAGAGGGCTGAGCGAGCCGTGTTTCTTCTCGGGCTGCGCCCCGCGGTGCCCTGCGCCAGCGGCTGGGAGAGGACGGGTGTCCCGTGAAGGCGGCTGCTGCTGCGTCCCCGGGAGGAGCAGTGGCTCCCGCGGCCCCGGGTGAGCCTTGGTGACGCTGCGGGTATGTCCCGTCTGCAGCTACGGTTAGCAAGGGGAAGAACAGAAGCGTAAACAAGTCTTTACATCTTAACAGTACTTCTCACTTTTGATCCAAAAATGCAAAATTCAGGATTTCCTAGGGAGGTGGCAGTTGGTGATGGAGGGTAGTATTTTTTTCATGCTATGCTGTTCTATTTACAAACTCCTGACTTCCCGAACGTGGGAGGAGTCAAAAAAAAAAAAAGCTGGACTTGGAATGCCATCCTTGGGGTTTTTCTTAGGATGGTGTGCCAGTCCTGCTGGTGCTGTCAGGCCGTGTGAAGGGTCTGCCGTGTGTACCAGCTCTTTCCTCCCGCGTGCGTCTCACCCCCAAGCCCTACACAGTTGCCCCTTCTGCCAGTGTCCCCACTGACCATCACTAATGCCACAGCCCCTCGAATGACCCGGGAGCCTGGCACCCCATGTCACCACCCTAGTGGGGTGGCAGCCCCCTGAGCATCACTGCGTGCCGCTGCAGCCCTTCACTGTGCCCTGGGCAGCAGCAGGGCGAGCCTGGACTGACTGTTATTCCTCATCTCTTAACTGAAGGGAGCAGTTGACTTGCTTGGTTTGGAAGGAATTGGCTGTATCATCTAACCTTTAAAATGCTGTTTTAACAAAAAAACATGGAATAAAGCCTTGACATCTTTTGTGACATCTCTTTGCCAGGACCGTATTTGCCCCCAGCTGCCTGCGTTCCTTGGGTTGGTTGTGTAACTCTTGGGGAGGTGGTGCAGGTGAAGGTTTGAACTTCTTTAAGACAGCCAATGTTCATAAATCCTTATGAATTAATGGTTATATCTGTGTTTCTTATTCCTTGTATTTGCAAAAACAATTCCCAAGCTCGTGAGTTCAGTGCATTACAAACATTTCCTGCCAGCGGCTGAGAGGAGTCCCATTATCACCTTTCAGAGGTACACAGTATTGCAGTAGAAAGTCTTGACTTTTTTATGGTTGTGAATGAGTTCTCGTTTCCAGTTGGATATAAAACATCTGTTTCTAAAACTGATGCAGATCTGAGTACTGAGTTTCTGTTGCGCTTGCTCCCCTCCTTCCTTCCTCTCCTCTGCTCATCTTCCTCATCCGCTCACCCTTGAATAAAACATCTCAAGCTGACGTTTCCAGGCGGTCCAGCGATGAGGAAAACAAACGTTTCTGTCCCCAGGCTGGTTCCCAGCAGCGTAGGGTGCTGCGCCACCCCGGCGGGAGGCAGGGGTGCGGGGAGGTGCGGAGCCCCGGTGCCCTGCGCCCGGCGGTGGGGTGTCCGCCTGCGCTGCAGCCACGCGCCCGCTGCACCCGTGGCTCCGGTGAAAGGCCTTCTGCTGTTCCCTGGGCAGGAGGCGGCGTGCCATGTGAAATGGCTCCAGCTGCGGCAGCCAGCGTTCAGCATTGACAGCGATTCGGAACAGATTTTCCTGACCAAAGTTATTGCAGACAATTAGGTCACACGTGATGTTTTCCTGGCGCGTGTGATTAGTTTCTGGTGTTCTGAAGGACAAAGTGAGTGAGGAGAGCCCACGGGGTAAAGAGCAGCTGTAGATAAGATTGTTTCTTGTTAAAATAGCCGGCCCGTGGAAGGGCAGCGCCAGCTCGTTTGGTGTCAGCGTGAGGACACCTCAAGGGTAGAATTTTATTTCCGTCTTGCAAAACCCACCGGTAATTGTTTCATTCCTTCTTATTGTCCAGGAGTCCCTATGCTACTTCCGAAATCTGAAATTTAACAGCCTAATCCTCCTGATAAGTTAAATTTTTAATTCTACTTTTCTTTCTGATTTTTAGACAAGGGCCTAAATTATTCTAAACCCACAACCTTTTAGCATTAAAAGATCAGAGCCTATGAAGTGTCTGTGTAAACCCTGGTGTTCACACTGAGACTGGGCAACGCGCTCAGCTGTTTGCATGTAGGATCATTTTCAGATCTAACCCAAATATTCCCGTTTTTTAATTAAGCCTCAGAAAACCCCCACTGAGACCCTGTCTATCTCCCATCAGTTATAGTATCTGAGTTAGGGAGTAGTGGATGTAAGAGGGAAAGTTAGGACCAGGGTATTGGGAATGGTCAGTTTATGATTTGGTATTAGAGGATTAAACAGACCAGTTTTAGAAGCAACTGTCCTATCAAATTTGTAATTATTATAGCATGGCTATGTCAATAAAACATTAAAATGATCAGTTAGTTTTGTTGTCCTGAAACTTGGTACTTAAAAGATCTAAAATGTTGCTCAAATGAAGAAATTGTTCCCTTTAATATTCTAACAGTAACACTTGCCATTTAAATATTTGATTTTCAATTCTATTTTCCGATGTTTTAAACTGAGTTTTATATAGTTACATTTCCTCAGTCATAAGTTAAAACAAAAGCAGTTGCTTAAGAAAAATACCTTTTGCTCGGGTACACGATAGAGAGCGACCCTTACCTGTGGATCGGCGGTCTGCGGTGGCGTAGCTGGAGGCCGTTCTATGTCTCACACCGGTGGGTGTGGGAGTCTGCCTGCCTTGCTTTTCTGTGTTTATTTACAGTGATGACTGCTCATTTGTATGCTAAGTACTTTGTTTGTGGTTTGCATAACGCATGGGTGATTTCCTTTTCACCTTATTTGTCAATTTAAAAACAATAAATCTTAGTGGTAGTTATTTAAAAATTAAAAGAGAATGTTTGAGAGCACTGGTAAGGCACAGAAACACGTAATGCAAAGGCAAAGTCTTTCACCTGGAAAGCAGTATAAAATTGCAGGGGTGATCCCTCTCCAGCTGTGAAACAGATTTGCAGAATGAGCCCTTTACAGCTGCCGTGTAACGCCGAACACCGTAACAGCGGTGCAAGCTGCGGCGGATCCTGTTACTTACTGGCCGGAGCGCAGGCTCCTGCCTGCTGCGTGGCGCCCGCGTGCTGCTCCCGCACGGCTGCACCGCCTTCACTTCTGTCCGCCAGTGCTCTGCAGCGTTATCTTCGTTATCTGCTTCGGCAGTGGTGGTGGTCGTCAGCGTGCTTTATCTCCCTGAGCAGACGGTCGCCGAGCGGGTGAGTCGTGCTTTGCCGCTTGGCCAACTGCGGTCGAGATCTCCAGGGCTGCAGATGGTCAGTGCTATTTTCGTGTGCTTCCACGTACTTCCACAAAGATCGGCGTTGAACGGGTTTCAAGAAAGACACGTTTGTGCAGTTGGCAGAGCAGTAAGCGATCTTGAGCTGAGGGCTGGTGTTTTCTTTTCTTGAACCGTTCCCAGGCCTGGCTGCGACCTCTTCTGTGAAGTTTACTGCTCTGATAGCTTCTGCTGCTCTTACTGGGAGTGTCCTGAACTGGAGCGCACAGGGCTCTGCTGGGGCTGCGCAGGGCGTGCTCAAAGGCTGAGAGATGGATTCTTGGCAGGAGTGATAAATCTTTGGTCTATGGCTTTTTCTTTTTCTTTTTTTTTCTCTTTTTTTTTTCTCTTTTTTTTTAACCTTAGTCATCTGTCGGTATTCCTCCCTTCCCGTTCTTCCCATACGTTTACTTGGGAGGCTCGGAGATCAAGCACAAAATTAGTGGAAGTGGAAAAGCTAGTATCTCTTCCATGAATCTGGGAAAGTAGTATATTCTGAGAGATCTGAGGTTTGGGGTGAGAAATTGAGATTTTTATGTTTATTTAAAAACAAGTGAAATGTGTAAGTTGCATACACTAGTGTTAATAAGCATTCAGTACGTGCCTTGAGCTCTGCTTTACGTGTGTAACCCAGACCCTCTGTTAAATACACAATTTCCTCGTGGACTTTCCTTCTGTGAGTGTTTATCACCTTACAAGGAGGGGCCCAAAGGCACGGAGAAATGATTGTACCCTGTGCGAATGCACTGCTGCCGTGTGTGCATCCTCTACTTGGAACCAGAACCTCTAGTCCCTTCCTGCCCCCAAATTTCCTTGAAACTTTCTCAGTGAAACAAGAGGGTATCTTCAGAGACAAAAATGTCTTTACATTATTGTGAGTATTCTTGCCCCTCTCTTATTTCTGAGACTCCCAGATCAAAGCCGTAATAGTCAGCTACTCAGTGCTTTTAGGTAATGAGTTTGGAGTGTCACTCAGAGTTTTTATACCTGCCTTATATTCTGTTTCCGTGGCAGTGCGACTTTCTGGGAATCTGAATCCGTGCTCTTCGGGTCTGGTGGGCAGGTGCTGTGATGTAAAAGTTTGGTTTCAGTTCCTTTCTTGGGTGTCAAAGGCAGCGGCAACGCTCTGCTCCCCTCTCAGCTGCCTGGCACCGGGCTCCCTCCTCTGCGGGCCGTCTCCTCGAGCTGCGGCCGCTCCTGCGGGGTTCCTGTGATAGCAGCCTGCTTCGCTGCTTCTGCACTGCATCTGCCCCGTGGGCTGCTGGGCTGTGGCGTTAGGATCCAGGTTCCATGGACTCTGTGTGTCACACCTCATGCCGTCAACCTGTAGTTTCAAGCAAACTGAAGGAGATCCATCTGCCCTAACGAGCCATAGCTCTTTGTGTGCCACAGGAGAGAGGGTTAAACTTGTAACTTAGGAAGAAGTGATGAGTGCCAGAGGTTGCAGGTTTTAACCCTCCTCATGAGGGACAGCGATGTGCACCCAGTGCCTGGGGAGGGCTTACAGGAGCACTTGCATGTCCCTTTACCCTTTCCCCCTGCCCTGCACCCGTCTCAGGAGCGTAACCCTTCCAGCATGCCCAGTGCCGCCTGCCCCGCTCCATCCCCAGTGCCAGTGGCTCCCCTGCGCCTGTGCGCGCATGCCTGTGCACGTCCAGCGTCCTCGTGTGCCTGCACCCTCTCTCCTGGGGAAGGCTCGATGGAGACCGTCCTCCTGCTCTGCTCCGGTGCCGGCACAGGCGGTGAGCAGCCGGGAGGAGCCCCGTTGCTTTGAGCACGTTGCCAGGCTGGGGGTGGTCACCAGGGATGGTGGGGGGCTGTTGAGCTGCTGTTGCTGGGATTGTGTTCCTGTACTGAGGCTCAGTGCGTTGGTGAGGGCTTCAGGAAGGACAGGGGGCCCTGGAGAAGCTGGTCCTTCTCCTCTTGGTTGTGGGGTATTACCTTTAACTGAAGCACACTTTGGAAAAATATGGATTCTGTTTCCATTCTCATTCTCGTTCCGAATGTGGAAATCAGCTAGAGAGGAATCACGCCTGTGAGCTGGGAGCCCCGTTTCACACCGTGAGACGTGAGTTGGTGACAGCATGAGCTATTTCTTCTTTGCAGCTGGGCTGCGGTCCCGTGGCGGCAGAGCCGGGCTTTGTGCAGGTTGGAGGTAGCCCAGGCTGTCGGCTCTGCGACGGGGACGCGGCTCCGCGGGGGAAGCGTGCGTGCTTCCAGCCTGCGCTCCCGCTGGGACGCGGGTCACGGTGCCACCGTCTCCTCAAGAGCTGCGGTATCGAGGGCTGCCCGTGTCGGTGCATCAAGGCCCGTTCCCTGGGAAGCCCCGCTGGGTCCGGCTGCTCAGGGCTGGGCTGCGGAGCGAGGGGCTGCCCGCGGGCAGGGCTGCCCCCTTTGCCTCTCTCTGGCTGACCTTCTGCAGCTGGGGGAGGATCAGGCAGGACGATGCACAAGGCTTTTCAGGTGCTCCCCAGAACGTACCCCATCAGACAAACTTCCCGTCTCTTTCCATCCACCCTATTGTCATTTTTTGAGGCAAGGAGGAGAGGAGTGGGTCAGATAAGGCTTTGGCTAATCATAAGTGCTTTAAAAACCTCCGGCCCTCTGAGACAGAGTTTATAATTCATTCTAAAAAAACCCTTTCCTTCTTTTTTTGTTTTCCCCAGGAACAGCAGCAGAAGCCTCAATATCCCTTTTGGGACCAAGGTCAACTCTCAGAGTGTGACCCGCAACAAACTTTTTCCAATAGCTTCCTCATCTAAGCCTAAAATTAAAATAAGCAATGTTCCGTTTGTTTCCAGATGAAATCCTTGCAGAAGAGGAAGAAAAGCGCAGTCTGCCAAGACAAGTGAGTTTGAAAGAGAAACATAAAATAAAGGATAAGAGGAACTTCTTGGCAAAGCAGAATTTTCCACCAACCTCAGTTAAATCTCTCCCTCCCAAGGGCAGTTCTCACTTTACGGGCAGCATCCCAAACTTTCTGTCCAAGGAGACCGTTGTTTAAAGACCTAGCAAAAGGGAAAATTTGAGCAGTAAGAAAATAGCTTAAACATTCAAAAGTTTTTCCCATTGTTTCAAGCGACTGAGTATTTACCAAAGAGCAGAGTAACCTGTTTTGTTGATTCATCAGAAAATCAGGAGTTGAGCCTGCAGCCAACGATTTGTGCAACAGAAATAGTCTTTCCTACGGGCTAATACGGCAAACTTGTCACTGAAGGACTGGGCTCTGGTAGGTTAAAATTCCATGCAACAAAACTAAGGTACTTGTTTGACGACTGAGCGCCTCAAAGCAGACTGGCAGTGAAGTCCCGCGCGGAGCCCCGGCCGGTACCCAGCTTCTCCAGGTTTCTTCCAGCTTTAATTCCCAATGCCGAACGGGCAGCTCTTCTCTGCTTCCTGCTCGGCACCCTCCTGCCCGGCTGTTTTCCGAAGGCACCAGCACACAGGCTGCTTTCCCCCGTCGCCTGGGAAGGGCAGTAAGAGGAGCAGGGCTTTTACCCTCTGTTTCTGCTTGAAAAGAAGCTGCGAAGGGGGTTGCAGAGCAGCTCTAAGAGGACAGTTATGCCGTAGGGGCCTTTTGTGTCGTAGGCGAAGCAGCGAGGAAGCACTGTTGTTTAGTGTGTTATTTCTACCCCCAAATTTTTTATTTTCCAGTTTCCCCAAAGTGGCCCAAAATCACCTATGAGCTTTCCGTCGGCAGCAGAGGTGACTGTGCACCATGTTGGACCTGAAGGTAGTGCTGTGGTGAGGAAGTGGGACTCCTGCCGGAATTGCTTGGTTTTCTGGAGATGGCTCTTCCGCTTCAGCGTGCCCAGGGCTCGTTAAGGTTATGTGTATGTGTGTGAGAACGGAAGTCTCTTCGGCAAGACCCATACCACCAGTGATTGAGTGTCTCAGCTTCCTGCAGGTGTGCTCAGGCCAGGCCAGGAGATGTAGACAGAGCGAGCCGTGCCCGGCTCCTGGGTGCGGAAAGCCCGAGTTCGGTCCAGCTCTTCTCTACAGTGCAGAGCAGTTTCTCTATTATGTTTTTCTGAAGCGTAATGTTCCTTCTTGGGCTGGTTAGCTGACTTACAGCCCAGCCATAGGCCTCCATCCCTGAATGACTCAGTAACTTGTTGGTTTCAGATCTGTAAAGTAGACCTCTCCCACCTACCGAAGGCGGGTGTGAGCACAGGCAGGGGGTCCGGGGTGCTTCGCTGACCTCGCAGTACTGCAGCGCGGGAAGGCAGGGCTCAGACCCGACCGTGCCGTCACGCCGCAGGTGCGCTCCCTGGTCCTGCAGAGCAGGAACCGTCCTTCTCCTCTGCGTGGTCCCATCCTGGGATTGGTTTTCTGTGCAGTCTCACCGCTGTGGTTAGAAGGAGAAGCGCGTCCCGCTTACATCTTCATCCGAGCATGAAAGAGAGATCTTGGTTTTCTCAGGGATGCCATTGGCGAATAAGCATTCCTCAAGGCAGTAACCGAGTGACCATTAGGAAACAGAGATGTTTGAGTTCTGTACATAGTTGTGTATTGTCTTTCCCTTTCGATGGAAATAGCTACGGAGACTTTCAGTCATGGGATTCTGTTGTCCTTTTATTATGAATAAGAACAGTAAACTTCCTCCATGCTTTGCCTGCAAATTTCCTTTTTTAGAGTCTTAATATCCCCAGACCCAGACTCTGTGCTCTGCAGCGTCTTAACTGGAAAGTCCATGAAATTATCTGTTGGCACTCGAGAGTTGTGCATTAGATACCGTGGGCCATCAGGGGATTTGCCTGTTAGGTTTACGCTTTAATTTTCTTTACTAGCAAGAGGTTTCCTGGAAATGTCACATCTGGCAATCATCTCAGCAGTGCAGAGTCATCTCCCCACCATCTGCCCGAACACGCTGATTAACTGATCCTGGAAGCCTCTGAGTCTGCACAGACTTGAGATGGCCAGTGCCGTGGGCGGGCGTCTTACTCTTCTGAGAAAGGTGTTTCTTCATGGAGAAACCTCCTGGTTTTTACGCGTGGCAGAGTGTTGGTCCCGGGCTCTGCGGCAGGCGGGGGTGCGGGTACACGAGAAATCCCTGCAGTCCTATCGAGGTCAGGCTCTGGGACTGCGAGGCTGGAAATGGGAACTGGTTAAAAGATTTGCCAGTTCTGCACGTAGTAAAGCAGTAAGTCTTGCGCAGCTGACGTGTCCGGTTATGAGTGTTGTCATCAGTCATGAGGTGTTCATTTGTCAGTGGGACAGAACTTGTGGTTTAGATACTTTTGGCTCCTAATGAACGCACATGGGCGGAGTGTGACCATAGTACACGCCGACGCCGGGGCAGGCAGCGCGGAAGCAGAGAGCTGGAGTTGATCTCCAGTACGAGGCAAACTGTAGGACAGTTTTGATGGCATGCGTGGTGCGTGTCTGGGGTTTGATTGCGTGTTTATTATTCCCTGTTTGAAAGGCCATCTCTCAGTATACTCCATTGAATGGAGAGTCTGACTTGAAAAATTCCGGCTTTCTAACACTCGGTTCCTTTCCTGGGCTCTTCTATTTGAGACGCTCTCGTGCAGCCTGGAAACGGGGCTTTGACGTTGTAGATAGCTATGTTACTTAGGTTGGCTCATAGTTGTTTGGATCTCCTTTCCCATCCCTCTCCCTGCTGCTGTGCCCCCCTCTCCCCCCCAAGAAAAACTGGAGAATGCTTTGAAACAGAAAGTGAAACATCTTGTTCTTGTCAACCCTGATAATGTGCAAAGAAAGCTGTCTTGTGGAACGTGCAGATGGCAGGGCTGGCTGCTGCTTCTCAGCTGAGTGTCGAGATACGCTGAGCAATGCGTGCGCTGCAAATTACTGCTGCCCCTCCGTCTGCGTCAGCCGTGCGTACCGGAGCTCTGGGAGCGAGCGCTTCTGGGGCTGAGGCTGGGTGAGCGAGTGTTTAACAAACTCTGGGTCTGTACTGACTTCGTTTCTCTGAAGAAAACACTACTAGCACCGTATTTCGACTAGTGTAGAATATCGTGTAAATCATTTCTACTGAGTAACTCGGAGTAACAGTGTGAGCACGTTGATGCGGCGGTTGCTGTGATGGGGACCAGGTTGGCATTCTGCAGGCTGAGGGGCGCTCAGTGACGCAGTGGAGACCGGAGCCCGATACTCCAAGGAGCACGGCACGCCTGTTCTCTGCACGGGCAGGCTTCACGGCAATCCCCACTCGCTGTTCCCAGTCCCATGGCCTCGCAGAGCAATACCCGCTGAAGCGTAATGAAATGTCTGTAGGACAGTGTTTGTTTGGCTGTGCTTATATAATGTGCTTCCCCGGAATGAGAGTACGGAAAAGTTGTTAAACAGCCTGCCTTTGATCGGAACCTTAAATTCATTATTTCTAGAGGGGAAATCTCTTTAGGTGGAAGTCAAAAGTTGCCGTTTAGTTCTTGCAAAGTCAAGGGTTGTTTTCTGTGCTTTGCAAAATATTTCTGGGGAGTTGAACCCAAAGTATTTTAAAATGAATTGAGTGGGATCTTCGGATGGGCAGCGTGTCCTCGCAGCTCAGGCTTGCAGCTTAACGCTCGCTAGCTGTATTGCCCGGAAGGAAATAACGATAACAATGTTTGCCTTTAATAGTGGGTGAAGACCACAATTTTGTATGTGTGTTTTAATCTATTGAGGTAAAGGAGGAAAAGCTTCAAAACAACCCTCAAAACGCGCCTTTTCATGTTAAATGTTCAAAGCGGTTCCAGTGGCTTTAAATAGCCATCCTGCCTGCAGTCTGGGTAGTGCCATCGCCTTTCTCCCTCTCACTTCCCTTTTATCTGATGTGCTATTTTTCCATTTTGTTTATTGTTTGGGGCTTCTGATGACTATCACTGTACTTGAAACACAGTACAAACTGAGCAAAACACTTCATGTGTTATCAAGTTTGTTACTTAATTTGAAAAAAGTGATTCCCCTGTATAGTTCTAGCAGACTATTGGCAGAGGAGCTTATCAAAAGGCTACGTGTGAGTAGTTCTCTATAGATGTAGGGGTAAAACAGACATATGTTTAGTATGTGCACACACTTTTTTTCTCTAAAATCTGGTCACTTGATTATTTAAAATTTGATCATATTCTGATAGAAACATAAAATGGCTGAACTAACTCAAGCCAGTATACTAATTAACTCAGAACTTGTTTTTTATGGTGGTTAGGAGTCATTACATGGAAGGAAATAATAAACAGGCAGGCGGTGGTGCCCACTGTGGCGGTGCTCTCGCTGTGAAGCACTCCCTGGTTTATAGGCAGCCGGAGCTCCAGGCTGTGCATGGGACCAGAGGTTTTAGCGCCCTGACACATCCAGGATCTTGTTTACATATGTATTTTTTGCAGAGCTTGTTACCTTCTTCAACAGGAAAGGGGAAGACACAAAGTGAAACATGTAAGCCCCTGTGAACAACCCAGTGCTAATACGTATACCTTAAAAATTGCTGACAATGGAAACAGTTCCCAAGGCGTGAGTTGGGGGTAGAATTTTCATCTAAAGCACTCCACAGTGCAGGTGTATGCCCAGGCTGGGAGGATGCTCGTTGCCGTTTAGCTGAGCCGAGGGAGGGCCGTAGCGGCGTGCTGGGAGCGGCTGCGTCTCCCGCGGCTGGGCTGGGGGCTGTGCCGGCCGTGCCCTCGGTGCTGCTCCCGTGCAGGGCCGCCGCAGCGAGAGAAGCAGAACACCGCTTGCTGAGGGACAAGAAGTGAAGCGTCGCTGGTCTTCCTCTCTGAAGATCGCAAGTAGCCAGCGTGTATTGGAATAGGAAGGCAATTCTAAGCAGGCAAAGTCATCTCGAACACCAGCTGAAGTGCTAACGTGCGCGGGCGCTGTGGGGTTTCTCTCTGGAAAGTTGTGCGGGTCTCATGATGCAGCGGACAGTTCGAGCTTCGTAGCCACTGGTATGAAGTTGTTTTAGAAATGGTGATATGCTGAAAGGTAACAGGATCCAGGGGTGAGCGACTTTGGGGATGACTTTTTCATACTTTATATTTTGAATTATGTCATTGTGGGATTGCCTGATGGCATGGCTGTACTTTTTGGTTTGAAATGTCATTCTCGGCTAAAACTGGTTAGGATTGTTAAACTAGAACGAAGTATGTCAGTCACAGTGCTGCTTCTGGTGAAAGATTGAAGTGTGCAGCTCTCCATGAGTATGTCAAGTCCCAAACAAAGGAGAGATGCAATGTTTTCAAGTGTAAGCTGCTGCTCTGTGATGGATTAAACGTTGCAGCATGGATAATTTTTTGCATGCTTTAGAGAGAAGTAAGCAGTTGTCCGGGGCAGAGGATTAAGAGCTTAAAGGGTGGGTAGGACGTCTCAGCTCTGTGTACAGCTTCACCCCGTTGGAATGACTCTAGACAACAGGGCAAACTGAAGGGTCATTTTGTTATGCAAACATGGATTTTCTTCCAAAATGCCAGCCAAATTTAACATTTAAGGATCTGAAGATACAGCTGCGATTTCCAAAGGGTTGGAAAGCAAGCAGTGAACATGATTGCCCGAAGACCCCTGCTGTATGTCATATACTTCTGGTGGCTTAAGGACAGACTGATAATGTGTTTTTGCCTTTAGCCATACAAGCCTTTTTCTTCACCAAAATCCAAAATTCACTTCTGCTGCTCTAGCCATCATTTTATTAAGAAAATCATTTGAACTTTTCATCTGAGCTTGGTGCCTATGAAAGGAAATCTTTTTTGTGGTACTGCTGACAGATTCTGTATCAGAACTGGAGAATACAGATTCATAGACGGAGATGGGAGAAAGCGGATGGTGTATCAGAGCATATCTGGTGACTGAAAGGGCTGCTGCTGGTGGTGATTTGGTTCTTCATGTGTCTGATGACAGAAGCGCAAGCTGGGACGGCAGCTGTAAAGCCTTTGATAACGGGAATGGGGCTGATGGGTTCAGACTTGAGAGCCATTCAGAGTTAAGAGCCGTTTAGATGTGGTGTTGGGGGATATGGTGTAGGGGAGAACTTTGTAGAGTAAGGTAGATGGTTGGACTCGATGATCCCAAGGGTCTCTACCAAGCTAGACAATTCTATGATTCTATGACTTGTTTTTTTTCTAAATGAAGGATCTTATGCCACCAAACCATTGCCATATATAAGCAACATCTCGGACCACTAACCTTCTCATAGGTCTGTGCCCTGTTAAGAAAACCTTCTCGTGAAGCAGTCAGTGCTTCCAACCCTACTAAATGTGAAAACACGTAGATTGTACTGTGTCTGTGGCCAAGCTCTGTGAATTCGTCAAAGCAGGATGAACAAGATAAATATTTTCATAGAATAATCCCACTAGAAGGCATTCTAATTACAGAAGTATTGCAGGACTTCAAGATTTTGTTTTTTACCCTATCAAAGCTCTGGCAAATACTTTGTGCCTAGTTGTGTTTTGCTGGCAGGGGGACGTCTGTGCCTTCAGAGGCTGTACAAGGCTCTGTCTGAACCTTAGTCATCGGGTCTTCAGCTGATTTTCTTCCGATGGCACCGCTGTGGCTCACACCACGAACGCTTTGCCTTATAGGGTGGCACAGGGTCCGGTGCTGAGGAGTGGGGCTGACTCACGTTTGAATAAGGCCTGTTGTGGTTCTGCTAGTTACACAATTATGATTGCTTAATTAATGAGATTCTGATGTGCGTCAATACAAAGATACATTTTTAGAACTTCTGAGGTTTTAGTTTCCTTTTGTAAGATGCCCGGGAAGCTGCACTGATGGAAAGCCACAGCAAAGGTTATTGCTAGAGAAACCTCGGAAGGAAAGGACATAGTATGAGTAGTGACAGAAGTCTTGCCCAGCCGTGCCCTGGAGCTGTCTCTGCAGACACGTTCAAATAATATTTCTTCCACAATAACCCCATGGCATGGAGACTTCTGGCTGGGCTGCCCAATTACAGTGTAATGCAAAGCTCCCTAAATGAAAAAAAATCAAAAATGTGCATGAATTGTGTGCTCCTTGCATTCTTGGGTCTGATCTGCTGTCGTGCCTCCACCTGGAAAACCATATTTCCATATGGAAAATGGGGGTCTCACACTGCACAAGCAAAATTTACATGTGCTTCTGTCCTGGTGTGGTTCCCTGAAATGACAGTGATAGATCAGGGCCTGAGACTTTTCCTATGAACTTTCTTATACCTTTTTGCTTTCAAGAACTTCTAAGGACCAGAATTCCATGTCAAATCCACACAAATTAAATATAGTTATCCGGTATTTGGGGATTAGGATATTGTTTTATAATTCATTTTTGGCCCTGGGAAAATATTTCACAAACAGCATCTTCAAAGAGTTGTTGTATATGTAAGTGCGTGTTTAAACCAGTGATAAAGGATTATCACAGATACATCCTGTCAAGATAAAGTAAATGTATTTTGGGGCTGATTTTGCAGTGAAGTGTTGTACGCATCCAGGCTGTCAGGCTCGGATCAGGGACTCGCCCTGCCTGCTCTGAGTGCTGGGAGAGCGCGGCTGCGTCTTCCCTTCCCAGTGCGGGGTGTCATACGGATGCCCCACCGGTCCCTTGTAGGACCACGCTTTCCAGAAACTACTGGTTGCTTTATCCCTCTCGTCCCCTGGAAAGGGTATCTTCAGGCCGTGCTCTGAAGGGCATCACGCCGCGTGCAGTTGCTTTGGGTAATAGATGTTTTTGGTGTAGGATTCTTACTTGGGAACAGCAGTGCTGTTTCTCCTAGGAGGAAATCCTACATAAATGCAAGCTTTAGTTAAAAAAGAAGTGGGTAGTGAGAAAGTGTAGTACGTGTGCATCCTGTAAGGAGAGCGTGCAGCGTGCTGGAAGAGATGCAGGTGTTTGCTGGTCATGTTTTCAGCCGCCACTGAGCTTCAGCATTTGTTGCGCAGGCTCCACCGGTGTGCGAGGGAGAATCCCGAGTCCTGCACGCCTGGTCCGCAGTCTCCTCACCTCTCCTTTGTGCCCCTCGTTGGGGACAGACGGGGATGCTTCCACTGAAGGAGCTCTTTGGGCTTTGCTGGAGTTGGGTAGGAAGTCCACCATCCACCTGGAAAAAGGTTGGGATTCTGAGAGGGGTTCAAGCTTTCTTGCTCTGCATATATATGATGAATCCTGTAGTGTGTATGTGTACCTCCATTATAGATAGAAATATATGTAATATATAGAATACTGGAGAAGGTTATAGGAAAGTAAAAATATGATGACAGCCATCCATCTTGCCTGCTGAGCCCGTGGAGCACGTGAGGGACTGTGCAGTAGCATGAGCCACCTGCGTTAGCCCTGCGGCGGGGTAAAGTGCACGGGGAGGGGAGGGCACAAGTGGGGTGGAAAAAGTTGCAGCCGCATCAATGACCGATGCTGTTATTGGAGGACTTTGTGTAGCAGTCTCCCTCCGTGGGAGCCGCAAGCTGTGCGTACCTGCTCGTTCCCGCGGGCGTCGCGGAGGGGAAGAGCTGCGGAGCAGAGACCGGGCCGGTGGGGTGTGTACGCATTTAACACAGTAATTATTGAGCACGATTTAACAAGCCATAAACCCTTCTGTGATTTACTGTTACTTGCATCGTAAAAGGCAGACCAGAAGCACTCAGTCTCGGTTTTCTCTAACCATATAAGACTTAGTAAGAGAGCCTTTGGTTGTTAATGTCTGTGTGTACATAACTTATCTTCCAGTCCTAAATATTACCGTCTCACAAAACCAACCCAGTCCGCTGTTCCGTTTCGTTTGGTGCTCACGAGAATTTAAACTATGCAACCCAGTCCCCAAAATGGTTCTCTTGAAATGGTTTCATATGTGCATAGACCCATAAGATCAAAATGGCCAGTTTGATCCCAGAACTGGTCTTTGAGGCTGTGTGCGAACATAGTTTTCTGCAGAGCTGACTGGAAAGCATGGTTTATTCTGTGGTATTTTACCCATTTAAAGTATTTTTATTTAAAGTAGGATAAATATCCAAATTATCCTGTATTCCTTTCCAGAAATGAGCTCCCCTGAACAATGTAAGTAGCTTTATAATAATTGCATTATTCCAAACATTATAATACTTACACTTCAACTTTTTAATTATGCATAAAACAGAATCTAAAACTAAACTACCAGTGTTTAAAAAAACAAACAAACAAACAAAAAAAACCCCCAAAACCCCCCCTTGTTTCAGTAGAAAACTTCATCAAAGATGTTCTCATGCAGTATTTTATCTTCTAATTTGAATGCTGCATTTTCGTGATTTTCTTGTCAAACCATTTTTTTCTGTTAAAAGGAAAGCCCTTATATGAATAAGGCACTTGATAACGGGCTGTTGCCATCTTCTGTTTCTTCAGTTGCACTACATTGCATAAGATACGTATAAAAATTAATTGCTCAAAACACACGTCAGCACCTTACAATCTGCATTTTTTGAGTTGGCTGTTTATTTTAGAGCAGCTTTTACTCCAAACAAATCTGATTTAATCCCCGGTGAAGTACAGGACAAAACTATTCACGTAAACATTGTTCTGTTCACAGGATGAAACACAAACTCATCCTTGCAGCCTCGAGTGGCCAAACGTGTCCTCCCCGCGGCTCTCCGGATGTCGGGGAGGCTGCGGGAGGGGGTGTTGGCCCGGGGGCCACCCGGGTACGTGCCCGTGCCACTCGGTGGGAGATGGCCACTGTCAACGGAGGAGGAACTTGTCTTCCTGCCTCTGCCGTACCCTGAGAGGTCCCCACACCACCTCCCGGCTGGAGGAGCTGCTGGAGCAGCCCGGCACCCCACTGTGGCTCTCGCTGCCCCGTTGGCGTGGGTGCCCGGCCCGCTTGGCCGCCTGCCCCGCTCCGCCAGGACGAGCTGGTGCAAAACCCACTCGGGAGCGTTTGCACAGGCGGTCATGACAAGTGGGTTTGGTTTCTTCTGCCCGTGTTGTAAACAGATCCAGAGTGCTGTCGACTGCTCGTGTGGAGCGAAGCCTGCCAGAATCTCCCTGAAACGACTTGAGGTGTCCCGGTCCATGTTAGCTCTGGAGGGAACTCTCCAGGACTTGGTTTCTTCTTTTAAATAATGGAGTTGCTAGTCAACACTTTCTCATGCGGCAGCTGCCGTGTTGGTCTCTTATTATTCCTTTCTTCTTGCCTTGATTTTGGATGCTCTCCTTCAATATTTTCTCTGCTCTGGTTGCGTGTACCACAGTGTACAATAACACCCTGAAGGTGTTGCCTGAACTGCTCTCCAAAAATGATTTCACCTGCTTATCGCACACGATAGTTGTTTCCAAGAGTTGAAGGCAGCCGAAGTTATAAATAATTTTGAACAAAAAAATTCCTAATTCTTTAAGTCGTGCTCCTGTTGTGTTAAGCAGACACGGAACGTGCTGGGAAGTGGAACTCTCAGTTTGATGTTGATTGCTCAATCTTGTCACATGCCAGTCTGCCAAGGGACGTTTTTTGTTGTGTCCTCACTTATAATGAGATCAATGGGAATCAAAGGCTATTTTAAAAGTCTTTTTCTTTGGTGTTTCCTTTTTTTTTTTTTTTAAGGGAAGAGACTTAAACTAGGGTTGTGTTTGAATTTTTTGTTTGATATTTTGGAAGGGGTGTGAAGCGCTTTGGTAGGATTGATCTGTGGACGAGATGATGCTGCCAGCACCATGAACGCCCGAGAGGAAAAGCCGAGACGCTCGTGGCTGGCGGCAAAGCGCCGTTTCCGCAGACTGAGCCCCGCGGCTGCCCTGTGCCGGCAGTCGCCTGCCCGCGGGCGCACCGAGGGGTCTCCGCAGGAGCAGGTGCCACCTCCTCCCCTCTCCTTCACCTGCCGTAAGCCCTGCCGTGGCCATCCGCCGGACCCTGGGCATGTTGGCTCGTCTTGTTGGATCCTGCTCTGAGGCCAGAGCTTGTCCATCTCGGCTGGAGCCTCCTGGAGCTCCAGGTTGCTTTCTGAGCTTGAGGCATCCTTAGCTTCTGTTGGCCTTTACAAAAACCAGCTAACCGACCAAAACAACCCCCAAACCCCCGCTGAAGTGAACCTGACCTCCGCGTGGACTTAAGCTTTTGAATTTTGAGATGGATGTTAGTGAGCTGGAACAGAAAAGCTGTACATGTCTGCACATTCCTTAATGAACTTCCATGGTCCGATACTCAAAGATACGTTTTATTTACACGATATACAAACATTCTCACAAATTAGCAAAAGTCTCTGTGCGGGTGACTTCAGACATCGGTGTATTCATGGTATATGCGCACTTCTGATCTTCTCACGCTCTGAAGTGACCTAATACTCTCACTCCTGGTTCTCATGTTTGATTTTCTGAACAGCCTTCGTGAGAATGATCTACACATGAAAAAGTAAATTATTGGATCCAGACAGACGTTACACGCGGACAGGAACAGTGTCATTTCCTTACAGTAATACAAGATTTTATGTGCAGAGTCGTCTAAAATTTTATCTAGATGGCTAAAAGTAAAGGGTATTCTGCACAAGTGGTACGGCAGAAAGCAAGTGAAAAATACAGCCACTACAACCCTTATACTTTGATTGTGCTTTCGCTTTCTGCTTGATGAGCTAATAAATTGTTTGCTCGATTTATAAATGTACCTGGATATCGCAATATAACATCCTATCAGTACTATCAGCACCACTACGAACATGCAGGTGTTGATGTAAATGACGGCGGTGTGCCACTTGACGCCCAAGGGAGACTTCAGCTTGATGCAGTCGTCGATGTTTTTCTTCGTCGGGTAGCCGTTGGTAAGAATCAGGTTCGGTAACGCGAGGAACGCCATCACAACCCAAACGCAGGCGGATAAGATCTTGGTGAAGGTGATGCTGTACATCCTGGAGTCTCCAAAAGGCTTCACGACTTTCAGGTAGCGGTCGATGCTGATGAGTCCGAGGAACACAATCGTGGTGTACATGTTTGCGTAAAACAGAACCGTGGTGTACCGGCACAGGAAAGAGTTGAAGTGCCACGGGCCCAGCTGCGAGTCCTGGATTATCTTGAAGGGGAACGTCAGTGTCATGAGAAGGTCTGCAACCACGATGTTTTTGAGGTAAAATATAAAACTCGTTTTGTTTCTGATGTGGAAAAAAATCCACACTGCTAGGCCGTTCAGCAAGATGCTCGCCAGGAAGATGATGAGGTACAGCACAGGCAAGACGATGGTGGTGAATTCGTTGTGCGTGGCGTTCCCGGGTACGCCTGCTGTGGAGTTGGGTGAGGTGCTGTTGTCTCGGCTCAGAGGATCGTCTGTGGGAATGAGGGAAAACCAAGTTTAAAGCATGTTCCTACTGTTTTACAAACGGGGCTGTTTTAGAACTGTCCTCTAAAAAATGTCCTATCTCTGGGCAATCCTGGAGGCTGCTGGGATGAACCACCCCGGAAAACCTGAGTTTCAGACAGTGCTCTGAAGTATTGCAGGTGTCAAAACAAGCGTGCCTGTGGCTCGCCGGCCTCTGAGCGCGACGTCTGCGCTTCCCGCGGAAAGAGAGAGGTGTTTCTGCAAAGAGTTTGACAGGAAGACAGCGCGGTGGGTGAGTGCGTGTGTATCCCCGAGGCGCCCGCCCTGCCGGCGCGCTCCCTGCGCGCCCTCGCCGCCTCCCGCCATGGGCAGCAGCGCCGCTGGGGCGGCTGCGAGTAAACGTTTTTGCAGAATTTGAAGAAGGTGAAGAGCCTGGGCATTCTCTGTAGAGAGAACCAGTGAATCCGGTTAGCGACACGTGAGAAGGATCTGAGTTCCCTCAGTCCGCCCGCCACCCAAGCGGCGCTGGGCGCTGCCCACGTTGCGGGCTGAGCTCCGCGGTGCGCGGCGCTGGTCTGGGGTGCGGTGTGGGCAAATGGAGCTGCACACCGGCGTGTTGGGAATGGACCAGTCATCAAAGTGACGGGTGTCAGCTCTTGGCTGTCTTGACAGAACACAACTGGTGAGCTGAGGTGATCTGTTTATCGAGAGATGGGACACTGGAGAGACTTTGGACCTATTAAAACACTAATTTTAAACTTAGCTTACTTAAATGTATTTAAAAATCGCAGCCTCTGGGGATTTTAAGATTTCATGTGTAAATGTTTGTGAAAAAACTTCAGCCTTATAAATGCTCTCATAAAACTATAACACATTTTATTCCCTATTGTTTATGCTCTGCAGTTGGCTGTGTGGCAGACCAGGGCTGACGCCCACGGGGGCGGCACTTGGAGCTGCCTTTGGAGAGCCTTTTCTGAAGTGAATGACTTCTTTAAAACGTTGGTAGGAACCGATAGTAATACACTAAACGCTTCTCAATCACTTAAATTTCCAACATTATTTTACCTGGCAGTTTTCCATAGGACAAGTTGTACCCCATCATTTGCGTTGCTGTAGGTTTTCAGCTGAAATGCGTTTCAGGAGTCCCGCTGGCAGCCGGAGATCCAGGATGCGGCATGGGCTGTGCCAGCATTACGGTCTGGGGAAAATACACTGGAATTAAAACCAAAGCGAAACAGAAGACCCCACCTTCCTCTCCCCAGCATGGAGAGGGGCTTTATTCAGTGAGCATCCTCCGGAATTCCCAGGGGAAGGGTTGGTCTCTGGGCACTGCACAGCTGTTGTGCTGCCGAGGCCTTCATTGCCCCATCTTCACGTACAGCTGCGCATCCGCTGCATCCTTGCCGGCCACCCTGCCACCTTAGTTTTTGTAAGCCTATCAGTTTCACTGCTAAATCTATTTCCCTTTCTCCACCTCACTGACAAAGCTGTGCTGGAGCCTTAGTGCTATAATATTTAGCAACATTATTCTCATTTCCAGCCTCAGTGTCTCTGTGGCCACTTTCTGACTCACGTATTTTCTTACTGGTGCCTTTTATTTAAAGAACCCACCTCCATCTCTGATGCTTAGCCCTCTGCCTACGTTTCTTACTCTACTGACACTTCACGTACCGTGATGAAGCCAGCCCGAACCCTGCTCATAATTCAGTAAGAGTTGAGGATACCAGCCCTTCTCTGCATCTGCTCCAGTTAAGATAATCTTCCTCAAATCCCATGGACAAATATTGTGCGCTGTTTTACTGATGAGGTTTAAGAAAAGCTCGTTTCGTGGTGGTTGGGTTCCTTGTCGCCACTGAAACACCTCATCTAACACTTCCTCAGGTCCTCCTTACGTCTGCACCAGGTAGGCGGCGAGCGGCTGTGCTGGGATCCGCTCTAACGCGCTTTCTGTCCCTCAGTGCTTCACAGGGGTCGTGGCAGCGTGTAGACAGCTTTTTTATTGTCCTTCACTGCGTGACCTTGCTTTTTTTTTGTCCCAGCAAACTTCAGTTCGAGTTTGTTAACTTCTGTGAAAATGTTGGATTTCAGCTCTTTAAAACTCTCTCATCTAAACCTGTTCCCTTCCAGTTTGAAGCCATTCCCCCTCGCCCTATCACTACACGCCTGTGTAAAAAGTCCCTCCCCAGCTCTCCTGTAGCCCCTTTAGCATCTCGTGCTTGGACGTCATGGTTCTTTATTTGTGATCTTGGGCATTTCAGTGGCGGATGCCTGAGAGTAGAATTTTTAAAGTTTATCATCTCTCACTTCTTGAAATAAAAAAGTTTTGTATGTAATTATGATATACGTGTGTATAACTTTATAATGTATCCAGCAAACTGGGGTGGAAACTGTAAGCTCCTCTTCCTTTCTCATGGTTTTGAAGGAGGTGCTTCAGAAGCCAGCCTGCAGGGGAGACTGCAAAACTGCAGAATCCAATTTATGCTGTGATGGTGTTACAGTGTTTTGACGTTGTTCAAAGAAATTTTGACAATACTGATTCGTAAGACTACATTCCAGACTATTGCTTTACCCTTGCAGTATGCAAATGCATTATTTTTTCCATGTTTCACTTTCTGTTTACAGGTTTTGATAGGAAAACCAGCAAAGCAGTTCAGATCTCGGCGCTTACACTAGACCTGACTGCCTCTCCTATGGGAATGAACAGGTGATAAAATTACAGAAGCGCTTTCGCAGATCTTGTTTTATGCGATTGTCACTGTTGTGAACTGCGGGGAATCGTCACTAGATGGCACTAAAGCAAATCATTACATTCTAAAGTGTCAGTAAAAATTTTAATTCTGATACTTTAAGCTTTTTATCAGTTTGGCTTCTTGTGTGGCATTGTTTGCTCTGATAGTAACTGCACTCCAAAATGAGATCGTCGGGGTATTTTAGCTTTTTTGTTTTCTCTTGGTCTGAGAAGCAGTAACCTATCGCTTCTTTGCTGTTGTTTATAATTTGCAGCTATCCTTTTTTTGCCCAGGAGGCACCGAGATCAAAAGAATATATGCTTTTATGAAAAGATGCGTATCTATCTTCTTAGGCAAATAAGATGCTTATTTCCCTGCTTTTCAGAGTTCCTTTTAAGTTTGCTTAATTCCTGGTCCTGGTCCCCGGCAAGCTCCCTGCTCTCAGGCTCTTCAGGCAAGCGCTCTCCCGGATCCTCCTCAGCCCGGGGTGCGTTGTGTTCCCCGGGATTCGAGGCAGTGCCACTGCTGACTCCTGTGTCCCCATGCTGTCACCCTGGGAGACGCTGCCGGGTTCCATGGAGCTGGCGGTCAGATCTGTGCTAAACGGACTTCGCAGGCGCTGTCAGTTACTCTGGGTGCCAAAGGGGTTTGCTCTAAATCCTGTCAAAAAAGGCTCTTTCCTTTTTCCACCTCCGCATCCATCCTCTTAGGTGAATGTTGTCACTAAGACCGTACAAATCCAACACTGGGTAGGACCTGGGAATGTACAGACAGCGCCTGCGCTCTCCAAAGGTTCTGTCTCCTGTTTTGCATCAGAGAACTGGTGGGTGTTTTCTGACACTGGTGAGAAAGCTCCTTTGCTGCAGGGGATCTCTGCCCTCTCCCTCTGCCTTGCCCTGCTGGCGTTCCTGTCTGCATCCCGCGCTTCCCTGTCAGCGCAGACGGGCCGCCCGCCTCATCCTTGAGACTCTGGAGCCCCTATTCAGTGTGGATCACAACCCAGTTTCCTTCCTCCGCATGGGTAGTGTCTCGTTTCTTGGGTCCCGTTACTTGAACCCACAGGGCTGTTAGTCTGAGTTGGGATTTAGCCTGTCCTTTTAGCGCTGAAAACTCCTGGGCTGCAGTCGCTTGGACCAGCCATGGTGAAACCCTGTGGCAGAAGGCTCTCCCTGGACAGGCGTGCTGCTTACCCCCCAGGGGACGTGCCCCGGTCTCTGGGGGTCCCCTGCGCCTCTCGGGGTGTGGTAGTGTCAGCGCTGCTCCGTGCCTGCCCTGCGGCTCGTCCGCTCAGGGGCAGGCTGCCGATCGCCCCGGTCTGTCAAAGCCCGTGCGTGCTGGAGCAGCCTGGCTGCTCATTCCGGGGCTCTGTCCCTTCCAGACGCGGCACGGGGAGGCGCTGGGTGGGTGACAGCAGCAGCAGCAGCATCCGCAGCGTCCCAGTCTCTTATGCTTTTCACACCAGCGCTGCTCACTTTTAGCAAAGGCCATACGGGCTGGCTGATTCCTGCCCCGAGTGCTGACGGGGAGGGACCCCTGCCAGCGCGTCTTCCTGGCCAGTGAAGATGTGACCACACCGTAATTGCCCGGGGAATTCCAGGTCACCCGGGAGCCACGCTGGGAGCTTGCTTGTTGTTCCTGCAGACCAATTAGGATCCAGCCTCTGACTGGGTATCTGTGTCATCTTATTCCTGATGGTTTTAATGTTAAAATGTGTTCCAAAAATATCCCAACAACACATGGATTGGAAAAACAAAGCAGCAAACTCTCCACAAGTGTAAGCCGTGGCAGGTAAACTCCTTCTGTGCCTGCCTTGGTGGCACAGCCGAGCTCGGCAGAGCTTTGGTGCGTGTATGGGGTGGAGGTTGGAGACAACACCTACCAACTGCCCTAATTATGTGCTAAAGACTTTCCCTTATACTGCTGTAGTTTGAAGCTTTAAAGTCTTAAACAAACAGGTTTGTGCAGAGCAGCAGAGAAGCGCGGGCACGATGCTGCACAGAGCTGCTCCTGTGATGGTGTTTTGGGACGCACAGAGGTGATCCTGCTTAGACTCACCAGTCCCGAGGGGATTCCGTGGTGTCCTACCCAAGTCTGTCAGGCTGAGGGGAACCGTGGCAGACCGAGCGCTCGGAGTAGTGTGCCTTTGTTAGTTACATGCTAGGGTGGGTGAGCAAGGCTCGCGTGAGCCAGATCTGGCGTATCCCTGTACTCCAGAACCTTCAGTTCTTCTCATGAAGACCACTATATTGCAGACGTGAGGAGTAGGAAGAAAGTTATCCCGCATGGAGAATTCACCCTTTTCCATGTGTTCTCTTGGAATGGGAGATGAAGACTGCCTTCTCTTTCAAGAGTATTTTAAGATATTTTATAATTGTTCACTGACTATGAGCTCTGATAGTGGCTTTTTTACTTGTTTAAGGTGGTATTTCTGTGCTGGGCAAGGTTGGTGTTCCACTCCATGTCCAGTTCTCCAGACGCTTTTCTTCTGACCAATTTCATCTTAACCGGCTGTCTCCATATAAATATATTCTGCTTGGATGGTTTTGAAGGTGCACTAGGAGCTGCTCCTTTATTCGAGGAGCTTTTTAAACCAGAATACTTTTTACTTCTTGTAGTTTATGCACTTGGTTGGTTGTTTTTTTTCCCCTGTCCTTCCCCTAAAGGCTGTCAACTGCATTAAATATAAGTGAAGTACATTCTGTTTCACAGATGAGGTAATCTTTTACTGCTAATGTTGACAGACTGGTTTATATGCATGACTGATACAACCTCAGATGAGAAATTAAATAATAGGCTGCATGGCAGACTTCAGTGTCATATGGGTAGGGAATGACTGTATAGTTTTTCTAATGACTAAGGCTTTAAGTTGCCTCACCGTTTAAAGAAATTCTGTATCCTCAAATCTAATTGCTCTGTCTTCATCTTATTTACAACTTTGTAAAAATTAGAAAACTCCCTTTGTGAACTAGACTAGATATTCTAGGTCATAGGGCTGCAGAGTTTTGAAGTGATTTTTTTTTTTTTTACTTGAGCACATGACTTTTTGATGTGTGGCCTCTTGCCAGTCAATCTGCATTCGTCACCGTAAAGTTTGGTGAATGACACAGTAAAGTTTGGTGAGCAATAGAAATGTGAGGCAGTTTATTAAATTTGCTGTTGGCTGGCGGCAATTATGTTCTTTTCTGTGCCCATCAGAACCAAATCACTGAGTTAATTGTGAAGGTCTAGGGGGAAAAAAAAGCATTGGTGTAGGCTGGAAGTGTACGTGTGCGCACAGCTTCTGCAAGCGAAGTGGAGCCTGTGCCCGGCTCTCGGCTTTGTTTCAGTCCGCTCCTGGACTGCGTCACCTGCGCGAGCTGTAACGTGCTGTTCTCCCCTGCTTGCATCTATTCATCTTCCGTAGTGCTTTTCCGTGCTCACTGAAAGGCAGCCCAGTCCCAATAACTGGGACACTACCACCTTTTCCTTCCCCAGAGGCCTCCGTTGAAAATTGTCCATCTCCCTTTTGCTGAAAGTGTATGTTAATATAATGTTAATGCATAGTGGAATAACTTGATATTCCTGTTGGAATTCGTACCTACGGCGAGTGAGTATGCGCCTATTACTCTCTTGTGCTTTGCACACTGTCTTATTTTCTGGGTTTTTCTAGCTGTCACATCCCCGTCTGTGGCACTGCGCTGTGCCAGTGCTGCTGAGAGACGCCATGCTGCCGCCAGCAGCGCCAGGGTCGTGTTAGTCAGAGACTCGGGCGCGCTGCGGGACCACGGCCACTCGTGCTCGGCTGTAACCACGTACCGAGTCCAGCGTCAATCGCCTGCGCAGGGGCCGGGAGAGCTGAGGTGGCTCAGCCTGGGCCGGGGCAGGCTCAGGGGCTCCACAGTCCGTGTGGCTCCGTGGCGGGGGGAGCCCGGCCCTGTCTTCTCCACGGTGCCCACTGACCGGGCCGGAGGCAGTGGGCGCAAACTGAGACTCGGGAAATTACATCTGAGCACAAGAAAACGCTTTTTGACTGCGCGGGTGGTCAAACACGGGTGCAGGTTGCTCATGGCGGCTGTGGATCTCCATCCCGGGAGGTGGCACAGCCCCGCAGCCTGGCGTCGCTGGCGCTGCCTGGGGTGAGCTGGGGCTGCGGGGTGCCCCCGCCTCAGCCGCGCTCTGCACCACCTGTACGTCCCTGAGTGCCCGCTCCTGCGTGCCCGCCGGAGACTGGCTGAGAAACGGCGGCGCCCACCGCCCCGCGTGTCTGACTCAGCCCGCTGGCACGTGTCGGCTGCTTCAGACCGGGAACTGCTTCGGCGTGGGGTGGCAGGGGAGGGGGTGAAAATGGCCCTCAGTGGGGCTTTGTGCCCTCCTGCTGCCCGCCTTCCCTGGAGTGTGGTGGCGGAGGGGCGTGCAGACAGCGCGTGCTCGTTCCCTGCGACACAGGAACGCTGCCACGCTTCATGGCAGAGAGGCTGAAAAATAAGAACTGGGGTATAACTGTCTTCAGCTGTGGCTTACGGTGCTCCTCTGGTTAGTCATATCCAGAAACGGGAACCACTGCCCTCTGCTCACGGAGCTTCTCGTCTGCTTCAGTAGCTAGTGGAAAAAACCCTGCTTGGTTTTCAGGTTCCTCCTTGAACTTCCCTCTCAATTCCAGCCTGACTTTTCTCTCGCGTGTCCGAACAGCAGCGTCCTGGTCCCGGGCAAGCTGTGCTGCAGCCTGCTTCCAGCTGCTGGCGGGGCAGCTTCTTTTGTCCCCAGGATTCTGTCCTGTCCCTGCCCTCTCCTATGCATTTGTCTTCCATGGAAGACACGTGACGCAGTGGTTGGGGAGCGTGCCTCCCCGTGGAAGCCTCTGCCGAACGCCGAGCGGACATCTGTGTCAGTACGTACGTGGGAGCAGCTGTCCCTCCACATCCGCAGTGAGACACGCCGCTCGCGGAGACTTCCTTCCCCACCGTCGCCGTGCCCGAGAGGCGCCTCCGAGAAAAATTATCTGTATGGCATTCCTGTAAACTAGAGAGCTTCCGCATGCCATCACTTACTGAAACCTGGGGTTCAGGCTTTCTTGGTCCTTTGTACGTGGCAGCTAAAAGTACCGCACACGTCTCCGGTGCCTGTGCTCGCTGTACATGGAGCAAGCAGCTGGGTGGGCTCGGTTGCGCTTTCCGCGTCAGCCCCTGCCCGGGCTTTACCGCAGGGAGTGCCGCAGGTCTCGCATTTGGTTTGCACCTGTAACTCAGTTGTTATACAGTCGCGGGAGAGCCTGAACCTGGGTGTAGCAGTAGGCATTAAATAATACTATTTAATATGCAAAATTCTCAAGTTTAGGGGAATATGCCCTTAGGATAACATGATTTCCTCACTTAAAAAAAAAAAGGGCATCTAATTTTCTCAAAGTTGCTTTTGGAATATTTTGTCCAAATATAACCATTATTTTTTTTTCTCATTTCAAGTGCATCATTATGAACCCTTATTTTCCCCTAAGTGGGATAGCTCTGACATGAGACCTTTTTGGGATGCTGCCTGAACTATCAAATTCTCTTTTTTTTTTCTGTCTTTTGAACTGTCCCTCATTATAAGTTCATGGATTAATACTACCTAATTAATGTTACTTATTTTGAATCAGGTTTTCTATGCAGAGGTTACAAAATCCGGTAAATGTTGTTAATAATTACTGTAAGACTGTTTGTTTTTTAAAATTCTTTTCAGAACCTAGAGATGTGTGAATTCTCTTTCCTCTTGAATATGCATTGTCGTTCCTAAGTGATGTTGAAGAAATTTGGTGCATGCATGACAAGCGCGGGCACTTTTCATGACGGAAAGGAGCAGCGACTGCCGCGCGTTCATGGTGCGCCGCGGTGTCGTGCCCGGCGCGTTGCTGCGTGCAGGCTGGCTGCGGCAGTTGCCCGTGTGCGGGCTGGCCGTGTCTGGTCTAGAGCCGCGTGGTTTGAAGCGTAGTGCTAATGCGCGTCTCCTTTAGGCTGCAGCTGCTCTTACGTGAAGAGTTAGGAGAGAGCCGCCAACAGAAAGGGTGTCCCGTTGGGCAGCAGGTGAATGGCCGCTGGTGGTGGAAGAGGAGCTGTGTGTTGCAATTGTTTGCCTTTTTTTCCTTTTTTTTTTTTTAAAAAAAAAAAAAAGAGAAGCGAGCACAACGCAATGGTTGGCAGAGTTGGGATAATTAGTGTTTTCTCAGTAGGGCAGCCTCTAATTAGACGGGAGGAAAGGATTAACTCTGGAATGTTTCTTTTGGTTCTTTCTAGAAGCTCCTGCTGATGGTTGTTTCTGGTTGCACAGAACCCACTGATAGTGGGAGCTGTACTGTAACCCCATGCAGCTGCTTTCTTTGAACCCCCGTGAAGAACACGCCATGCACGATGCAGCTTCCACGCGCAGCGCTCCCGGCAGGGTTGGGTGGTGGTGGCAGCCCCGCAGTTCTGAGCAGTGCGGTGCCAGCCTCTGCGCCGGCACCACCGCCCGCTCGCTGCTGCCCGCTCAGCCTCCTCCGGCAGTCTTTCCAGCTCCTGTCTGGCGCTGTCTTTCGCAGTTGCTCGTCGGCTCCAACTCCCCGCTCGGAGCAGCGTCGGCCGCAGCTGGCTGCGCAGCACCGTGTGCGGTCAGGCGGTGGGCATCTCCGAGGGTGGAGACTCCACGGCCTCTCTGGGAAACCTGTGCCAGGGCTTGAACACCCTCACAATGATTTAAAAAAAAAAAAAAAAGACCAAAACACTGCTACCAGTAAAAAAAGCCAGGTTGCGATGGAGCCTCCCGTGTGTCCGCTTGTGCCCTGTGCCTCCCGTCCTGCCCTGGGCACCGCGGCAGGAGCAGGGCTCCGTCCTCTCTGCAGCCTCCCTGCCGGGGTTTGTACGCGTTCACGACATCCTCCTGAGCCGCCTCCTTTCCTGGCCGAGCAGTTCCAGATCTCTCAGTGCATCAGGTGCTCCAGGACGTTGGTCGTCTTTGGGGCCCCGTGCTGGGCTCCAGTGTGTCCATGTCTCTCTGGTACTGGGGAGCGCGGCGCTGGGCCCGGCGCTGCAGGTGCGGCCGCGAGTGCGGAGCCGGGAGGAGGATGGCTCCCTCCACCTGCGACTGTGCCTGTCGCAGCGCGGGAGGCTGCTGGCTCGCCGGCCGCGTGTCCGCCAGGTCTCCCCGTGGAGCTGCTTTCCGGGGGCGCCCCAGCGTGTCCGGGCGCAAGGGGCTCTCCCTCCCCGGGGACAGGACTCTGCGCTTCTCCGTGCTGAGCTGCGTGAGGTTCCCGTGGGCCCACTTCTCCGGCCTGCTGAGGTCCCTCTGGGTGGCAGCGTGACCCTCTGGGCTGTCACCCAGTTTGGTGTCATTTGCAGACTTTGTCCCCTTTCCACCCCGCTGGATTGCGGTTCTTTTGCTGCTTGGAAGACACAGTTTTAATCTCTCACCAGTCACGTTTCTGGTCTTCCCTTCCAAGGGGGAGGGCAGAAGCAGGTTCACATTTACATGTATTTCTCCAGAATAACTTCAACTTTTTCCGCTTTCAGTCTCTCCAGAAGCCTCTCCCCCAGCCTCTCCCTTCCCGTCCTGCTTGTGTTTTCGCGGGCTCTGTTCATGGCACAATGGGCAGCGTGGAAATCTTTGTCAAGAATCACCCGTCAGTTCCATAGGCTGTTCCTCGCTTATCCCGTGTGCTGCTTTATCCCAAAGTCCTACTCTTTTAAATTTAAAAAGTTTTATAAACACAATAGTTGGGGCAAAAAGCAAAAACTGGTTATTAAGTTTCAGCATGTGGTGCTTGGGTGGTCTTGAGCTCCTTCCAGGGGAGCTGGCTTCTGCCCAGGCGAGCCAGCCGCCGGCGGCTGCGCTCGGGGCTGCGGCAGAGCCCGGTGCCGCGCAGCCGCTCCCCGGGTCGCGCCGCAGCCGAGACCCCCCTGAGCCTCCGCGCTGCGGCGCGCCTGCAAGGCGAAGACTCTCCCGGGTGTCAGGCGAGGTGCGATGGAGCTTTTTGCTGAAAATATTAGCTTTTAGGTTTGATTATTGGTATTATGCAATGAAAAACATTAAGTTAAAAGGCTCGCGATGAAACTTTAAAAACAGTCAAGATGTTGTCTGGGTCACAAAGCAACAAAAAAAGAAGGTATGTGATTGATGGCATTACACCTGCAGTAGCTCTGGCTGTTGTGCATCTGTCACGTCTCTGAAATGCTACAGGGGATACTGTGAAAAAATATCTTGTGGGAAAAAAGTATTATTATTGGTATGTGCGCGTAGACAGAGCCATTTAAACTTTTAAGTAATTCCAGTCTCACTTTCCAGGTGCTTTACTTCGCATTGAAACAATTTCTATTGTTTTTTTATATGCAATTCTAATTCACTTTGCAAAAGGACAAAAAACCCCTCGTCTGCTGCTGTCAGCTGGGGTTTTTGTGCTTCAGCATCCATTTCTGTGACACAATTAACCGTGAGCTACTTGCAGCAACACCACTATGTCAAAGAGGAAGGAAAGGACACGGGGATTTTGGGGTATGGTCTGGAGAAGTTCAGCCTGGTACAACCCCGATTTTTCACGAGCAGCCTGGAGAGTCCCCGCGCCGTCTGCTGTTCTCAGGGACGGGCGGATGGGCGGCAGATCCCGNGGGGGCTGCGGGGGCTGCGGCTCGGCCTCGGGCCCAGCTGCTTCGCCAGCCCTTGGCTGTCCCTCGGGTGGTGGAGGAGCTGCTGCTGCAGTGGAGGTGATACAAGTCTGATTTATACTGCTCATCATCAGTTGTTGCTTTGGTTCGTCACTGACATTTTCCCGAGGAAAAACACGAAGTAGTGGTTATTTTAGTGTCTCATTTGAGGTTCAGTGTTGGTCAGATGTGGAAACTTACTTTTGATAATTGAGGGTGTGACGGGTTTTGTTTTGGTTTTTTTGTTTGCTTGTTTGGTTGGTTTTTTTAAGAAGGTGCTGTAACTTTTGATGTCGGGAAGGGTTAAGACTGCTGAAATGTAGGAATTAGTATCGCTGACTTCCTCTAGCGCTCCCTTGGCAGCGCTGGGGTTAGCGTCTCCTGCAGCCTGGTTTCCTTTGGAGCCCCGAGAGCTGACAGCAGCGTGGTGGGTCTGCAGCTCTTGGTTTATGTCAGGCACATTTTCACTTTGTTCCAAACTTTTAATAAATATTGCCCGCTCCAGGTTTCATGCTACAGTCTTCGTGCAGATGTATTGACTGGCTTTTCGTACTGCTCGCTTGGTCAAACAGGAGGTTCTTCTGAACTTTGCTGTGTGGAGGTGAGCGAGTGACTTGTCTTGGAAAGAGGAGAAGGAGCTCCTGCCTTGAGTTGTTCCTGGGGACATCTCATCTTGGGCGACGCGCAGCGAGTGGAGTCGGCTTCCCAGCTGAGCAGGAGCATCCATCCTCCGAAGGGCTGCTTCGGTGTGGGACAGACTCTGGACGGTGACTTGCCGCCTCCCTGCCCGGGTGTCCTCCCGCCTCAGCTGCGCTCTGCGTGGCCAGGCAGCTCCCGACGCCCCCGTGCCCCGGGAGCTCTGGTGCTCCGGCACCCGGCACGGGTGCGTGCCAGCGCACGACGGGCTGCGGGGCGCAGGTGCTGGGCGAGCTGGTCTCCCCGCTCCCGCCCTGCCCCGGGGGCAGCCCGGCAGCCTGGGAGGGAGCGAGGGTGAGACAGCAGGGCTGAGCTGGGAAAGGCAGCGCGCCGCGGGCAGGGAGGAGCGACCGGCCGCCGGTGCTGCTGAAAACGCACTGCTTTTTTCTCACACCCCCCTAATGCAAACAGATGCTTTCTGTTCCTGAGGTCCCCGCGCGCCCTTCGGCCTCTCTCCCCTCCGCGGCTCCCCCGCTCTCCTCTCCCTCCTGCGGGAGCTGCCACACGTCCCCGCGCCGGGAAAGGTCCCGCTCCCAGCCCGCAGAGGAGAGGGCCGGAAGGTCCGGCGGGTGCCCGAGGGGCGGTCGCCCACCCAAAGAGCAGGGTGCCCACCAGAGCGGGCGCGTAACCGGGGACGTGCTGGCGGCTTTCATGGCATCCGGGGCCTGTGCTTCGGGGCGTGAATCCGTGATCTCAGTGAGCGCTTGCCTGAGTTTCCTGGTTTCCCTTTTTAAAAGAAGATTGCAGAATCTTCTTTAAAAAGACGGAAAAAAGCGTGAAACGCTACCAGAGTTTCCAGACGACGCATACGTAACGCGAAGGCAGATGTCTACAGCCCCTATAACGCACAAATGGCAAGCCACTTTTTAACAAAACCTTTAATTGCGCTGCTGCTTTCAGTTCTTCATAACTAATAATAACCTTTTCAATCGAAAATACTCCTTAAACTGCATAGGTTTTTGAAAGTGTCGTATATATTTCCCAAACTTTGAGACTAGTCAGCCGTATAGTTTGTAAGTTGCTTGTTCGGAGCTATGTGGTTTTTCCAGTGAACCTGACAAGTTTTAACATGATCTGAGTGAAGTATGAAGGAAGAAAACCTTTATTCTGTATAATATAATTAAGAGAATTCAGGTATGCTTGCCTTTACTGAAAGAGGTGAAAAGGAATACGGTACAACCCTTTTATACCAAATTCAGATGTTAGAGTTACTGAATCCTACTTGGTACGAATTAAGTTCTGTTGGGAAGTTAAGTTATTGAAACCGTGAACCCTCCTGCTCTTCCATTCATATCTTAGAAGGACGGATTAGTAGAAAACCATTTTTTTTGTCATTGGGGAAAAGATAACGAGTAACGTTTAATGAATGAATAAAAGGTTAGTACAGTTGTGCTATCTTGAGAACTTTTCACGCTTTTCATTGATCTGATATTCAGTCCCAAGTCTGGTTTTCAGCAACTGCATCTTAATTCCTGTTTTCTTTTCACTTGAGGGTGATTAAGAGCAAGAAGATTCACAGAACAACTTATCAAAAGCTTTTCAGACGCTCAAAGATCACTTACCTGTCACCATTGTCGCCTCCTGCTTGTCTCGGAGCTGCATCTCGAAAGTGCCTTAGACTCCTCCAAAATGCATCCTGAAACTCCAGTAGGCATCAGAGTATTTCTTGCGATAAGGCAGTTAAATACACCATATCTGGCAGTAAGCTTTTTTGCTTCCGATGGCTGTTTTTGCGATACCTGATCAGAGAGTCAAAATTCCCCTGGCCAGGAGCAACTGGAGCAACTGGCTTTCTCATTCCTGGGAATGACTCACATGCCGGGGTCGGCGAGCGGCGCGCTCCCGCTCACTTCCTGGCTCCGGAGCGCTCGGGCGCCCGGGACGCAGACGGTGATTCACCTGAGAGGTGGGTTAGCGCCTGCGAACGGCAGCAGCCTTGCTGCAGGGAGACGTTGCAGACAGGCTGAAGTCGTGTTCCACAGCAGCCTGCGCAACCCTGCCCGTGCCTCGCGCCGAGCACGGTTCTGTCTGCAGGGTGAACGCGCATTTAGCGTGATACTGCCGAATCCTGTGCGGGGTAGATGCAAATGTCTGCTAATCGAGATTATCATGTCAATTATCAATTTGACTATATTTAGACGTCTTTAATGTGCTTTCAGCAGATCCTCTCTTCTAAATAGCGTGTGGGATGAAAGCAAAACGTTAAGTCTGTAACTAAATATTTCAGCTAAAACGACCAGACTGTTTGTTTACTGCATACTTTTTACTCTCGGGGTGTTCTTTCAGACTCCGTGAGCCCGCTGGTTCTTGCAGCCCTGCTCTCAGCGGTCCTGCGTGTACACGCGGTTACAGTAAGATAATTTAGTGCCTTAAGAGCGTTGAAATAACTGTGGCGATAGTTATATTAGGACAAAATTTTGCTTCGTGTCAGTGGAAGATGAGGTGGTTCATTTCCCATTTTTGCCACCTTCTTAAAAAGAAAGCAAATATATATCGCCTTCGTTAAATCTTCAGGAGAAAAGAAAAAATAATCTTAATGCTCTGAGAGCAATGGCTGCCAAGTCACTTCTCTCGGACTGCTCTGTCTGTTCTGCCTCTTTCTTTTTTCCTCAAAGAAGTGGAGGAGTGAATCCGCAGCCCCGCTCTGGTGAGACTGGACAGCTTTGGTGTCCAGTGGTGCCCTGGGCAGCGGCGTGGAGCCCTGGCAGGAGCAGGAGCAGGAGCAGGTCCTACCAGCTCCGTGCCCGCAGTGGGGAGCAGTGTTCCTGGGCCGTGCGTCCAGGGGCCTCTGCTGATTTCCACGTTTCTGCCAGTGGGCAGAGCGCAAAGGTCTCTCTCTCGCCGCAGGACCTCTCCCTTGAGTCAGGTACGGTCCCTGATCACAGGAGACTTCTGCCGCAGCTCATCTTTGAAGACCAGCTTTTGCAAGGCAAAGCAGCTGATGCAAATGAAGCCAGCAGGAACACGTGTTAGACTTCTGTCCTGTGTTTTCAGCTTTATTACTGCAAGCTGCCAAACTGATCTCAGGCGCTGGATATTCTGACGCTAAGGGATGGTCCCTGTCCCATGCGTGGGGTGGAGTGCGCACATCACATCACCTGAGGATGGAGAAGGCTTTTTCGACAGCTAGGGAGAGGAGACTCGGCGAAGTCTCTGCCTCTCCCAGCCCTTGCACAAGGCTGTGCGGGACAGTGTGTGCCAGCCACCATCTCACCTTCTTTCAGCGGTCTCTGGTGCTCCAGTGTTTAGCAGCTGCTTGTTTTGTTCCTCTCCCAGCTGCTTGTCGTGTTCCTAGACTAATGGTGCCTTCTGTTTTTCCTTCCAGTCTTTGGTTCTCCTCCTCCGGGGCTTTCAGCCGTTTTCCGCCCTAATGTTACTGTGGTGAGGCAGTTCTCTGGTCTTAGTGGAGCCCGTGTAAGACAGGAGTATGTGCCTGACTGACGCTCTTGTAGGCTGCTCCTCTGAGCTGAGAAGTTATCCCGTGGAGAGGGCAGTGAGAGCTGTGCTGGGCTACGGTGGTGAGTGCTGTCTTCAGCCCGCGCAGCTCAGGTGCGGTGCGGCTCACTGCGTAGCCACGCAAACCGCTCGAGTTCTCAGCATTAAATATCTTTTAAGGTGTTTCTCTCCTGTCTCTGTAAATCGCTGTCTTTGCGCTCTGGTCAGTGGAGACCTCGTTCTTCCTCTGGGAAGCGTAGAAGGCTGTTTGTCTTGCCCTCTCTCCTGTGGCTCTGCAGTCACTGCGAGGCTCCGGAACCATGAGAATATCTGGACGGGTCTCCTGCTTTGAGCTCCTTGGCTGACTTGCAGCACGGTCGGGTTTACCTGAGGACAGGGTGCTGTGCAAATTCTGTCCTGATTTGGGGGTTGACCTCATCTCCTTCCTTTTGAGAATTTGAGGGATTTCATTTCAATCTCTTCCTTTGTTTCTTTGCCCTTTTGGGGATTTCTCAGATCTCTTCCCCAATCCCAGATGTTTGCTGCTGGAGTCAGACCTGCGTGCGCTCAGCGTAGCACCACTTTTTCACCACTGCGGTCTCCTCTCCAGTTGTCACTGGTAAAGCAACCGTTGTCCAAAGGGTCTATTCTTTGGCTTTGTTGCAGTGTAGACCCGTCAGTACTTGTGTTAGAGCTCTGTGAGTTTAAGCTCTGACAAGGTGACTTCTTGGTCTTCTTCCGTGGGTATTACCAGGGGTGATTTTTCTGTCTGTATCTCGCGGGGCCGATTGTGCAAAGGACTGCTGTACTGGGGCTAGCTGAGTAGTGTCACGCAGGGACCGTGACTGCTGTTTTTAAAAAATATAATTTAATTTCTTATAGAGACCCAAGCCTTTAATAGTTGGTACTCTGTGAATGGAGTTTGTGTGTTAACAGTGGTCAAGTAATAAATAGATTCATAAAATCTACATGAGAATGGGGTTGGTTTGTTCGTTTGTTTGTTTTTTGAATGTGGTGCAATGGCACATTAACTTTTCTTTAAAATCTTTGTATTTTGGTATATTGGTAAAACTTAATGGATTAGAAACCACTGTCATAGCATCCCCGAGTAGGCTTTTAATTCAGACGTGTTGTTTGGCTGTTCTCGGGCTGGAGCAAGTCAGGACTAGCCGCCACATGAAAAGGAAATGCTCTGGAGCTTGTCGTAAAAACAGCGCGAAAGAAATGAGAAGCTCTGATGTAAAGAAAAGCTGAGAGCTAGCCTATAACTTTATTATTGTTCACATTATTTCAAGGTTGGATGTCCCTTTTTGTATTCTGGTGATTAGAGAGCAATTCTCAGATTTCATAAGAGCCTGAACAACGTTATTACAACAATTACTGTGTTGCTTCATTCTAAAACTCCTTTACTATCGTATTTAGCAATACGAACTACAAGGTTATTTTTAAAGCAGATTAGCCACCTGGATAATGTATGAGACTGGCTTTTTCTTTGTGTTAAACACAGGAGAGTGGTAGGATGATCAGAGTTTGCAACACTGGGATGATTCGTCCAGCGTTATACCTGCCGATGCACGAGATGGAGGTGCTGATGTCAGTGAAGTGTCCTGGAAGAGTCGGACACTTCCCCTTTCCTTAGGTGGTTTCCTTCCGCCGCTGTTTTGATGGCTGTCACTAAAAGGGAAAGAGGGAGGAAAGGAGCTAATTAAGAACTGACTTTTAAAAAGCTCATTGATTTTTTCCTCTCTCCTGGAGTTGCTCGCGTTACGTGGATGGGTCACCTGAAGTTGCGCACCTTGGCTGCTGGTCCTGTCTATGGACTGAGGTCTGTTCCAGCGCCTTCGGGTTTCTCATGCCGCTGGCTCTGTGTGTTGGTGTGTCGTCGCATGGGTAATATCTTGGTTGCTCGACTTGGCTTCCCAGCTCTTACTCATTATGCAAATTTTGTTTTGCATTTCTAATTAATTAAAGTACTGCTGTGTGTACTCGGAGCTGCAGGAGCCCTGACGGAGGGATGTGTATCGCTGTGCCGGAGAGTCGGGACGTGTGTGAAGTGCAGAATTTGTCTTGAGGCATTCAGGAATTAACTCGCTGTCCCTCGGAGGAGAGGCAGTCTGACACAAGATCTGGAAGGCTAGATGGTGCGTTTATTGGGCAGAGGTATAATAGACTTCCTTTTTCTGAAGTGCAAGTAAAATAAAAAAATACAAAGAAATGTACGTAAGCCTTTGTGTGCTGAAATAAGACTGATTTCCTACAAAACTCAAGTGCCTAGTGCCCTATAGTTCCCCCCTGGGGAGCCCAACAACCTGTAGAAATGTTTAGTGTCAGTAGTTTTCGTGTGAATCCGGGACCATAGGAGCCTGGAATAAAGTTCATCTGTCTGAACAAGTTGAAGGCCTGGTGCCAGTTTTCCAGTTTCCAGGGTGTCTGTTGCTTCTCGTCTGGAGCGCCGACAAGCCGAGCGAGTGAACGTTGGGGTGCAGAAAGGAAGAGCCCTGCTGCTGCCTCATGGCGGTGGTGGGCTGGAGTAAGCACGCGTAAACGGAAACCTTACGCGTTTGCTCTGTGCTGTACAACCGCTGCATCTCGGAGGAGCGGGGGTTCTCTCCGCAGCGCCTGCGGCAGGAGTGTCGGCACCGCCTTTGCAAGCCAGGCTGGGGGAGGAAGCAGATGTGGGAAGATGGTGACTCTGGTATTGAACGTGCTGGTAAAATTCACTGAATTACATCGATTCCGTCACTGCACTAAAGAAACCTGGAGAGCCCAGACGAGCAGCTTTCCATGGTGTCCAGGCTGAGGGCTTCCTTGCCTCTGGGGGAAGTGTGTTCTCAAAACACATCTCCGTTTGGGGCAGCTGCAAAACATAAAGTATTGCTTTGGCCATTTTTTGAGCCTTAAAAAGCAGACCTAAACTTTGAGGCGTTTTACCTGTTGTGATTGTTACTTCCATCTGGAGGCAGGGATCTAAAAACTTGCAGAAAAAAGCTCAAAATCCCAAATGTTAGCATTTAGGGGACTTTTTTTTTTTTCTGTAAGTGGATCACCCAGGTGTCCTGTCCTTGCAGTCACCTTGCATTTCTCTGCCACAGAGTTTGGTAACTCCGGCTCCCTTTTACCTACCTAAGAAGCAGCAGCTGAAAAACAGATGATTAAGACTCCTCTGAAACCTTTGGCACACCCCTTATTTAAGGAGCAACTCAGCCCATTTTGTGGTTACACCCACCCGTGCACGCAGACTCCTGGCACTGGGCTGAGTGTGCTGCCAGCCTGCGGTTGTGCACACGTTAGATGGGCATTCTATTGCAAGCAGCAGAAATGAGAAAATTAAAAAAAACCTTCCACAGTGGAGTAAGTTTTCTGTTCTTCAGCACTTCCATAGTTTATCGCTGCCATATTGCTCATTTTATGTTACTGTCTTTCTCTGTAATAACCACAAAACCGGGCCAGAGCTGCAGTGCGAAGCGCAGAGGTGGCCGTAGGTCCGTGCTGCGTCCCGGGGCCGCGGCAGTCGCTCTGCTGGCGTGAGGCGTTCGGAAGAGGGAGGACTGAGGTGCATGGTTTCGTGCTGAATCCTTCCCTAATATGCCCGGAGCTCAGAACGCTGATTTCCGTGGGCACCGGCCTGGTGGAGGATGATTTGCAAACCATCTTCTCCTGACGTTTAGCTCTGGTCACCACGTTAGTTGCTGTGATGTCAGCAGGCTGGAGAAACGCTTTCAGACTCCTCACACGATTCTTTAAGCAGTTGCTAAAATGGTGTCTGTTTTAGCAGCTAAGACTTCCATATATTTACTTTTACTAAAGTAGCCAAGTTAATCCTGTTAAACACTGTGTGTGTGGGGAGAGAGGAATTAATTCCTGAACAGCGTTTAATCCTGGGAGGAAGGCACTGTTTGACGAAACGCTGATTTGCAGGGGAGTTTGGAACCCACTGGCAGCTGCCCGGGGACGAGTTCCGTTTCCAGTTGTAAGAGGGTGTTGCAGTGATGGGCAGTGTGTGCTGTGCCCAGCGGAGAAGGTACAGCGGGTGGAAATTGCTAAACAAGGCATATGCATCTACCTGTGTGGCAGAGGCTGGGGAATCCCAAAGGCGCAGTAATTAATGCGCAGTAATCTAAAACCAGCTTTGAAAAGATCGGGCTGCGCGGAGCAACCTGTGCGATTGTATTAGGCTGCTGTAAATATTTAATTGCTAAAAATAGCAATGGAGGGGTGATCAAAGCGGCTGGCACGCGCGAGGAGGCGTGAAGCTGGCAGGAGAGCGTGAGCGGAGGTGAGGTCTGTGAGTACGGGACGTGGCTGTTTTCGCAGCAGGGTGCGGGGCACCGCGGTGTCCCGAGCAGAGCATCCGGCACGGGCAGGAGGGGTGATGGGGTGGCGGCGGGCAGGAGGGCTGATGGAAGAGAGCACGTTGTGCTGCTTTCCCCGAGGCCCCGTCTGCAGGGCCGGGTCACCCGAGCAGCGCGTCGTGCAGACGGAGTCCTCCGGGGCAGCGGGTATGTCGGGGGATGAGTGGCAGTAGGAACAGGTTGTTTGAGAAGCAAGGAAGCGTCACTGAGTGCTAAGGCACATTTAATAGATTTTTTAGTGTACTTTGTAGAGTCGGAGTCAATAAATGGTTGAAGGTGCACAAGTCCATGGGACCTGATGAGATACATTCGTGGGTCCTGAGGGAACTGGCAGATGAAGTCGCTAAGCCACTAGCCATCATATTTGAGAAGTTGTGGCGGTCTGGCGAGGTTCCTGCTGGCTGGAAAAGGGGAAACATAACCCCTATTTTCAAAAAGGGAAATAAGGAAGACCCAGGGAACTACAGACCAGCCAGTCTCACCTCTGTGCCTGGCAAGATCATGGAGAAGATCCTCCTGGAAACTCTGCTGAGGCACATAAAAAACAAGGAGGTGATTGGTGACAGCCAGCATGGCTTCACCAAGGGCAAGTCATGCCTGACAAATTTGGTGGCCTTCTACGAAGGGGTTACAGCGGCAGTGGACAAGGGAAGATCAACTGATGTCATCTACTTGGACTGGTGCAAAGTGTTTGATACTGTCCCACACGATATCCTGGTCTCTAAATTGACGAGACACGGATTCGATAAATGGACCACTCGGTGGATAAAGAACTGGCTACGGTCACACTCAAAGAGTTGCAGTTAACAGCTCGATGTCCAAGTGGAGAGCAGTGACGAGTGGCGTTCCTCAGGGGTTGGTACTGGGACCTGTACTGTTCAACATCTTTGTCGGCGACATGGACAGTGTGGTCGAGTGCACCCTCAGCAAGTTTGCCGATGATACCAAGCTCTTTGGCGAGGTAGACACTCTGGAGGGGAGGGATGCCATCCAGAGGGACCTGGACAGGCTGGAGAGGTGGGCCCAAGCCAACCTCATGCAGTTCAACAAGGCCAAGTGCAAGGTCTTACATATGGGTCGGGGCAATCCCAAGCACAAATCCAGGCTGGGCGGGGAATGGCTGGAGAGCAGCACTGAGGAGAAGGACCTGGGTGTGCTGATCGACGAGAAGCTCAACATGAGCCAGCAATGTGTGATCGCAGCCCAGAAGGCCAACCACATCCTGGGCTGCATCAGAAGAAGTGTGGCCAGCAGGGCGAGGGAGGGGATTCTGCCCCTCTACTCCACTCTCGTGAGACCCCACCTGGAGTACTAGGCAGGGCAGGGAGGATTAGGCGGCATCGATTCCTGCCTTCTCTGTGCCTGTCGTTGGGACCGCGAAGGGTGAACATGCCACCAAGGGGGATGTTTCTGGGTGTTCCCTCTGGCGAGGGGTAGGGTAGGGGTGAATGCTGCGCGGCTGTGGGCTGCCCTTGGTGGGGGAAGCAGTCCTGGGTCCTGTGCTGGCCTGGAGGAGGAGCGTGCTCTGGGGGCACTGGGGTATTGCCGGCTGCGTCCTCCCCTGAAGCCCCCGCTGGGAGTGGAGAGGAAGGATGGCGAAACAGTGTAGGCGGCAGGAAAGTAATTAAGTGTGTGAGAGAGGTGGGTAGGGCTGGGGAGGGACCGTGTCCTTCTTCCCTCTGTTGAGTACGGTTCCTCCTCTTCCCTGCCCTGCGATGTGCCAGCCGAGCTGACACCCAGCGTAAGAATTACTGACATACAAAGTCAACAGCTCTGGGGCTTAATCCCAAATAAAGCTAAACTGTCCTTAGAAGCAGCCATAGTCATTAAGCTGCTTAAGTGTTAACAAGTAAGGTTTTTTTGTTTAAATCAGAGAGAATTATTCTGTAGATTGTTTTAAGTTATATGAAGGTATTCTAATTCCTAGGCTACGGTTTGTCTGCATTCGGTGAGGTGGACGCGATTTAGCGACCAAATCAGAAAAACCGCTGTCCTCGTTCGCTTGGCGGAGCCACCACGGCAACGCAAGACGACGGACTGATCGTCGTTAGTTTTATGCATCATCGATGCTATTTTTCTCTTCAGACCGATGTGGTTATGGCTGCGGAGTCGCGTGAGCGAGTCCGAGGCAGTGCGGGTCTGTGTGGTGTGAGTGCAGCGGCGCAGGGGACACGGCCGCGCTGCCCCGGCTGCCATTAGCGCTGTGGTGTCAATGAGCGTGCACGGCGCAGGGGGAGGATCCCTGTGAGCTCAGCGCTGGCGCTTTGAGTGACGGACTTTGGCCTGTTAAGGCTAAGCAGCAAGCATAGATAGGGAAATCCATTGTGCTGGTTTTATTAAGTATTAGTATTACAGTGCAACCACCCTTTCATTTTCTACAGCAGAAGTAAAACAAATTATTTTAAACTTGTCGATGAATATGCAGAGACTGTGGAGTGTGAAGCTGCAGAATCAAGACTGAGTAGCCGACATTCGTGTGTCCAGTTCGGTTTTTGGGGTTGTATGAACTGTTTTCTGAAACGTCTTTACTCTCCGGCATAACACCTTCTGTACAAACGGTTTGCACAGGAACATGTATATCAGGGGGTCCATGCAGACGTTCGTGGCTGCCAGCCACAGAGTGCTTTCTTTCGCGATGAAGAGCTGCTTCTGCAGACGGCAGTCCATTCGGGTGGTCGTTTGACTCAGAGTGTAGGGAACCCTGCTAAAATGAAAGGGGGCAAAGCATAAGAAAAACACAGTAAAAATGATGAATACTTTCCCCTTGATCCTTTGTTCGCTTTTGTTGTCTTTCTTCTGTGTTTTTGTATAAGACTCATATACCTTTTTGGCAATAATTATATAAAATATTAACATAAGGATGAGAACAGTCCAGAAAATGAACTGACAGATATAATTGACGGCTTCGTGCCACTTGAGTCCAAAGTAACTCTTCAAGGAGGCACACTTCTTCACCGATTGAGGTGTTGCTTTCTTGTTCGATAAGATCATGTTTGGCAGAGAGAGAACAAAGAAGAAGAGCCAGACCAGACCCGCAAGGATCTTTGCTGAGGTCAGGTTTTGCACCCAGAACTTCCCAAAAGGCCTCACAATCTTGAGAAATCTGTCGAAAGCAATGAGGCCAAGTAGCACTATGCTAATATACATGGTGTCGTAAAATACTACGGCTGAGAAGCGGCAGACGAAGGCTTTGAGTTGCCATGGTCCCAGGCCAGAGTCCGTCAGGATTTTCAGAGGAAGCATCAGGGTCATTATAAAATCAGAAACTGAGATATTTTTCAGGTAGACAATGAACGTTGATGTGCTCGGAATGTGGAAGAAAGCCCAGAAAGCCAGGCTGTTCAGTACGAGTCCCAGCAGGAAGACGAGTGTATACAGTACTGGGAAGACCAGGTGGGTGACTGTGGTGTCTCGGTGGCACGGTGCAGAGGAGGGCGCTCCGCTGGAGTTACTGACAGTACTCTCATTTGCGAAGTCTCCCATTGTTTGAAGTAGACTTGGGTGAAAAGGAGAGAGAAAACACAAAACATAACATTCTGTATTTAAAATTACATCTTCCGTGCAGTGACTTGCAGTGATTGGCAGGTTTACACAAATAAACACAAAAACTGAATGTGCAGTAAATAGACCAACCCATTTCTCTTCTAGTTCACAGAGAATCTAGATCTCTGCCTAAGTTTAAGTTGTTTACAAAGGGACGTCTAATGAAAAGTTAAAATGGCATATATTTGTTAGGGAGGCATAAGATAATATAACAGCAAGGTATAACAGCAGATTGCCCAGAGCACCGTTTGTCTCTACATGGAAATGTATTTTAATATTGAATAGAAATTTTACAGTTGTGGCCCAAAAGCAGCTTCTGGGGAAGTGACTTCTGGTATCTTACCAAGCACACACCATTTTTCCTTTCTCAGCACAGACTGAAATAACTTTTTCAATCTAAGATGCAGAGGGCTGGTGATCAGCCTCTTACATCTCAAAGCCGGATGCCCGAGCGCCCCATCGCACACGTGAACGCTCCGATCGTGCAAGTACCTGAGCAAACCTGGCGGCAACTCTTTCAGAGAGGGGTCGTTGGCTGTCGCCGGTTCATCCGCTGTTCCTCTGCTGACAGGAGCCTCCGGCAAAGTATCAAGAATGGGGAAATGTGTAGAAAGATGAGACTTTTTCTGTTGGTGTGGTGTGTTGTTTCCTTCCTCATTTTCATGTGTCGCCCGAGTCAGTTAATCACGTTTGCTGTTGCTTTTCTCTCTTCCTTTTGCTCTCTGTCAGAAAGTACATTACCTTCTCCTACACTGATAAAGAAAAAACTGACCATATCCATCAAGACAGGCACATTTTCTGGCTTTTTGTTTGTGTGAGGCAGACCTGATGACACCTACACTGTGCCGTTATGATTTGGCTCCTTTAGAGATGTGGGATGAAAGAACACAGAGTGTTTCCGACAGTTTTCCAGGATAATCCCCAAATATAGCTCTGAGTTCCTGTTTGTGTGAATTCCCCTGTTCGGGACAGCAGTAGTCATCGTCAAATGCGTGACCAGAAAGTCTGCTCAGAGCCACCCCTACAGTGGGTTACTGGGCTACAAAATGATGGGCACCGACATACTCAGAAACTGTACCCTCCGTCTGTAGCCGGTTAATATTGACACACGAGCCTGAGCCTGACCGCTGGTCTCCAGAAGGGGATTTCTGGTTGCTGTTGGTGTCAGCGTCGCCAGCTGATACAGCACGCTGCTTACAGCCGCTTTCTGGGTCTGGCAGAAGCTGCTGCCCCTGCATGGTGTGCTTTGTGTTTATTGTGTGTTTAGTATGTCTAGTGTTGGAATCTAGGGCATTTCTCTGTAATCAGGACTTTTTGTATAAGTTTAGCTGAGTCACGTGATTTGTCTTGTATTTTCCTGCCAACTGATGTTAGTTGGGGTTCTGGCTCCTCGCTCGCTGCCGTGTGGGGCATGGCTCACCTTCACACCATCCCTTTGTGGGCAGACATGAGTTGCTTTTTGAGTTTCTCAGGCTGCAGCTGTATTGCCAAGAAGTTTGGGCATTAGTATCTACATTTTGGTTAACGTAGGTGTGCGTGCTGGTGTCGGTGTTAAATGGCTGGCAGAGAGCAAAGAGCCTTCAGGATGACCAGGATGAAGGTCACCCTTGCCGTTGTCATCAGCGTGACGTGTCCCTAGCTGCCTAACCCAACTGCTGTTCATTCATCAGGAGCTCTCTGCATAAAGCGGAGACAGTCCATTGCAATAACCCGGGACTGATGTCCAGGGCAGCATCTTCCTCGTTTTCTCCCATAGTGACCTCCTGATACCGGTCCCAGCTGAGAGGCAGGAACCGGGTGCCTCCGGTACCCTGGCGGTGACTGCTGCAGGGCACGCAGACAGCCGCAGGAGCTGCTCTCTGAACAGCTCAGCTGATGAGGAAAAGCAGCTGCCAGATAACTGTCGCTCTCTCTCCACGTGTAGGTGCAAAAAAATGTGTGTTGGGTGGAAGTGGGGCATCTCACGCTTCCCTCCTGGGCACGGGCGGGAGCGGCTGAGTGCTGGGCCCCAGCTGGCTGGGGAGAGCGCGCTCTGGAGCGACGGGGCGCTGGTTCCGGGGAAATCGTGGTGCCCCGCTTTCTGCGGTGGAACCCAGCTGCTGATTGTAATCAGCGTTGGTGCATAGACCAGCGTAAGCAGCGCACGAAACGTCTTGTAGAAGATTTAATTCGTCTAGGCGGGTTATAAGAGATGCATAGTCTCTAAGGCTGAGTGCTAAAGTAAGTGAATTGTCTTAACTTTTTAGGGAATTGGATGTCAGTCGTGGAAACACCAGTGCCCTGCCAGGCCCGGATCAGTGCCGGGGAAGGGCGGACGGGCAATGGCTTTTGGCAGGACTGAGCTCTTGCGTGATGGCAAAATGTTATTGCTGAATTGGAGCTGTTTTGCAGTGACGATAAATGAACCGTAATTTATTACAATAGCCTACGAGCTTTTTCATATGTGGTTGTTACAATACCTGAAAATGTTATGTACCTGAAAATACTTTCCTGGTTTTTTTCAACTTTTCCAAATGAAAAAGGAGAAGTGGTTAATTTTTTTACACAGTGCAAAAAAGCTGCCCTTACTAATCAGTAAAGACTTTACCTTGAGTCTTTCTTTTCCTAAGATCTAAGTATTCTGTAAATCGAGTCTGTGTATATTTGTTAATATAATATATTGTTCTCTATAAAAGCGTACATTTTTGTTTATTCTTCACATAGTAAGGTCAAGTATTTGAAGATTTAATTCACACCAAGATAAGCCTGATTATGAAATAATTTCCTCTGACATACAACCGTTAATTATTGGTCAATGGATTAGGAATTGCAAGCATATAACGAAACGAGCAAAATGTTATTCTGTTACCAAAAATCTGCACCGATAAATAGCTTATCTACATATGACCTATATTTCTGTTGTCTGCCAGTTGCATACGAGGTGACAACTTCCTGTATTTAAAAAAATCACGCTTACTGTGGATTTTAATTGCATCTCCCAGATCTTGTGTTGTCATAAACTTTACTCTGGCCCAAGTTAAGCCATTTCTGCAAAATCTTTGCAGTTCATAATCTAATCTGTAGCATTTCATGACTCTGTTTTAATTTTTTTCTTACAGCCCCAACTGTAAATTCAAACTTCTTCCTAGCAGTTCTGACAAGCATGGGGGGTGTGATCAGCTGGTGCTCTCGTTTTATTCAAGCTTGCTAGTTTCACCATTTTTTCAACCAGGGATGGTGGTTCCAGGGTGCTTGTGCTTCGTCTGTAGGACAATTTCTAAAGAAGTCGGTGAAATTCTAGATACTCTTCGCAGGATTTGTATTGCTTCCCCCCACCAGTAAACGTACGTGGCTAAGAAGGGATATGGGTCGTTCTGAGCTCTAGAGCGGCGTCTCGTCTGTGTCGTCTCCTTCGTTCTGCTCCTTCATCTGTGCTCTGAGTTCTGAGAATGCTGTGTGCTTGCACAGCAAGTCTAACAAGGACTTTCTAAATGATTTGCAAAGGAAAAAGTATATGAACGGATCTAGGCAAGCGTTTAGCGATGTCAGCCACAGCGTGCTCTCTTTTAAGTAAAATAAGGTGTTCTGAGCAGAGCATTCAAAAACGTCTCTTGTTTGGCTCAACGTGTAGGGGATTCTGGTGAAGTGGAACGGCACAAAGCAAATAAAGAACACCGCGATAATGATGAAAACCTTCAGATTTACAGTCTTTTTGGATGCTTTTCCTGTGCATCTTGTCCTTTTATAGGATTTGTATAGTTCTTTACTTATAAGTATGTAGCATACAACTATGACTGCTAAATTAACCCAGAAGATAAGTTGACAAATATAGTTTACAATTTCGTGCCAGACTAAGCCAAAGTCAGATTTCAAGCGAGCACACTTTTTTACGTTCTCAAGCGTTTTCTTCTTGTTTGATAGAATCATGTTGGGTAACGAAAGAGCAAACATTGATATCCAAATTGCTGCGGACAGGATCTTGGCACCTAAAAGGCTCCTTGGTGTTGATGTTCTGAATGGCGAAGTGGCTTTCTGATACCGATCGATAGTTATTAGACCAAGAAACAAAATGCTAATGTACATGGTGAAGTAAAATACAACCTGGGTGACCTGGCACACAAATCCTCTCAGTACCCATGAGACCAACTTTGCATCGCTAAGGATTTTAAATGGAAAAGTCAAGATCATGAGGAGGTCAGAAATGACAGTGTTCTTGAGGAAGATGATGAAATTGGATTTACTGGATATCTTAAAGAAGACCCACATTGCCAGGCCGTTCATGGTGAGACCCACCAGGAACAGAATTGTATAAAGCAAAGGAAAAATGACTTGACTGATTTTGTTATCGCTGGTGCAGTTGCTGACGTTTCTAGAGTAGCTGAAGTTGGTTGGGGCTTTCATTTGCACTTTGTCTTTACCCCCCTCCCTGTAAAAACAAAAAAGAAAAAAATGAAATTGTCAGTTATATCTGTCATAAGACTTCAACCTTTTTAGTCTTCTTTTAAATTTTGTGTTGGGAACATTTCTTTGGTGATTTTGACTCCTGTAAGTTGTGTTTTGTTTTACCGAGGATGTCAGGTTTTTACAGGAGAAGAGCACTTAGATGTAGCCATGTTTTTAAGGTGGCCTGAGTTGATCTTCCATGACTGACATGCCGAGGTGACCTCCCCTCCAACCTCCCCTGAGCTTCCATCCACCCTCCTGAGCTTCTCTCCTGAGCTTCCCTCAGACCTTCCCCGAGACCCGCCCCAGGGGTGGGCGAGGGGCCAGCATGGCGGTGGGCTGCGGGGGCGGCGCGGCCGGCNCCTCCTGCGCCGCCTGGGCGATGGCCTGGCGGCAGAGAGGAGCCGGTGAGGGCCGCGGTCCGTGGGCGGGCTGGCGTGGCACACCGCCGCCAGCGAGGCCGGGCGGCCATCTCGCTCCTCTGACACACGTCTGCCCAAACTGCCTCTCTCCTCCCGGGGAGGAGGGAGAAGCGTCCCTTTGCACAGCTTCCCCAGCGTGGAAAGGGGTAGCATTCAGACTTGTTTTGATTGCAGATTTAACAGCGCCAGGCCCAAGTGAAAGGAATGAAATGCCCCTTTTTATTGTATTTCTGCTTGGCTGTCTGTCTGTCTGTCTCCACGCAGCGGTTTTTTTGGTTGTCCTCGAAACTGATGTCCGCCGTCCCCTCCCTGCCCCTGCTCAGGCGCTGGGCACGGCTGCTCGCGGGCCGCGGCCGCTCGGCCCGGTGGGGGCGGCACCCCACGGAGCCACGCTTTGTTGCCTCCAAGGGGAAGAGAGTGAGGGGCGTACGGGCTCCTCAGCCCCACGTGTGAGCGCTCGGGCGGCTAACGGTGTCTGCTGCTTCAGTGGTTACACGTTTGCCAGCAAAATCTGGAGTTATTTGTAGCTGTATTTATGTAGGTATTTATGTATACCTTTCTTTCTACTTTGGCCGTTCATCCTGCCATTTTCCTAAATCACTTGCTTTACCAGTGCTGTGTTGCCAATCGATTTATAACTCCGCCGACTCGCGCCCACGCGCAGGCGTTGCAGCCCGCCGGGCTCGGCAGTGAGCGCCCCCCGAAGCCGCTGTGCCAGGAAGCCAGGAGCGCCGCGGCCGGCCACGAACACCGAGCAGCCGGCGTCCGCCGAACTGGTGCCGGGGGCTGGGCTCAAAACTGTCGCTCTTAGTCTGAAGTCCTTGATGGGATCAGGTGTGACCCGAGCTGGTTGCCTGGGGAAGCCAGGCGGGGATGCTGAATCAGTCAGTGCTGCGTTTCAAAAGGAGTCACTTTCAGGTGTGTAGTGATGCAATCGTAAAAATTACTATATTTCCATGTGATCCTCGCCTCTCTAAAATAACGCACTCAGGGGAGTTGACGCTTTGTCAGCCAATGCCCCAGCATCCCTGACATCTTCCTTACGGAGCTGCAAAGTTTTATTTCTATCGGTAAGATAGAAATAAATTGGCTTATGCTTTGAAGCACGTAACAGATGCAGCTGCCGAGTCTAATCCTAATGCAATAAGTATTCCCTGAGCACGCAAAATCAGACAGCGCTCCCCCCGCCCCAAAATCAAAGAGAAGCTTACCGTAGCGCGCTGTTGAGAAGCGATGAAACACGTGGGTTTCTCCTGTGATGGGAAGCCGGTGCTGCTGCCGGAGGGGCGGTCGCGGTCCCTCTAGCTCCTCGCCGTGTGAGCAGGCAGCAGTGTTCGCCTGCGAATCCCACGGAGCGAGGGGAGGCGGGAGGAGCAGCTGTGCATCCCAGTTCTGAGACTTAGACCTTCCTCGAACTGGTCTCTTAGCCGGAGACAGCTGCAAATTCCAGGTGACGCTCTCAGTACTTCTGCTTTTGTTTCCTCTAGAAGAGAGAGAAATAGAATTTTTAAAAGTAATGACAGATTTACTTCCTGCTTTTGACCTACTAACAGTGTCACTATTTTTAAAAGACAGCATGTATTTTGTAAGACTGGGCAGCTTCTCTGAGTGCAGACTTCCACTCCCGTCTACTATCTTTTTGCCCTGTGATTCTTTAGTATTATTTTTGTACGCAGCCTTATTTTTAAAAAACTTTTAAAGTAGTTTTATGTTGAAAGAAGCAGTGATTGGTTAGTTTGGGGAAGGTAAGTGTATTACCAAACAAAATATTTATACCTTATACGACTGGTAAAGCAGTTCTCCAAGTTTTTAAGTTATATACAGTGCATCAACATTACATGATACATTTTATTAGAAAACTAAATATGACCAGTTACGATTTAAATAATCGATAAGTGTTGCAATTTCTTTTGGATGTGCAAAATAGAATTTTAGGAGTTGGGCTGCACCTTCTTTCCAATGGACTCGTACGTAGTAAGAGAAATGGCACACAGTTTCTAGACATCTTGTCCTCTATTTACTGATCTGCTACCGCATATCACTCCAGGGGACCATCAGGAGGGCCATCCGTGGGCGTCTCCCGCCTCTGTCCTTAGAGATACATACAGAATTCATAATATCATCATAATATCGTGCCATAATATTTTTTCCCTCTGTGTTTTTACCCCATCTTTTTAGTGGTTTCATTTGGCACTGTTTCCTCCACACTGCTCACCACAGGCGATGTTTTTGGTGACGGAGGGTTAGTTACTGTTCATTGCAGCGCGGGCTGTTCGGGTCGGGGGTCTGCAGGTGATGAAAGAAGAAAGAAAAGAGGCTTCACCCGTGTCTGGTCTTTTCAGGATGAATCTTCGAGTCATGAGTGTAACCAGCGCATGATTCTCCTTTACGGCGTTGGTAAGGAGCGTGATGAAGCAAGGCATCAGCTGAAGAAGATTACCAAAGACATCCTCAAAATCCTGAATAAGAAGAGTACTACTGAAATGGGCGGTAAATGCTGTAACAGTGCTGCATGGTAGCCTGTAGCGAAGAGCGTGGGAGCCGTGAGGTGCTCAGCACGTTGTCCGGAGCTGTGCATGTTGGTCACGTAATTTGGGTTTCATCCCCTTCCGAGCCCCCTGGCGAAGGGCTGGCCAGAGTGCCCAGCGCAGAGAGCAGTCTGCTGCCCCCCTCACGGCTGCGCCGGGACGGCGGGGCCGCTGTGCTTAGAAATCCCGATTTTCCACTGTAACGCCTTGGCTGTGAACACTTCCGTTAGGCTAAAGCCTGGAATGTAAGACGCTGGCCGGCGAGTGATATGTATTCCTTACCCTCCTAGTAAAACTGTATGACTGTTTCTCAGTTTTTCTTGGGTGTCGCCTTTTTGCACTGGCGTAATCTTGAGCAGCTTTGATATTGTTATATGCTGGGGCGTATATTTGTCCCAACTATAATGGAAAACTGAGGCACGTAGGGTTGCATGTAGTCAGAAGTAAAGCTTATTAAGATTTTTATTGTCTTTTAAATCAGTAATAGTGCAAAACTACTCGGGCTCCATTAAGTATAAAACGACCAAAGTAATTTTTTTTCTGTTAAGTTGGGGATGAAGGGCAAAAAGCCAGGAAGACCAAACAAGAAGCATTTCCAACCCTGGAGACCGTGTTCACAAAACTACAGCAACTGTCCTATTTTGATCAACATCAGGTGACATCTCAGGTACTTCCCTTGTATAAAATCACAGCCTTTTCCGTTCTGCTGTAGACATATCCAATAGGAAGTAAATCTAGGTTTTTAGAAGTATTTTGTATATACCAAGTATCTTCAGTGCACCGCTTCTTCAAAGGCAAGAGAAAAAATGCTGCCTTGGTATTCTAAAATACCTGCTTCAGTAGATATTTGGGTGTTTGGTTTGGTTGTTTGGGTTGGGTTTTTTGTTTGTTTTGCAAGAAGCTTTCAGGATTATTATAGATGTCATGATTTTTTAATGAAAATTTGAAATCAATTTGACATAAATTTCCATTAACAGGATTGTTTAGGGCTCATTGGTAAATTGTACACTGAGTAAATTAGACACAAACTGAGTGTGTCTCCCTGAGAAGCTGCTGGTTAATACAGTTTGTTCTTTTCCTGATTAGAATGTATAGTCAACCTTGACCGCTAAAAACCCGTGTCAGTGGCTGACTGGAGAACATAAATAGTTTATTTTAAATGACAAGCCTGGTTTTCCTGGTTTGTATTAGGACTTGTAAGTGTGCAAATGTAGCAGCATTGGATTTCATCACTTTGTCAGGTGCTGCTGTTTTTACGTATATTTTAATAACCAGAGGCTAACGTAATGAACAAACTTAGAGGCGCATGTCAATTTTTAAGATGTCTTTGGATCTGATCTTTTGAATGAATTTATTACATGTTTTGTTTGCAGGATAATTAATTATCCAAAAACCCTCAATAAAAAAATCACAATGCATTAAGATAAAAAGAAAAATTATTTTGACTCGCCTTTAGAGCAAAATTGTGTTTAAAAATACCCCATAGAGTAAAAATCAGTATTGTAGAGGTTAAGAACAGTTTCACCCTCAACTGTAAAGTAGCAGAACAGCATTTTCTGTGTTGCCAGTTTTGAAAATAAAATGTCATTACAACTGACTTGCAGGAGAGCGGCGTAACAGATACACTCATGCATGATCTGTTAGTGCTTTTATCTGCAAAATGCTGTCACTTGCTATTACCGCTTGTAAAATAGGATTTTTGGAGCAGTAGCGTGTCTGAGAAGCCCTGAGTCACTATATGACTTTTCAACATGTATTTTCACAGATCTCCAGTAACGTTCTCGAGCAGATAACTAGTTTTGCCTCAGGAACATCGTATCACCTTCCCTTGGCTCACCATATACAGCTCATCTTTGATCTCATGGAGCCAGCACTCAACATCAATGGACTTATAGACTTTGCAATACAGGTAAACAGAGTTCATTTTTGGGGGGTTATGTCAGGATAAAGCAGTGATACGTTTTCTGTAAAAACAAGGAAAAAAACCCCAAGAGCTGTGTTGCAAATTCTCCTGATTTGCTGCCAAGAACTTTTATCTGTTTCAGTTTCCTGACCTCTGAAACAGCGTGCCAGATACTTCCCCTTCTGTCTTCATTTGACAATTACGGAGAATCAGTACATGTATTTTATTTTTAAATCTTTCAAAAGTAATAAAATTCTGGATTATTTTAGCACAAAATATGTTGGGATGGGCTTCGCTGCTTCACACTGAACCATCATATTACACAGTAAAGCATCTGGGTGCCAGAAGTGAGTAAGGAATTGCATTTTCATTTGCCATATAGGTTTTCCTTAAGTGTATTTTTTTTTTTTTTGCAGCTATTTTACATGTTTAACTTGGAAGTTATTTTCAGTTTATTATTTTTGTGCCTGCGTTTTCAGCTGCTGAACGAGCTGAGCGTTGTGGAGGCAGAGCTGCTGCTGAAGTCGTCCAGCCTGGCAGGAAGCTACACAACGGGGCTGTGCGTCTGCATCGTCGCCGTTCTGCGCCGTTACCACGCCTGCCTCATCCTCAACTCGGAGCAGACCGCGCAAGTCTTTGAAGGGTTTGTGGCAGCTACAATTGTCCAAAAAGTATTTTCGGTGTTCTCTTTTAAGCAAAAAAAATGCGTTTAGGTTCAGGTAGTGAGACCGACGGTGGCGCTGCTGTAGGAGGGCTGAGAGGGAGCTCAGGTGCGCGGAGCGGATGGCTCTGCTCTGCAGCCTGCTCCCCGCTGCCGGGGGCTGGTGGCACCCGCACGCTTTGTAACCTCGGAAGAGGGGACACTTGTGTGTCTTGATTTCCTACCCGCTCGCCCCATTCTGCCCGGGGCTCCCCGAGTGCCTCGGTGTCCTCTCCTCCCCGGGGCCCAGGCGAGCACACAGGGGACCCCAAACTTCAGAGGAGCCCCGTCAGCCCGTAGGCGCAGGGTCTGCGATCACGCTGCCCGGCTAGTGGTGGGGCTTTTACGATGTGTAACAAGGAGACGCATTTCTAAGGTGTGTTGGAACGACCTCAGAATGGTTTTATTTTTGCAGGTTGTGCGGGGTGGTAAAGCACGTCGTTAATCCCTCGGAGTGTTCCTCCCCAGAAAGGTGTATTTTAGCTTACCTCTACGATCTGTACGTGTCCTGCAGTCACCTGAGAAGCAAGTTTGGAGACCTCTTCAGGTGGGTGGCGCTGGGATTTTTCTCACCGCTGCTTAGGCTGTAGACTGATGCAAGCTGCTGTGGTTTCGGTTCAGTCTGCTTTCCGTGGAAAATACGCCGTTGCCTTTGCTGCTCTACCTTTACTGATGCAGTTCTCTTGCCTGTGGCAGCACAGCGTGCGGTCCTGAGCCGGTGAAGTCCTTGCGCTGTGCGGGCACCTGCCGTGGAGGAGCAGAGGCTGAGCCCTCCTTGCAGCGCCGGGGTTAGCTGAGCCGGTCGCTGCAGCGAGCCGGCGTGGGGCGAGGGCAGCGGGGACCATCGGAGTCGCGTCGGCTGCCTCAGCACCGCGCAGCATTGGGCCCCTCCCCACACTCCTTTCCTTCCACAGATTGGGATGTGACTGATTCGGTTTCTATCACGCATCAGCCAATTGGCTGTGATACATACAACGTTGGATGGAAAAATAACAAAATCTTAGCTGGCGCGGCTGTAATATTCTATTAAATATTTCCTTTGATGTGGGGAGAGGCACAAACATGTTTGAGTTTGTGAAGTTTTGTGCTCGAATGTTCAGTTCCTTGATTTTTAAATTAAAAAAATATTTTAGGTACCCATATGCTGTATTTTTGGCTCTTTTTAAAGGGGGAGTGGAAACCTTTCATATGCAAATACGCATCTTGTGAGACTTACAAACCACTTCAGTTGCTGTTTCCCCTCCTAATTTATATACCTGGTTTTGGTTTGCGTATTTCAGATTTGTGGTTTTCATTTCATATGGAGCAGGAAAAGAGTTCTCAGTAATTATCTTAATATTTTAATAGGTTTACAAACTCATGGGAACAGTAGCATTTAATATGAGAAACACTAGGAAAAAGAGATACGAAATATAGAAGAACTACAGAAGTGTCTTAGCTGTATGTTCATTTTTCTGCTTAAAACCTGAATTTCAGTAACACAATAAAAACTAACATTTTAATTAATATTAACCTACAATAGCAAATCAAACCATTATCTAGTAATACAGAGATTTTAAAGTCTAAATCATATATTAAATATGTGATATACAGCACTTGATTTGAAGCCCCTTTTTTCAGACAAGCGGAGTTAGAAATTCTCTGAAAACCGGTAATAAAATGTACGTGGACGCTTTTAGACAGCTGTGCATAAGGCAGTAGTGCTCCACTCATTTTCTTCTTGGTTTCTTTGCTACAATTGAAACAAAACCAAACCCAGTTGTCTGTACTCGGCCACTTTATTAGCTCCTTTTCAGCACACTGTAAGTCCAGCTACTTCTCTCTCTCTAAGACAGTTTGAAGCAACAACAAACTACAGTTCATAAATGTTCAGATTTAGAGACTTACCTTCCGTATATTGCGGTGCTGCGCGAATGGCTGCTGGTACCATCTGCAGTATTTCTCATACCGCGATTTACTAAGTGAGCTGCATGTTTTGGTTTAGTATGCTTGGTATGTTAAGTTGTATTCACTGAACTTCCTTTTTTTAAATCATTCCTTCACTTTTTTTTTTTTTTTTTAAAATCTTATCTTCTGACCACTCCCCCAGCATTGCTTCTTGTGCAAGAACAGTTGCCGAGGCTGCTTTGCTCACGCACTCGGTATTGTGTCGGTTGGGTTTTGGACCTGTCAGTCTGTGACCCAGGGGGCCCGTGTAGGTGAGGGCTGCCATGGCGGCGTGGCGGGGAGGTGCGCGTGGAGCGCGACAGCCCAGTCAGATAGTGCCTCGTGCGTGGAGTGCGGCGTATTCGTTTTCCACTGGTTGGTTTTCGTTCTTTGCTGTTACACTGGCTGTTAGAGCAAAGGGTTACCGTCAGGCATTGCCCTTCTTGTAGATTAATTGTCCTGCTGCTGGCCTCTCCCTGCGGCACTGGAGCACCCCGCTGAGGAGCGGCGGTGCGCAGGGGCCGTGCAGCGACAGTCACTCCCCAGGGCTGCCCTCCGCGCCCCATGTCCAGGCGCTGCTGCGCACACCGCGCTCCTTCCTCAGGGCACAGGTGCCTTCCGCGTGGCACGGCGCTTCTGCTGTCCTGTCATCCTGGGGCCAGTGGAGTTCTAAAACATTCCAAGGGTTTCATGTATTTGAAGTTAATGTCAATTAATAGATTATTTTTTTTTCGGTAATGAGGAAGTCTTCCCTGTTGGGATAATTAGTGAAGTTTGTCCATGTGGGTGTTGTTTCCAGCTGTGGTATAAAACCCAATGCTTGAGACAAATGCTCCTTAGAACGTTTTGTGTGTGAAATTTGCATTCTTCCCTAACACCTTTTTTTCCCCTGAAGAAAGCTAATTGACATATAGCTATTCCTAGCCTGGAACATCTCTTGACCTTTTGTCATAATTGTTAATGTCAAAACAGGAGCTTTAAGTATCTTTTCTCTGTCTACTGATTTCATCTTTCAAAAAGTTGTCTTTCATGCCACATTATTACCAAATGCAGAGTTTTTAATTTAGATAAATTTTCCCATTTTTCCTTAATTAATTCTTCTTACCACCACTGCAGTTCACTGTGCCGTAACTCACAGAGAGAGGGAGCAGCGTTACGCCGCACTGTCAGAGTGGGCTCCAGGAGGTTACTGCTCGCGCGGAATGGCTGTGTGGCCCTTCGCCGGCTGCCCACAGCTGCAGTCATAGAAATGTCATAGGAGCGATTTGGGAACTTGAGCAGGAAAATTTGAATGAAGTTGATGTATCACCCTTATTTTCTGGTAGATGCTTCTTATCAAAAATGAGTTTGAAAATGCGTACAGAATGGTAACCAAAGTAGGATGTTGTAATCCCACATGGGATGTTCAACAGCGTTCCTGCGAAGTACGTTTTTTGGCAACTCTCTCTTTTTTTGGTCCTCAGTAGTGCCTGTTCTAAGGTGAAGCAGACGATCTACAGCAATGTCCAGCCTTCAAATTCCAATTTACTGTGGGACCCAGAGTTCATGCTAGATTTTATCGAGAATCCTTCTGCTCACAGCATTAACTACTCAATGCTGGGCAAGATCCTGAGCGATAACGCGGCCAACCGCTACAGCTTTGTCTGCAACGCGCTCATGAACGTGTGCATGGGGCACCAGGATGCGGGGAGGTAAGGCAAGCCGTGCGGGAGTCGGAACTGGATGGGTTTTCCATGGTATATATGAGGTTTCCTTTCACCTTTTCGTTTTGTGGGGTTTTTTTTTGTTTGGTTGTTTTTTTTCAATTGTTTTCATTCATTACTCTTTTGGGTTGCTAAGAATTTATTGAGTAAGTTTCCTCTGAGTTATTTCATTAAATCAGTGTGTGTAATTTAACAGAAAGGAGTAACAAGTAGAAGGTACTCAGTGTAAGGCAGTCAGAAGCTTTTTGTATCAGCAGTTGTGCCATTTCAGACAGAACAGCTCAGCACAATCTTTCTCATTAGAAGCCTGTAAATGAGGGAAGGTTCTGCATTAGGTCATTTCCTTCTTCTGATGCAATCGGTGTTTAATTTATTAAATGTGTAATTTGTTTATTACGGATTTTATCTTCATAGGCAATTTGTAGGTTTTTCCAAAAATATTTTTTAAAAAGCATTAAGAGTTCTATAGGATAGAAGCTACTAGACTTACAACATCTGTCAGTTGCATTTTAAGCTTGAATTGATGGTGCCCAGTTCAAGTCGATCTCCAATGACTGGAGTTAAGGATGAGACCTGCACCTGAACAGGTTGCCCAGCACTGTCTTACTGTGGTTGTCTTCTCACACCAGCAGGTGCTGGCTCCTGTCACAGTCGGTGGAGCTTTGGTCTGGTCCAGCGTGACACTTCTGGGGTCTTATGTCTATGTTAGATCTTTTTAGGTGATCTCAAGGTACTGACAAGAAGCGCAGTGAAGAACCCTTGCAGTAAAACGATCTAACAGCAGTGTCAGGGGTTTATACTGACAATATGTTTTCTTTCATAATTCAGATGTTCTTCTCTCAGTTGATCCCTCCTTCCAGTGTGTAAACACATAATGTGTAAATGTGGCATTGCAGCGTTGAAACTGGTTTTCCATGCTGCAAAGTTTGTGATGCAGGGTGAAACGGACACTGATTTTTGGTTCTGGCCTTGACCGCTGCCCCAGCACACAATAAAATTCCTCTTACACAATGTAAACCACCAGAACTTGGTGTTCACTTCTGATTCTGTTCCAATTTATAGTTAAGAAATTCTTAGTCTGGATAGTTAGGCCCAGGTGCAGCAGTAGCTGACAGTCTTTTTTAAAGTCACTGACAGATCTCGCAGCTCAAGGAAATTGTGGTGTATTTTTTTCTTTCCTTTTCTGATTGACCCCTGCCCAAAGTGTGTGCACTTCCTGTGTCCTTCTCCCTGTCCCCACTGTGAAGCAATCTCTGAAATGTCCAGAGGAGGCCCCGGAGATGCTGCGAGGGCTGGAGCCCCTCTGCTGGGAGGACAGGCTGGGAGATTTGGGGGGGTTCAGCCTGGAGAAGAGAAGGCTCCACGGAGACCTGTGAGCCCCTTCCAGTGCCTAAAGGGGCTCCAGGAGAGCTGGGGAGGGACTCTGGGTCAGGGAGGGGAGCCATGGGACGAGGGGGAATGGTTTGACACTGACAGAGAGGAGATTTAGGCGAGATATTGGGAAGGAATCCTCTCCTGTGCGGGCGGTGAGCCCCTGGCGCAGGTTGCCCCGAGAAGCTGTGGCTGCCCCATCCCTGGAGGTGTTCAAGGCCAGGTTGGACGGGGCTTGGAGCAACCTGGGCTGGTGGGAGGTGTCCCTGCCCAGGGCAGGGGGTGGGAGTAGATGGCCTTTAAGGTCCCTTCCAACCCAAACCATTCCGTGATTCTCTGAAATGTGGGGCATCCTTGGCAGAGCAGAGCGGCTGAGAGGAAGCAGTTTTGTAAGAGCAACAAAGGGGAACATCTAAATGTGGTCAAACGAGTTTCACTGTGGAACAGAGAAAAAATAACTTGCACTGGGATGAGTCAACTCTGCTCTGTTTTTTAAAATGTTACATAACTCTGAATCATACACCGGATCACACGTTACACAGTATGCGATCTGTGAAGTAAAATTCATTAAAGCCAGTTGATTTTTGTGACTCTCCTCCCTCCTAAACAGCAGTGCTGCTCTGGCGCAGGGAGGGAGGGCTGCTGCAGTGAGATGTCAGTGGTGACCTGGGGTTGGGGAGATGCGCACCACGCGCACCACTTCCCCGTGGTGTTTTTGCAGGAGAGAGGCCGGAGCTGGTGTTCGCGTGGCAGCACTGAGGAAAGGCCGGAGCGCGTCCCTGCAGAGAGGGACGGGTCATCTCTCACGGTGGGCTGCAGCGGAGGGGGTTCGGCTGCTCCATCCCTCCTCCGGGGCAGCTCAGCACAGGGAGGGAAGCTGGTAGGAGCAGAGGGCGCACAAGCAGGGTTTGCACCAAGTAAAGGCCCCGTGCTGCTGTAGGTTGGACGGATGCAAGTCACGGGTCAGGTTTTTTTCCCCAGATACTCCAGTTGTCCACAACCGAGTAACACTAGCTTATGTGTACAGTAGCAGAATCACATTTGGACATAAACCCCCACCTTAAGTAAGGAAACACCAATTTCTCTGCCAAGCACTGATCTGCTTTGACCTAAATATTGTTTACAAAACAGCTTGCTTCTGTATTAGTTTTTTTCTTCTTTCCTAGGATTAATGACATAGCAAACCTTTGCGCAGAGCTGACGGCGTGCTGCACAGTGCTTAGCTCAGAATGGTTGGGGGTCGTAAAAGCTCTTTGCTGCTCTTCAAATCATGTCTGGGGCTTCAACGATCTGCTCTGCAGTGTGGATGTAAGTTCAATACCTTCTGAAGTACCTGTTAATCCTGTTTGCCTAGGGTGCGCTTAGAGGTGTAGTAAGGTTTCTGTTCAATACAAAATACTGAGTACAAATTTAGTCCTGTATCCACTTGAGTTTTCAAGGCTTTTCATGAGATTCCTGATTGATTTTTATTCTTTCCTACATCTTCAAGGTTAATGTAGAATTTGGATGGTGCTTAGAGTTTTCTCTTTGTAGACTTTTTTTTTTTCTTTATTATGGAATGATACAGAATGTCAGAGGTACTCTTTGAAAGAAGCAGCCATGTCCACATACTTTTCCTAAAATATTGATGGATGTGCAAATAACTATCTCTGTTTTAAAGACCCTGTTTTGGTGTTGGCTCTTAGATTGCAGAAGGGGTGGTACGCTTTGCTGTTCCTTACTCACCTGGTGTAAGTTACCATAGTCCTGTTAAAGTCAGCAGCATCATGGCGACTAATCTTCTCCAATATCTGGTTCAATATATTTATCTATCTTTTGATTACATATGCCCTTAGGAACAGATTGAAGCTGTGTACTTTGGGGACATACTCTTGTCCTGAAGCCAAGGAATGAGTATTGATGTTACCAGTTTTTTATAGAATGATAACATTTTCTCAAGTTTTTATAAGACTAATGTTTTTTTTATTTCAGAAATTGTGGTATTTGAAATAGGTGTTTGTTAAAATAAAGTTAAGAGCTATCACTGTTTGCCATAAAATGTTTGTGAAATGCATTAAAATGTAGCGACAAATGCTTATGTGTAAACATTTTACTGTTTATTCTTATAGTTAATTCCTTAATAATCGTGGCGGTGGTGTGTGCCCTGTTATGTGACGCCTTGCCATGTTTTTCCTTCAAGGTGAGTGACCTGTCGTTTCACGATTCCCTGGCCACTTTCATCGCTATATTGATCGCCCGGCAGTGCTTTTCTCTGGAAGACGTAGTTCAGCATGTTGCACTGCCTTCTCTTCTTGCAGCCGGTAAGAAAATACCAAGAGGAAAACTTAAAATGAAAAATTTGAGACTTCTTAAGAAGCCTCCGTTGATTAAATAAGTAGTGTGTTCTGAACGGCGTTTCTGTACGGAATGCCGCCTATTGTGGATTGCAGCATGTGTGTCCCTGCAGTTCCCAAAAGGAGCGGCGCCACCTTAGATCAGAGAACCCACACTTGACAAGTGGTATCAGAGTTGCTGACAGCGCACTGTCCCCTTATGTCATGCAGCCTCACCTTCTGCTCACAGCAATCTTCTGCTGTACGCTCTATGCCAAATGTCTGCCAGAGCTCCTCAGGTTGTGCGTTTCCTTCGGGCATCACTCTGCCTGACGTTGGCATTTTCTCTCTGACCTCATCGTCTTCGCCTCCAGCCCTGGAGTACTGTAGCTATGGTCCTCTTTGATGGCCACTTCATGCATTTCTTTTCACTTTCTGCTTGGATTTGTGTTTCTTATTTCTGCTTTGACTGTCAAAAGCCATTTTAACCATGTATTCTTTTCTGCCATTAATTACATCTCTCATGTATCAAATATCATGCTATTCTTTCCTGTTTTTTAATGACTCAATTTTTTGAGGCCATAAATGCTGATTCCTGTTGATGAAATTATTGTATTCCCATTTAGAATGGGGCTGTGAAGTAGAACATAGCCAGGCCTGTCACTATGACTTGTGAGGTCCTGGGCAGATGCCTTATCTCCATGTCCCATCTTCCGTAGCCTGTGGAGATCCAGATGCCGAGCCTGGGGCGAGGATGACCTGTCGACTACTCCTGCACCTCTTCAGGACACCCCAGGTCTGCCTCTTTCCCCAGGGAACAGGTAAGTTGTGTGCTGTGTGGTCCTTTCATTTCAGAAAGTGAACCTAGATGGTTTTTGATGGCTTCAGATTTCATGTGTGAAAATATCCATAGTGCAAGTAGAAATGATAGCTGGTTTAAACTTATAGTTGTTTCACTTGTAAAAAGTTGATACGTACTATTCTTAGTTAGAATTTTAAAATCATAGAATGGTTAGAGTTGGAAGGGCCCTTAAAGGCCATCTACTCCCACCCCAGGCCCTGGGCAGGGACACCTCCCACCAGCCCAGGTTGCTCCAAGCCCCGTCCAACCTGGCCTTGAACACCTCCAGGGATGGGGCAGCCACAGCTTCTCAGGGCAACCTGCGCCAGGGGCTCACCGCCCGCACAGCCAAGAAGTTCTTCCCAATATCTCATCTCAATCTCCCCTCTGTCGGTGTCCAACCGTTGCCCCTCGTCCCATGGCTCCCCTCCCTGACCCAGAGTCCCTCCCCAGCTCTCCTGGAGCCCCTTTAGGCACTGGAAGGGGCTCTGAGGTCTCCCCGGAGCCTTCTCTTCTCCAGGCTGAACCCCCCCAACTCTCCCAGCCTGTCCTCCCAGCAGAGGGGCTCCAGCCCTCGCAGCAGCTCCGGGGCCTCCTCTGGCCCCGCTCCAACAGCTCCGTGTCCTTCTGCTGTGGGGACCCCCCGAGCTGGAGGCAGCACTGCAGGGGGTCTCCCCAGAGCAGAGCAGAGCGCAGCAGAGGGGCACAATCCCCCCCTCGCCCTGCTGGCCACGCTGCGGGGGATGCAGCCCGGGATGCCGGGGGCTTTACTTGTTTGGGAAATGTTTTATATGCACGTAAACCCATAGAATTTTGCTGAAACTTATTCATTATCAACACCGGACCACCCAGGTGTGGCATAACGTTGACATAAAACTCAACCATATTCATACTACATCTTACAAAATAAAATTAAGTTTTAACACAGCATCTGTGTACACTTCAGCAAAGAGGAATACATTTAGAAGAGCTGTTCTGCCCTGATAGTTCTCTTTTTGGTTTGGAACTTCACTGAAACAGTCATGTGAGCCTGGGACCTGGCAATACGGGTTTTGTGCCAGTGCTGCTGTTGGCAGTGGTAGCACTTAACCACAGTCCCACCTTCCTTCCTGCTAAGTAGTGTCGGGGCAGTGACAGCGCTGCAGTGGGTCATCTCACAGTGATACAGAAACTCATAGGGGTACACGTCATGCAGTTGGTAGCCTTGCATGTGAATTGAAATTAAACGTGTTTTGCAATAGGACACTATAAAGCATCTAGCCCAACAGAAGAAACGTGAGGAAATTTGTTCTCAGAATATATTAATGTCGTTCTCTTTCGTTTTAATTTGAATATTCTGTGGTCTGACCTATATGTGTTTGCCACAGACCAAAAGAGGAAGGAAAAGGGCAAGGTACAAGCACCTAACAACTAAAAGGAAACAAGCCTGGAAATAACCCGTGTTTTGACTTAGAAGTATTTCAGCAAATTTGATGACAAGGCTATTTCTATGGGAAAATGAAATTGAAAGAAAAAACCATTTCAGCTCTTAAGTGGTATCAAATTCTTCCATCTAAAAGTAATATTAATTTCTTTTTTGACCAGAAGTGAACGAGCTTTTGTTGCGTATTTGAGCAAAACAAGTTAAGAGCTGTGAAGAATAACGTCTGAGTAGCAGTAATATGTTACAGGTCCCAGGCTTCCCTGGAAATAAAAGTGGGTTTGAGTGGATAGGAAAAATCATGTCCGAACTCTAGGAAGTAGTACAAATCAAACAAAAGGTGACCACGTTGTAGTCTTTTCTTATATATAGCTCAGTTAACCCCCTCAGAAAGGAGATGGTTCATCCTTCCTTTCTGCCTCCCTCCCTGCCTTTCAGTCTGTCTGTCTTCTCCTCCAGGTTAGAAGCAGCGTGCACTGACTCCCTTTGCAGTCTGCTTCTGAGCTGCAGAATTGGGCTTAACTGTGCAACAGGCATTTATATTAATTTTGCCTCATTTGTTGGGAAGACTAGGTGAGGGAAGTAATTTCCTAGATCTGTGAAGTCAAAACCAAAATACAGTTCAGTGTCTCATTGTGGTTACATTCACTGTTTGCATGGACACAGTGAAATGACGGGCTCCGTTTTCTGTTTAAACGATCATAGCTTATTTTGATATTAATACAACATAACCGTGTATCCCAGTTGATTTTAATGACTTACCTGTTGGTCTTCAGTTTCAATTTCAGAAAATCCTGTTCTTCATTCAGTTACTGGACTTCCATAGCGATTCTAGATGAAAAGCGTTTTGTACAAAGGAAATATTAGTTGGTAAATAACCACCGTTTTCTACCAGATTTACTCTTCTTTCCATAGGGAAGTTATTTCCTGGAATTCGTTCTTCTTGCGATCGTCATCTCTTGGCTGCTGCTCACAACAGTATAGAAGTGGGAGCTGTGTTTGCAGTCTTAAAAGCAATTTTGATGCTTGGTAAGATTATGCAGAGCCATGTGTAATGTTTTTGTTCTAGTGTTTGGGTAAAAAACAGATCGTGCTAGTTCGCTTCCCTGGGAATGCTCCCGGGAAAGGAAAACCCTGATGACAGGAGAAAAACGTGGGTGCTGTCCGTGCTTCTGTAGCATGTGAGTCGCGTTTCCCCACAGGTCAAGAGGATTTTTCTCTGGTGAGTCAGCCCCAGCTGCTGAGGCTTTAAGCAGATGTGACTTTTTCACATTTTGACCCTTACCCCGCCACCAAGTCCCAGTACATTTCCAACTCCGGCGAGTCCCTCTCTAATAATATATGGAGGAAGTATGGCCTCAAATCATTTTCCCCACCTTTTTCTGTGTTTTACCATAAATCACGTGTGTCTTGTCATTGTGGAAGTTGTGAAAGATCACTGCGTAGCAACTCTTCACGAACAACAAACGGGTCATTTTTCCAAACAAGTAACTGCCTCTGAGCTTCGGTTTGGCTTAAGTTCAGTTAAAGCTCTTGTGACCTATGGCGATGTGTATTTTTGGAGCTAAGTAAATGTCCAGTTAAACAAGCAAGATCTTCCAGATATGGACAAACCCACAGAGGTATACCTCCAGCTGGAGTGCCATTACTATATTCCCTGTTGACCAGTGTCTCAGAACTGTCTCAAAACCCCCATGGTGCTTAATGATGTGACTATATCAGGAAAGATGTTAATGGCATAGCTATCGGGGATGGACTGATGGATTTGAGAGTCTGAAGTCCATTTATGGCCATTATCTGTGTTTTGTTGCTATTCAGAGTGCTGAGATTTGCTATTTTTCTTCATTAATGGTGTGTAGAGTGAACACTTGTTTTGCTTCTGTGCAGGGACGTGGTTTGGACAGGGTCTGGTGCGGGGTGGTGAGAAGAAAGATTTGGGCACACAGTTTATTTGTGCCTTCACTGCAGCACATCTCCTCCTATACCCAGACATTATATTTGGAGGTGTCTCTTGTTGGCACCCTGCATTAGTTATTTAAAAATTGTAGTTGAATTTCTGAGGAAAAGCATCAGATAAATGATAGCTGTTGCAGTTCTATGCTGAGGAAGCTTTGTGAGTTGAAGTCTATGTTAGAAAAAATAATCTCTACCCACAACGAACGATGGTGCTGCAATCAAGGGTGTATTGAATGTCTTAACAAGTTTTATCAAAGTGTTCTAGGATGGCTTTAGCTTCGCCTGTGGCTTGGGAGCAGTCTCTCCATCGTATTATTTGCCTGCCAGGTTCTTCCCTCTTGTCCTTCACGGGTATGGATTTGGGCCTGACGTGGTCGTGCTCACAAGCTCCTAAGATGGTTGAGTGCAGGGAGGGTGCGGATGGGCTGTTCACCGCTGCCGTGTGTTGGGCACAGACGTCCATGGGCTTGTTTCCCACGCTCTTCGTAGTGAGCTGGTGCTGGGCTTTGGGTTCTGCAGGGCTTGGCGTGTCTGCTCTACCAGCCGCTGGGCCCGTGGCACGGGGGTTGTCAGATCTGCCTGGGTTTGGGGGAACCGAGGCATTATAGCTGCTTCCGCTTCTCGGGGTGTGTTCTACTGCTTTGCTCTTGGCCCACTTAAAAATCACGTCTGTTCTGTCTCACGGGTGACAGCGCTGTGGTTCAGTCTCTCCCCTCTCTGTCGGGAGTTGACTCCCGGTGCCACAGCGGGACATGCAGAGAGGGTCACCACCGCTGCCACCCGCCGGGAGGTGCCGCCTGGGTCCGGGCTGGTCCGTCGCAGCCCGTCGGGGCTCTGGTTTTGACAAGCTGTGAAATACAAGTTCGGTCTTGTTAAAAAAAGGGTTGAGTGCTGTTTGTTTAGGAGTAACCCTAAAGCAGCACAAACCAGGGTGGGGGCACAGGCGTTGGCTGTTTTTCTTAGCAGTAACTCCACTCAACCCTCGTTTTCGTTCCGTCCGGGGTACCGCAGTACCGGGGAGCGCAGCAGCAGTGACGGGAGAACCGAGTGTGCGGGAGGACGCAGCGCACCGTGGCGTGTCGAGCACTCTGTGTAAATGCGTGGTCGTCCGGGGCTGTGGCCACGGCTGCTGAAGGGCTGTCGGGCTCCTTGGTGCGGTAGTTTGAAATATTTTGCTGGTAGTGGTAGATCTTAGCAGAAAATCCTAGCGTATTGTAGCCAGGGGCCATGGTGCGAATGTGCGCGTGTGTGAATGAGCAGATATTCCGCGTGGCTGAAGGAAGCCGTTTAGCCTTGTCACGTCACGTTAGTTGTGGATCTCGATAGTAAACCGAGGGGTTTTCTAAGGGATGACTGTCGTATGTGGTGCATCGGTTAAGATCCACAGGAGTTTCTGCTGACTTAAAATATCAGGCTGTGTCGTGCGGGCTGTCATCATGCGTGCTCCTGGCTGGCCTCGCAGGTCTCGGGTGGTGTTATGTGCAGTGGTTTGGGCTGGTTTCCCCACTACTACACACTCCAGTTGCATCTTCTTCCTTGTCCAAGGTCTCAGGCCTGCAAACACCTAAAACGTGAATTACTACAGGTTTGATGTTTTTTTTTGCGTTGCGTCTGAAGTATTTTTCATTGCTTCCCTGGCCGCCCCTGTTGGTTTCAGGTAGATGGTGGTTGTAGAGCCTTGCGGAGAGGAGGTGTTCAGCAGTGTTCGCCAGGCTCCCTCGGCGTGCTCTGCCCTTTTCCATTCCCAGGAAGATCAGTCTCTTTTGTCAAGCAGTTCATAATAAGGTGTGCTAAGGGACCACTGGTCAAAACTCATCTATGGAGTGTTAATAAATCAAAGTAAGAGAGAAGACTTGGAAAAGGGACATCTGAGAAGAGCGAGTAACCCAACTCTTCCTTATCTCCCAAAGCAATTCCATACACTCACACCTTTTCCTGTCGAGCACATAGTGACTTTACTTCTGTTTAATTTGTATAAACCTTTTCCTGGGTCTGAAATATCCCTTAAAAAGATGCTATGGAAAATGAAGGAAGTGGACAATCCTATGAAGATGGTGCCTTTCAGAGTCAGCGCTGCCCGTTTTGAGTGCAGCTGCCCTGCTCCTGCTGTACTGCCCTGCTGGGCTGTGCCTCCGGCGACGTCCCCCGTCGGGGGGCTGGGGGCGCGGGGGCTTGGGTGGGAGTTCACCCTGTGCTTCTGCTGCACAGGTGACGCCGAAATTGGCAGCAACAATGTCGACTCCTCGAAGAGCGAAGACTTCCATACGAGAGGCTTATTAGATGAACTCAACGAGGATGAGGTCTGGGGTTCCTCTCACACTTTGAAGTCATGCGGAAAAGCTGTTTCCATAGAAACCGCCAGTTTGAGCGAGTATGCCAGATATGTGCTAAGAACCATTTGCCAGCAGGTAATCTGTAACACTGCTCTTCTGTCTTCATTTGGAGAAACAATGTTATTTTATTTGAAAAGTGTAAAATGTATTTTGGTGCAAAATGAAAGTGGAATTATTTCAATATTTGAGTTCTGTTTGGGTTTTCCTATTTGGACAATTCATACATAGAGCAGTATGTTATTGGGGGCAAAAAACTGCTGTAGTTAGTTATTAGCATCTGCCTGTGTTTTATCAGAATTGAGGTGTTTTTCCTGCCTGAATCTCGAGCGCTTTGAGAAGACGGTAGGACCACTCCGTCAGCTGTCTGCTCAAAGTGCTTTGACAGTAGCATTTGTTTTATTGCAAAGTTGCTTTCAAAGTATAGAAGAAACAAATTTGGGAAAACATGTTGACAGTCTTATACTTTCAGGTCATACTGAATGGCAGAAGACATTTCTAATCTCACATGCTGCATGAACCATAGTTCACTTCAAGTTCTGCACGTGGAAAAATCACTGTTCTGTTTAGCTTACCAAAAGTTAACATTATTGCCTTGAGGCTATCTAGTGAATCTGTTCTCTGATGACTTACAGGAATGGGTTGGAGAGCACTGTTTAAAAGAACCTGAGAGGCTGTGCACAGACAAAGATCTTATTTTGGATCCTGTTCTTTCAAACAAACAAGCGCAGAAACTCCTTCAACTTATCTGTTATCCTCACGGTGTTAAAGAATGCACCGAGGGTGACAACCCTCAGAGGCAGCACATCAAACGCATCCTTCAGGTAATGCGGCGGGGAGCGGGTGGAAAGACCACCACTGACTGTCATTCGGCAGCGCCAAGTGACACTGATGTGCCGTTCCTGGGGCACTCAGGCATTAGGTTCTTCTCTAAAGATCATATGTGCTCAGGATCCCCAGTCTCCGTATAAAACGTTTTGTAGTGTGACTTCTGGTGTCTCGTGACTTCTGGTTCCACAGTGGGGGAGGAAAGGAGCGTGCAGCACGCTCCCCATCGCTGTCAGGCATCAGGAAGCCCCTGAAAAGGGAGCTGCTTTAGAGCTGCTGGGGTGGAGATGCCCGCTGGCCCAGCAGGGCTCTGTCACAGCGCTGCGGGGAAAGGCTCTCCATGGAGAAGGCTCAAACGCCTTCACGGACGCTCCTAAACTGGCCCGTCCTTCAAATTCGGCAGCATTAGGGACACTTCATTTCTTAAACTACAAAATGGTTTTTCTTTGAATAGAACTGTGAAGAATCAAGTCAGCAACATCTGGACCAGGACAAATAGTCATCAGTGTCCTGCAAAATAATCACTTCAGCTGCTGTGTTTACTTTAATCCTGTCTAGATGGCCTCGTGCTAAATACAGACATGTCGGATGGCAATGCCATGGATTAATGTAACTGATAATGAAAGAGCGAATTACGTTTTCCATGTTTATATTTAACTAAACTCAGAATTTGCAGAGAGCGATGTTCTTATCCAGAAAAGTTGCACAGTTAAAAGTATTGAGTAATGATATTAGCTGCAAAGATTTGGCAGTTAATATACATTCTTTAATAGGTCTGATATTTTGGGGTGGCATTAGACTATTAAAAGCAGTAGTGAGTGTGGTGATCTGCTTGTAAGATGAGGCTTTTGCATGTATTGTATACAATTATGAGGTTTTTTTTATTTTCTTCAGACCTGTAAAGCGTTGACGCTTGTATTTGTAATGTTAATTCTTACCTAGAACTTAGATCAGTGGACTCTCCGGCAGTCCTGGTTGGAGCTGCAACTAATGATCAAACAGTGCATGAAGGAGCCTGTGAGTATTTGTTTTCAAACTTTCTTATCTAAATATTTAATGCAAAAAAGTATGTTAAATTTTAACGTAGTCCATGAGCAAACATACCATGAATGTGCTAGTTTACTTATGTTTTACTGTAGGGTTCTGGGTCTGTGGCTGAAATGAACAGCTTGTTGGATAATATTGCAAAGGCGACAATAGAGGTGTTTCAGCAATCCGCTGATCTAAACAATAACTCTTCTAACTCTGGTATAGGCCTCTTCAATCCAAACTCTGTTGGAAATGCTGACACAAGTAATACAAGACAGAATGGTAAAAAGACATTCCTAAGGTATTTTTTGTAGCACCTTTTTAATTATTTTAGCCAACATGATGCTTAATGATGTGTAGATTGCCTAGACTTTTTTGCACTTGACACAGGAATGTACAGAAATGAGTTACCGGAGGGTTACTTCTGTTTACTTTTGTGTAACAATAAATATAGTTGCTATTCTTGAATTTTCTGGAAATGAGAATTTGTGACTGCTCAGTCCACAGTAGTTACTCCGTATGCATTGTGTCAACTGCTTTGTTGAAGCAGCTCAGTCTTGTAACAGCTTAGAATGGCTGTAAAACTACATGGATATTTTGGCTGAAATAAGTTTGTTCTCCTTGCAGTTCCTCTGAGCGGCGAGGAGTGTGGCTGGTGGCTCCCTTGATTGCGAAACTGCCTACCTCCGTTCAAGGTAGGGTCTTGAAAGCTGCGGGAGAGGAGCTGGAGAAAGGTCAGCATTTGGGGTCATCTTCTAAGAAGGAAAGAGATAGACAGAAGCAAAAAAGGTACGACCTTGGGAGATCCCTGTACACAGAGCTGGCAGGTAGTTTTGAAGGAGGAGTATAGTGAGGACTGGATTTTGGCTTCACGAAACCCTGTTGGTTTACTTTTGTGGAGCAAAAGTTTATCAACCCTAAACAGGGTTCAGGTTTCATTTAGTTTGAAGAAATATAATTGGTTTCAGAGGAAGAAATGTGAAAGCTTTGTACCACATCTTCCAGTAGCTATTCTGCAGCTCGGTGATGGGAAATGTTAGAGATGTAAAAGACTAGTCAGAGAGCTTGTTGTCTCTTCCCTTCCATGGCAGTAGGCCACTTCTCTTGCCATTAAGATCCCATAATTGTCATAAGATGGTCACTTAATTCCTGTTGGGAATTAAGGTCATCTCTAACTTTCCAAGTGCATGAGAATTTTAATGACTTAGTGGTTATTAATTTTCCTTTAGTAAAATATTCTTCTGCAGTACCTATAATTTCTTTGTACTTTCTTAGAGTTTATGGCAGAAATTGCATTGAGTACTCTGCACAGCACAGTCTCTCAGCTTCAAATGCCAACCGTCTTTCTTTTTGAAGCTCTTCCAAAGTGCAGCTGTTCAGAAAACAAATCACTTTTTAAAACCTTGTGGTATTTGGTTGTCGTATATGGTCCCACCGTAAGTTTCTTGTTCTTCCGTGTTACTCGTGTGCGTTGTCTTTTTGATCACCTTTGCTGCTGTCCGTGCAGTACGCTGAGCGTGGGACCAATAATTGGGCTGGGCCACTTTGTAGTACTCTTGTAAACCTGTGTTGGCGTGGATTGATTTTGACTTACGGTTATTATTAAATTCTGTGGAGCCTTTTAAATCTACTGCTCTTTCCCAGCCTCTTCCACCTAGCTTATTTTCCCTTCAAGGTTAGAAGATTTAATTTTTTTCTTTCCGTCGTGCTTGCGGCATGCCCATTGCTCTCTGTTGTGCTGGACCCTCCTCGCTCATCTCGGCTGTTTCTTTAATAGCTGCTTATGGGATATATCGACCTCTAGAAGTTCTGTTTGCCATGTTCAGTTTTTCAGTTAAGTACGCTTCGTATTAGCTTTATGAATCCATCTCTTCCTCATCCTTCTAATTCATCATCATTCATACCTGCTTGATCTGTTAGGTAGAAAAGGCATCTTGCTCTCCAGATCTCTTTGGTGGGTGTCTCTGAGCATTTCAGCACCTTTCCATTATTCGCTGGCTCTCTTGCTACTTCCATCAGTAGAAGGGAATATGGAACCTCTCTCTGTCTTCTGTTTCTTTTCCTGTGGGAGAGCTCTACTGTAGGAAATCTAAACCAAACCTCTTTCAAAGCTGAAATAAAACGCCTGTAGAAACTGTCCAGCCCTTCCTCCATGGTGGTTCCTGTGCACAGATGTAAAAGCATTTACAAAGTTGTTCAGGTTGTAGCAATTAATTACTTCTTTGTGTGCTGTTTGAAGCTTTTCAGTCTCTTCTTGACTGAAAACAAACTTTATTACTCTGTGAGTGACAAAACCAATGACACTGTGGGAAAGCATGAAATCTTACATAACATATAAAAGTTCTTTTTTTCTGCTTGCAAACTGTGCTTTCTGTAGCAGGGAGAGCAATTGCAGTAACAACTGTCTTGCAAACTGTAAATTTTTCTTATGGAAATTAATAAGAAAATGAAGATGTGTTTCTAGCATGTTGTTCCTGAAATTGGAAAAATCCCTGTTTAACATGGCTTTGGAAAATGCAGACTTTCTGTTTTGCTCCTTTTATGGGACCCTGGGATTTTGCCATTTCTTCATACTAATTGTCACCTAAATTGTTGAAGTCAAGTGAAATGCCAAATGAAAATAACTGTTGAAGTGAATACTTGTAATAAATACACACGTGTATGTGTGGGTATGTATCTATGTTGTGCTTACGGATGCATGTAATTTTCAAGGAGCTTATATTCCTAAACCAGCAAAAATCGTTGTGTGAGCTGTTACTCAAATCCCTTTGCTGACATTTTTAACTTCTCCTCTTCTACTTCACATGTTGTACTTCCAAATTCATCTTTATGTATTTCTTTTAGTTTGTCGTAATTTTACATCTGTAATGGGTACACATTAATCTAAAAAAAAGTAATTACAAAAGTCTGGAAGCCCTTGCTTTGGTGCGGCATGTCCCACAGCCAGCTCCAGCTGCGGCTCAGTTTACTTACGCTGAGCCCACGTTAGAGTTTAGTGGAATTTAGGCAGCTGTCACTCCAATGGGTGCTTGTGGGGGAGACTTACCTGGGATTCACTTCAGACCACTAACATGGATTAGAAAGTTTAGCTGCCTAATCTCCACAAAAATTATATCCCTGCTTAATCAAAGTAGCCTTCAAATAACACGTTCTGGGTCTGAGTCAGGGCTTCAGTGTCCCTGCAGTTCTCGGTCATTCGGTGCCCTGAGCTAGGGGGGTTCTCGGTAATGACACGCGTAATATGTGCGTTTGTACTGGCTGGTGCTCTGCCTTCTTATGTGCATGTTCTTTGATTCGTCGGCAAGGCTCTAATTTACTAAAACAGAAACAGACATAGATGCAGGCACTGCCACTTCCAGGAAAAAAAAGTAGACGAAACAAGGAAGGGAGTGAGGATGGGAAGTACCAAAATAACTTTACTAATTGACTTCTGTGTTTGCCTCTCTTAAAGCATGTCTCTCTTGAGTCAGCAACCTTTCCTTTCATTGGTACTTACTTGCCTTAAGGGACAGGATGAGCAACGGGAAGGGCTGCTAACATCACTGCAGAATCAAGTTAATCAGGTAAAACGAGCACATAACCATGAGCACCCTTCCTTAGATGTCTTATGTGTCATCGGTTTTATGTGTATACGATGGTGTAAAACCAGGAAAATTACAGCGCAATGCTATGCCAAAAGGAGCAGTCCGACAAAGGAGGCATAGGGAGGCGTTTGTTCCTTTTTGACAGTGAATACATCTTTTTTTTTTTTTTTCTAAAATCGTTACAGAGAAATAATATCATGAACTTGAGTCTGATTTCAGTTCTTTCCAGGAAAAACAATAAAAGATGTTTGTCCCGAAAGGAACAGTCTTCTTGGTCTCTAGCTTGATCATAAAAAGTTTTTATAAGTTTGAAAATTTCCTTCTTTAGGAAAACCCTTCATCTTCTCCAGCTGGAGCAGATTAAGAGACTTTCATATTTTAAAAAACAATATTGGTAGTCCCAAACTGGCCCATTGCCTACAGCTCTTCCTTTGGATCACCTGTGCTTACTCACAACCTCTGCTCATTCTGCTCTGGGCTTCTGCTCCCATCTGGTTCATGCTCTGCCCCGCAATAGCTCATTAAGATTGTCTTTAAAATGAATATATACAGTGCCCAGTGTAGTGGGTATGTTTCCTTTTTTCTGTCTTCAGTTTCTATGAATTACTGTGACAGTGAAAATTGGTACCTCTATGGCCGTTATTTTCTCATATTGCCTCTCAGCTCAGGTCCAGGTGATGATGTAGGTCCACATCCTAGTTAAGGTCATTCCTTTGATGTTTTGTCCCCTGGTGTTACTGCCTTTGGGCTTCCCCTTTGCGGCATGGGTTCTCCCCTGAAATGCAGCTGCTCCGGGTTCCCTGAGGTTCTGGTCCTTTCTCATCCAGAGACCCCACCAGATCCTCTTGGCATCCTGCATCCAGGGCAGGAGATCTGTTTACTTACCTGTGGTGAACAGTTAAGTGGGGTGTTTGAAACAATACTTTTAATAAATGCATAATGAAGTGGCTTAGTTTCTTTTTGCTGCACCAGGAGGATCCAGTCACACGACTGAGTGGCGTATCAGCTCTTTACAAGTTGGTTTTTTCCCCACTAGTTCACTTAATCTGCTCTAAGCTTTAAACAGGCATGAGGATAAAAACGTTAATAATCTTTTGTGATTCCATATAAATAATGGTCACAAATACTTAAACTTCAAAGGAAGACCATTCCTTTACAGGAAGAAAACAACCTTAATCAAATGCTTTTCCTTAGATCCTTAGTAACTGGAGGGAAGAGCGGTACCAGGACGATGTTAAAGCCAGGCAAATGATGCACGAAGCCCTACAACTTCGTCTTAACTTGGTAAGAAGAACTTATGTGGTTATCCTGCTGTTATAAAAAGATGTACGTACTGTGGAGTAGGTGGTCAGGAGCAAGAGGCACTGCAGCGGCCGGGGCTCCCCGGGAGCTGGCAGCCCCCAGCCCTGGGCATCAGGCACCTCCACTGGGGTGGGGACGGGCTGGGGCCACGCCAGGAGGTCAGCCCACGGCAGGGGGCTCAGGATGGACCCGGCGAGGGGAGCCAGGGTCAGGCGCAGCCCTGGCATGGCCAGGCAGGGCCGTGGGGACAGGCTGAGGCTCCTGACTTGGGGCTCCTGGGCCAGGGGTGGGGGTAGCCCCAGGTGGGGCTGGCCAGGGCCAGCAAGGGCTGTTAGTTCCCCTCTGCCCTGACACTGAGGGGTCTCTGCTCCATTGGTGTTCATCTCTGCTCTTCCCATCTCTCTTGTTTCAGCTGACACCCCCGGCCATAACGTTTGGGCATAAAATGAGTAAGAGGGACAGCCTATACCTTCTTCATGCCTTATTTTTGTGCTGCTTTCTTCCTTTCAGTGTGCCCAGAACTTCAGAAATCTTTTTGTGGGCATTCAAAGCTGTTGTTCACTGATGGTTTATTCCCATGTTACAAGTGAGGATTTTGTGGAATTAGGCAGTCAATATGATTGGGGCTTGCAGAGCTCTTGGGGAGTGTAACATTTGGCTATTTAACTTACATGTGCAACGTCAGTTGCTGCTCCTTGGATACGTGTATTAATCGACTTAGAAAGTTTCCATCAGGTTCTCCAACGTCCCACATCTCTTGAAACCTCTGTACCAGACATCGGGGCCACTGCGGCTCGTTTAGCACAGTGCATAGATATGTGGAGACTACATGTAAGGCCAAACGAGGGAGGACCGAGGCAGGAGTAACACTGCAGCGCTGTTCTCTTCCCATTTCTTTGGAAGCTGCTTAGATGCAGTTGTGCAACCAGAGGGGTAACCACAGCCTTACGCCGCCACTGGCTCAGGCCGAGGGGACTTGAGCCAGCTGTGCTTTCCTTAGCTGGAAGTGGTGTGCCTTTGAAATTTGGGGGTTGGACTCTCATCTGACCATTTGGTAATCAGGCTTGCAACCTGGGCAGGTGTCTTGAGTTATTGTAATTTGGTCCTTTGAAGGATGAGTTTTGGTAAAACAGCTCCTTCTCAAAGCCCAGGCGTGTGTTACAGTATCATACCATACTGGTAGAAATAGCGGAAAGTTGTTCATAGAGTAAAATTTATCATCTAGCAGTTTTCATTGTCAGTCGATGCTATATTGCTCTCCAGATTTTTTTTTCTTTGCACTGGACATTATTGTCCGATTTTGGGTGTGGGAGGAAGGTGATTACTATAAAGTTTTAATTCAACACCTTTTCAGTTCTGAAAATTTTTTCACCGACTTCAGTTTGTTGCATCAAACATGAAAGTGACAATATGAAACTGAAGGAGAAATGTAATAATATTTTGCTTTTTTATAGTTCCTTCTTAGGAGAAGCTTCTTGCTGGGAGCATGGGGTGGGGAGGAAAAGTTATTTAAAGTCAGCATTCAGGATGGCATTCAGCATACAGGAACCCGTGGGACTGGATAGCGGTTTTATTCATGAGTAATCCATGTGGTAAGGGAAGCGCACCTCTGTGCCACCCCTGTGCCCGCTGCTGTTTTGCAGGTGGGGGGCATGTTTGACACTGTGCAGAGGAGTACCCAGTGGACCACGGAGTGGGCACTTCTGCTCCTCCAGATAATCACTTCAGGAACCGTTGATATGCAGACCAACAAGTATGTCCGCGCTATTTAAACGAGCTAATTCATGTCCTTAGTGCTTTTAAGTTTAGGTTGCATGTATGTTATTGTCGTCTTTTTCTTACTGTTATCCTGTTACTGCTTGAGTGCAGCTCCCATGCTCAGTGCTGGTCTTGTTGGGGAGCGCCTCTATTTTGGAAGGCACTGGAGCCGCTATTTACACTCTTCCTTAACAACTGGTTCCTGAGCGCTTTCCTGAGCGGGGGCTGTCGTTCCTCATGACTCGCTGTTAGCAGTTCGTGCTGTCTGTAGCTCTCAGCTGGGGTTTATAATGAGATTTGTGCGTACGTCTCGGCAGACCCCCTGCACGCATGTACGCCGGGAGGTGTGTGTGTGCAGAGAGCCCCGAAAACCCCGGCTTGTCTAAAGAGCTGCTTTCGTGGCCTTTGCCATGAGTATCCGTCCCTGGATCTCTTGGCAGTCGGTAATTCCTCAGGGTAACGATTGTCTTTACCCTCAGCGAGTTGTTCACGACGGTGCTGGACATGCTGGGCGTCCTCATCAACGGGACGCTTGCCTCGGACTTGTCCAACGCTTCCCAGGGAGGGCCTGAGGAAAACAAAAGGGCTTACATGAATTTAGTGAAAAAGTTAAAAGTAAGTGTTACGTCTTGTCATTTTCAGCATTCCTGTTGAATCGCGTTATGTGCTCATCTTGTAATCCTGTCATTTCTAGTTCTGGGAAGGCCTCTTGGAAAAAGAGAAGGGACTGGAACAGCGGTAGTGATAGCAAGGAGAAAAAGAAGAAAAGAAAAGTGCAGGAATGTGGGGGTGGAAGGACAGACTCCTAATATTTTCTTTGTATTAAATTGCAGTTAGGGACCCTGCAAGACACTTTTATTCATGTTTGAGACGCTAAATTTGTATTTAATTTGTATTATGTATTTTCTGCATTCTGCTCAAACAAGAGAGGAAAAGGCAACTTACATTCTTAAAGAAACAAAACAAAAAACCCTCGCAAAGCCGCTTGTTTAAATTTAGTAAAAACAGAAGGAAGTGATTCACCCAGAAACTGGACATTTTCTAATAGTGAAAGCAGTGCGATGTTTCTCTTCCTTTTCTCCCCCCTTTCTGTCTGGCTGACTGATGTATTTATTCTCTAGAAGGAGCTGGGAGACAAGCGCTCGGACAGCATCGACAAGGTTCGCCAGCTGCTCCCGTTGCCAAAGCAGACGTGTGATATTATCACTTGTGAGCCAATGGGATCCTTGATCGACACCAAGGGGAACAAAATTGCAGGATTTGACTCCATTGATAAGAAACAGGCAAGAGTAAACGGTTGCTTTCATCTCAGTTTTCCGTGATTTTTAAGCGTAGGAAGTTCAGGCAAACAGGCGCAGCTCGTCCAGTACGGGGTTTGTATGCAGTACCGTAAAAGCATTGTGCATCTGCTGCAATACAGCTTTCTAATGCACTCTCCGTCGTTGCTAGAGCTGCAGCCGCAGCCGCGCAGTCTCTTTTGAACAGGTCGGCTTTGTGTGAGCAGTGATGCTGACAGCGAGGAGCGCTGGGCTTGTAGAATAACACCTTCAAAACAACTTGCAAAGGACAGACCGGTTTTTGGTATCTAATGTATTTCTGTCCACGTATTCCTGCACGTTTTTGTTTGCATGACCCGTGTGAAAATTCTCAGACGGAGGGTGAAGCCTGGGGTGGGTTGAGAGAGGCCCGCGGGCGTTGTTAAACCCCAGCGGAGCGGTTCGAGCAGCCTGCAGTGCCTGGGACCGTGCGGCAGCGTCGCCCGCCCTGCAGCAGCGCCGGCAGCGCTTCCAGCCTCCTCTCCCTCACCGCCCGCTCGTCCTTGCAGATACTCCCAGAGCTTTAGATAGATATACATCTTTAATGGAAACAGTTTCATGCCACTTGTACAAATTCAAACCTTTGGGTAACCTTTCACTTTCTGATTTGTTTAAAATTCAGTCATCACGTGTGCTGCGTGCCCTTCCTTCTTAAATCCGCAGAGCGCGCGGTCAATTTGTAACTGCTAATGGCATCGGTGTTGACATAAGCTCGCTCGATTTTGCAACATGGGGTCTTGACTGGTGTCAGCCAACTCCACAAAAGTTGCCAAAAAGGAAATTACATTTGACTTGGAGTTGAACAGCAGAAACTCTTACAAAAGTATTTGCTTTTCAAGCAGAATCCTACATTTGAGAGCTCATTTGACCTGGGAACCTTTTGCCGTGTTGCTGGCTGGCTGGAAGATGGAGGGTGATCCTGCTTACAAGAGACAGAGGGGAAAAAGGCCAGGGGGAAAGGGTATCAGTTGTTTTAGATTTTTCAGGAATACAAAAGGATGCATAATTTTTTAGAAGAATTTATTTAAAAGAGAAGGACAGAGCTTAGGTAGAGCTTTTTTTTTCTGCAGACTGGGTAGGTGTGTTTTTGTGATGTAGTGCTTAGGCTTTCTCCCCTTATTTGAATATGAAAACTTTTAGCAAGGGTATTCTCAGATTAGCAACTTTTGATAAATATTTGACTTCCTAGGAAATACGGTGGATGGAACTTGAGATTTCTAGCATAGCTGTAGCCAAATGGTGCTATAAAAATATAACTGCTTTTATCTAGTGCAGCCTTTGGTAGAGGTTAAAATCCCTCCAGTGTTCATTTGGTACATTTTGTGGCGAGGAAAAAAGCCTTACTGGATTTTTCTGACTCAAATAATGATGTACGAAAGCAAGTAGTCTGCTCTGGTGTTCAACTTCCTTAAAATACTAACTTTTATCCTGAAACAGGGTCTTCAGGTTTCAACAAAACAAAAGGTGTCCCCTTGGGATTTATTTGAAGGTCACAAAAATCCTGCTCCTCTCTCCTGGGCATGGTTTGGTACAGTTCGTGTCGACAGGAAAGTGATAAAATACGAGGAGCAGCAGCATCTCCTCCTGTACCACACGCACACCAAACCCAAGCCACGGAGTTACTACCTCGAGCCCTTGCCCCTTCCTCCAGAGGAGGAGGAGGAAGAGCCCACCACACCTGTCTCTCAGGAACCAGAAAGAAAGTCAGGAGAGCTCTCGGATCAGGGAAAACTTGCCACGGACGATGAGAAGAAGACGAAAGGCAGGAAGCGAAAGTCAAAGTCAAGCTCAAGGCCTGATGTGAGTAGTTGGTGCCCCGTACACAACTTGCAGTATCCCGCCGAAGCGTGTGATGTTGCATGGTGCTGTCTTTGCCTTCAGAAGGAGTGGGTCCTAATGAAGGGGGTGAATGGAGATGGTCCGAGGGAGGGTGGATTTCTATCAAATAGACCTCAGTGTAGGGTGATGTACTGTGCTTAGGTCCTCACATGCGATATAAAATACGCTACACTGGATGTCACTCGCTAAATGTTATTCAGGGTTCCATATACGCGTTCTCTTGTTTGGTGTAAAGTACAGCGGTTATTGTTTGTATCAATTTCTAAAATTCCTCCTGTTCAAATTCTGTTGAGAGCAAACATGTTGGTGCAAACCCAGGTCCCGTTCGAACGGAAACCAATCTGAAAGAAGCTCTTTCACATAGATAAACTGTTTTACTGTGTGGTTTGTTCTGGTTTCTGAGAACTTTCCCTTTTGGTTTTAATGGCTTTGGAGATGTGGGTTCCTAAGCTGAAGAATCCCTCAGAGGAAGGGTTTGAAAAACATGCCTGGCACCACCCAGAGAATAACGTACATTTGCAGCAGCAGCATTCTGCGCGTTTACATGCTCTTCACGCGGCTGCCGGTGTAGTCGTACGTATTGTAGACGTGACAGTGTTCTGTCAGCGTCCAGCTGCATTCTCAGTGTGTTGTGTTTTAAGTAGCCGTAATTTTAAGATCCTTTTCTGGCCTTTTGGATGTTTCAGTTGAATTCCTCCTGTTAGTTAAACCCCGATACAGTAAGCTGTCCTTGTGCTGTACCTAATCATAGCCTGAAGAAAAAACTCGCTAATAAGGTAAAAATGGATGGTGTGTCTATGAAGTTGTTATTGTTAATTACCTGTGGGCAGCCTGAGGCTTAATCTATTTTTTACATCATTGCAAACGACAATGGGACCTGTCTCTGTCCTTTAATAATTTAGTAGGAAAATTGGCATTATTTATGAGTTAGTAAGGTATGAATGTCAGTAACATTCACTTTTCCTGTATATTTTCAGGAATATCTACAGAATAACTTATATAGAGTGCCTCCCACTTACTCACCGATTTCCTCTCAAATGATGCACCACCCTCAGTCTGCCTTGTGGGGTTACAACATCATGGGACAGCCGCAGCAGCCCGGCTTCTTTGTGCAGAACCAGCCCCTCCCACCAGGTACGTGTGGGCTTGCATTCACAGACGCGGGGCTTTATTATTTGATGCAGGATAAAACTTGACTTCTTATAACCACGCTTTGTTTCTAACTTTCTCCAAAGGAGGTTGTATCTGCTGACGTCATTTATTTTATTCCTTTAGTTGCCCCTTTTTTTTTTGAAGGGCTTTCTGTTGTTGGTTGTAGGTCTGTCTCTATTAAGCTATTAAAATTTTTTGGTAGATAAGCAAAAATGACCTACCCTGGGATTTGTGGTGATCGCATAAGAAAGTTGGTAGAAGTTCAATGAGGAGTTAAATAAGAGAGGGTGATTAAAAGGAACAAATGCTCCTTGGGTTATTTCTTCTGCGATTCATGGCAAGAGCCATGGTGGCTCATTTAACCTCTGCTAGATGGAATAAATAAATCCATGGGCTCACTTTTTTTTTTTCAGCATTTGTGATATGTGCTTAATTTTGTATAGAATTGTTTTGTTCTTCCAGTTAACGCGTACACAGTCTAACACAGGTATGTTACTGCTCTAGGGGGCAGCAGCTTATGATGTTTTGAGAAATACTATTGTGTCCTTCTCAGATATTATGCAGGCAAAGTTTAGAAGTTTCGTTCCAGTTAGAAACGTTAAATGTTTTTTCTGAAGCTCCAAATACAACTAGATCTGTATTGTAAGTGTGTAAAAGTCTTCAGAGTATACCAGACAGTGGCTAAAAAGTTTAAGGAAATGCTGATTTTATAAACAAATATATAAGATTACCTTTGTAAGTCTGACGTATAGACACATGATTTTTATCAGAGCAGAGAGTGCATAGACTACTGCCATGTCATTAATTGGCTTGGCATTATAAGCTGTTCACATCACACTTTTGATCTGACATGCAACTGTTGTTCATCAGTAGTAGTCAAATGTTTTATGTGACACAGAGCATGCGACAGCCCTTAGCCTTTTGACTTGTCCTGCTCATTTACAAGCGGTAGTCTTCAAAGTTATTTTACCCATTTATTTTTTCAGGCCAGTAATTGTGTTTAATCCAGTTCACTGTCTGCCTTTACGGAGATAAGGTTATCATCATTATTGCAGAGCTAACCAAGCAGGAGCTGGTGAATTAGCAGTGATCTGTACCAACAACGCTCGTACGGAAGGCAGAGAACGCATTTGTGTTTTGGGTGGTTTTCAGGTGGTTCCAGGCTGGATCCGACAGGCTCCTTTGTTCCAACCAATACGAAGCAAGCCCTGTCGAACATGCTGCAGCGGCGCTCTGGCACCATGATGCAGCCCCCCTCTCTCCATGCAATCACGCCTCAGCAGCAGTTGCTCCAGATGAAACTCCTGCAGCAAGAGCAGCAGCAGCAGCGGCTCCTCAGGCAGCAAGCACAGTCACGCTCTCTCCAACAGGTTTGTCCAAACCCCCAGGCCTGAAGAGCACCACGGTGGTTTTGCCTTCCTCTGGGGCTGCTTGCCCTGCGTAGGCTTACGGAGCAGAGAGCCAGCTGGTATTTACAATTGCAATAATTCCCCAAATATTGCTTAACCGGGGCCATCTGCTTTTAAACTCCCTTTGCCCTTTGGTCTCATAGCCCCTTCTATTTTTCCTGGGTTACATAAAATCAGGTTTTGCTTCTGCTACTCGATGATATTCTTGTTCCCTGCTGTGTCACCGAGGCTTTCGTAGTGGAATTGCGTGGTGCTGTGTACCACCGAACTGCAAGTAAGCAGCAGAGGCACAGCAATGCTCTTCCCAATAGCAAAAATAGGAAGTCCGGCAGGAGGCATTGCTATACACGTGTGCACACAGACGCCCGTGTTCTCCAGAAATAGCTGGTGTTTCTTCTCCTAACGTTTTTGCAGAGTGCTGCTGCTGTGTGCCACACTGCACACGGCTATTGTGCAACCCCCTTCGGAGCCTGAGCTGGTGGTCAGAATACGGCTACAGACAGGCTGCTTTGACCTGATGGTGTGAGAACAGAAAGTTGGGTTTTGGATCCCAGATAACCAGCGATATGTGTACAGTGTTCGTGGTAAAACCAATAACCTCTTACCTTTATTTTGTAGTCCTTCTGTACCCGTTCTTACCCTCACTGCAGTATATATTGCATTGCCTTTATGCTATCTCGACTTCAAACTCTGTAACGTGACCTCTTTGCTCAAAGTAGTACAAATGTTCAGCAGGTAGCCTCACAATTCCTCCCATGCTGTCTGTTTTGTTACAGCTCCCTCATTATCCTTCTCACCCCTCTTTCGGTCGCTCTGATATGATGGTTCAAAGCCGTCTATAGTGCTTAAATTGTTGATGGGCTACAATAGTTTTGGCTATTGGATCCCTCGTTGGTGTCCTGTAGGCACTATGAGGTATTAAGGATCAGGTACCCTAAACGTGAGGGCACTGGGCTCTACAATGAGCCATCGCTTCCTATTTAATAGAAACCCTGTAGGATTTCTTACATTAGGCAATATCTCACTGTTTTAGTGTTAGTCCAACTGGCTTTCAATTGCTATGAGAGAATACAGGCTTAAATAACAGCCTTGACGAAACAAGTGATGATCACTACTTATGGCTAGGTGGATCGAAAAGTAATAATTGAAGACCTAAAATAACACATTATCCTCACATTTCAGAAATGCTGTTGTTTAACACTATCACATTGAGAAGACAAAAGATGTTGCCTTTCCCTTTTGGTTTCAAACCAGGGCAGTATCTGAGGTGTTAAGAACAAGGGTTAACTTCTGCTCCAAAGCGCTGCATAGACAGGTTGGCAGTAAGGAGAATAAACTTACCATGAAGGCACGAATCCATGCCTAAATAAGATAATTAAGGTGTCTGCGATGAACTTTTTCATAAAATTTGGATCAAACTTTTACAATGTAAAAGTTGCACTAAAATTTGGCAGGGAAGGCTCAGCTGCGTGTTTCAGCGGACGTACGACATGCGCTGGGCGTTCGTTGGTCGATGGTTCTGTATCAGCCAGGAGTTTATTTCTGCAACGCGTCAGTAATTGCTGACAATTAAACTGCGGTAAACCAAGTCAAACCAGGGCCGTCCAGCGTAGCCTTCGTTCCCCAGCTGCTTCCACGCAGTGGCACGCACAGCCCGGTGCTCTGTGGTGTGCCGGGGGGCACCCCAGATGGACACGCTGCTTTCTGTCTGGTTCTGATACTGTGCCTTACTGGGCGTTTGGGGAGATCCATTCAGCCCGATACTTGAAAACTTTTGCTGTAACGAAACGAATGGACAGTTCGCCCGGCCGCGCTGTCTGCTCCCCTTGTCGGCTCAGCGTGCGCTGGCAGTGCTGGCGCCAGGGAGACCCTCCGGGGTCCCATGGCACTGGGCTTTGCGTGCTGCCCCAGCGGGGCTCCTGCCCGCGTGCCACGTGCTCCGGTTGAGAAGCGCGCCCTGGGGAACCCGTGGTGGTTCCCCCCGCAGTCCCGGGTTTGGGGTGGGAAATGCCGTGGCTGTGTACGAGCCTGAAGGCAGTGCCTGAAAATTTAGGCACACGGTGATTTGGAAGCATTGCTACTGAGCGGTGCGTGTTGTTAGGTAGAGCTTAAATAAGGAAGGTTTCTTCTTTGGTTTGTACGTTTCTGCTGCTGCAGAATGAAATTGCCTGCTCGGCTTGAAATCACTCCATGGGTGTGGAGAGCTCTCTACGATGTGTCCAGGAGGACTCTGCTCTTTAGTGCTGTGCCGTACACACGCTGCTCTTGAAAACGAATAGCTGTGGGGCAAAGTCTTTAAGAACTATGACTTGTATAAAAAAAACGTTCAGTTATGTCTAGAATTAATAGGCTCCTGTGGATGCTCAGGAGTCCTTTCCACGTTAGAGTTTCTGTTCATAAATTTCATAAAAGTATTGAGGTTTATTAGCATAAAAAACACCTAAAAGGACCTTGTGGGTGTTCCTAAACACCAGCATTGTTTGAGTACATGCAGGTGAGCTCTGTATAGGTGCTGCACTGCTTCACTAACAATCCAAGCCTAATTGTGACTATTTTTTGTATTGTTTGCTATTTTCTCGCCTGTCCTTTTCCCTTAGGATGTCCGTAGCACTGCTGTATCCCTTCAGGATGGCTTTGACAACATAATGGTAACCGCTCTGAGACCGTGAACTTCTCCGTATTTTTTCTTTCGCACAAACATGCATTTCTTCCAACACAGAGGCTGCACCCTTTTTCTTTGGCTTTTGATGGGAATGGTACGCTTTGGCACTCCGCTCACCTCGGTAGCGCAGTGGCTGCATGTGGAAGGCTGCGGATGCACTTGCGCACACAGAATATTGTTTTCTTGCAAATATTTCCAACAACTGCATCATTGATCAATTTTTTCCTTCTCTGCTGTGTTTCTCGCTGTGAAGGTTAGAGCAGCTGGAGGTGTGTCCGATGCCACGTCCGTCTGGCGTGGTCCTGTTCCGCCCTCGTCTCCCCGCCGGCGCCGGGGTCTCTCCTCTGCGCTGCTGCCCACCGTGGCAGGCGGGGGGGGGGCTGCCATGTCAGATGAGGGGTAAGGGATGGACCGCGCGTCCTTCTTGGCCACCAGCGCTCCCCAGGCAGCACTTGGAGCCGTTGGTGGGACGCGGTCGTGCCGCTCAGCTCGGGCAGTGGGGGTCGACTGCCCCGGCCCCACCTGAGCCGTGGGTTCCAAAATACTTCTTGTCCCACCTGAGCCCGACAGCGTACGGCCTGATGGTCCGTTCCTGAGCTGTGGCAGGGTGTGCAGTGATTAGAAGAACCATATTTTGTTACTTCCAAACCAAGGACCAGCTAGCACTTACCTGTTCAATTATTACGTGTCATAAAATTCAGTTTTCTGGGGAAAAACAACCATAGCATGAAGTTTCATCCCTAATATCTGTGTTAGAAAGCTTTCCAGATATTAATTAGAAAAGCTGTTTCAGAGTTGGTTTACAGGGCTTTTGTCCTGTCGAAGGGAAACTGCAGTGTTGTTAAAAGCACTAATTGGAAAGACAAAGCAAAATGTGTTTTTAAAAAGGCTTTGCTGCGTACCCTGCTGTCCACGTTTTATATATGTGCAGTCATTCCTGTTGGTACTGGTGGTGTGTCAGAACGGGGTATAGAGCACCATATTTGCAGGTAATTAGGCACACCCGGATGTGCAGCAAGTATACAGTGAGGTCTCTCAAATCCATCACATCTTCTTACCTAAATAAGCATTAGTGTTTCACTACCTACTTTCAAAGTCGGATTTGGTCAGATTTTGGTCAAAATCCGCCTACAGTGCCACGGCTGCTCCAGTCGCCTTTGCCAGTCCCAGCACCACCGAGAAAAGGAAAGTCCTTCCAAATGCACTGCGGTCCGTACCTTAACAGGAGAAAGCAGTGAGTTTTGCTGTGGTGTGAGGTGCACAGAACAAGGGGAGCAGTGGTTCTTACTGCAGCGTTGCATCAGCATTGAATAAAACTGTTTGAGCTTTTTCCCCTGGTTTTGTTCGGTTCGGTTTGGTTCGGTTCGGTTTGGTTCGGTTTGGTTTGGTTCGGTTTGGTTTGGTTTGGCATGCACGCGCAGTTCGGGCTTGCCGCGAGCGGCTTGCACGTTCAGGTAACGCTCTACTGAATTCTGCCTGGAGGGAGACGTCCCTCCGAGTTCAGCAACATCTGCTGCTGCTGCTGCTGCTGCTGCTGCTGCTGCTGCGGAGTGCGGCGCTCGCTCTCGCCGCTCGGGACCTCGCGTGGTGGCCGTGTGCTGCCCGGGAACGAACTGATCTGTGCCCTCCCTAACGAACAGCTCTTTGCTTACGTTTCAGGGGTGGGTTTGCGTGCGGCGCTTGCTGGGCCGCGGTGCCGTCGGTGCGGGCGTGCTGCTCCGGAGCCTCACCGCGCCGGCTCCGCTGCTCGGCCGCGCTTTGGATAGTGGTGGGAGGATCGGTGGGCAAAGCTCGCTTGGGGCTCGCTGCCCGCTGCGGGAGGCCGGGAGCATGCAGCTGCTTATTTGGGATTTTCTTACGGAATCGGGGCCATTTGCCATTGATGCAACTTCCACGGGCTTTGCAGGGACACTGTTTGCACTGCGTGGGCGCGAGAGGACAGATTTTGCTCTTGGGCACGCCGGGTTAGCTGCCACCGAGGGAAAGGAAAGGGTAACTCACGGAGCACCGCTCCGCAGAGCAGCTCCACGGATCCCACCGGGGCGTTTGTATTACAGCGGGGCATAGATCAACGCACTTTTTTTTTCTAGAAATCAGTCACGATTTCTCTAGATTTTGCCTTTGGGTGACTTCAAGTTACATCTTGGTCTATCCTGTGGTTGACACCTTACGAAAAAGCTTCAGAAGGAATTTGCTCACAGAAAATATTGGGGTTTTTTTGTTTTTCTTCTTTTGCCTCTGTTTAAAAAAGGAAAAATCTTAAAACAGTTGAGTACCTTCCCGCTGTACTTGGCTGACGTCTGTTTTACGTGCATCCCGTCTGCACGCTGTACCTTCTGTTCGGCGTTTCAGTGTCTCACCTGTGCGGGGGTCGTTCTGAGCGCTCCCTGCCTGATTGTGCGGGTGTTTTTCCAGATGGAGTTAATTTACCCTAAACTCTTATCAGGACTGATAGATGTTACTCTGTTCACACCTCCTGTACTCCCTAATTTGGTTTTCAGCATTTTCCGTGAGATACGGGCTTGTTTTTAAAAGACATCCCTAGTGTAGCTTCTGCCTCCTTCGCGCAGCTGACGGTGTGGAGCTGCCTGCTCTCCTGCCTGCGCCTCCGTGGCCCCTGCGGCAGCTGCACGGAGCTGAGCTAGCTCTGGCTTTTTGCCTGTTTTAAAAGAAAGGAAGTGTGCCAACCCTGTGGCAGCCTGGGGTAGCTTTGCCCCCGGTTTTGCAGCCTGTCCTTCTTGCCCTCTTCTGCCTGTTCCCCACCCGAAGCACGGGGCGGGTGACCCAGCCCCGGTCCCAGCCGTCCGTCTCCCTTGGGGCTGGCTGGGTTGAAGCTGGAACACTTTCTCTCTACCATTCTGCTTCCCTGAGCGATTCCCGTTCGCAGCAGGTAGCCCTGCTTGTTTCCCAGGTCTGTCGGTGGGGATGCACGTGCTTTTGTCCCAGTCGGAAGTGAGAGCGGACGGCAGGGCTGCTGGCTGTGCTCACAGACCCGGCGCCGTTCGGTGCAGTTACCACGGAAGGGACGGGAGCCGGGAAAGAAGGAGAGTTCCAGTGGTGCTTCGGTATTTCATCCCGTGTGGGATTTTCTTTTCCACCGGGTAGCCCTGATTGTAACCTCGCTGCTTGCAGTGTGTTACCAGAGTCACTTTTTAGCCTTAAATTATAATACATCTCTTTAAGGATATCCTGATTAAAATGGCAAAGGCTTTGTTGGAGGAGTTGGATTTTTTGTTTGGTTTTGTGGTGAACTGGGCAGCTGCAGGGAAGGAGCATCGCTGCTTCCAGCTCACGTCTGCCACTGAGCTTTTTTAAGTAGAACGTTTTTCAAAATTATACGGTGCAGCATCACAATCGCACAGAAAATACAGAGATTTGATTATTTCCTTGGCAAATTCTCATTCACCAGTTTTTTACAATCTTGGTCCTGAAATTAACTCTATTAAGTCTATTTCCTGGTGCTTCAAAACATACTAATGCAGTTATAGTTGAAATCTTTAAATGATTTGCCGTTAATCGGGCATAAATATTGAGGCAACTTGAAATGAACAAACTCGGCTGTCTGCTGATCACGAGTACGGAGCGTTTCCCAGCTGTACTGGTTGGGAGCTGGACACGCGTGCGTTACCCGTTTATCATACTGGTATTTTGTATGTCATCATAAAATTTGCTAATCAGCATTTTGCCTGCTTTATCGGGGGAAAGCTAGTGATCAGGTACCCCGAGAAAGTTATCAGCTGTGTATTTTTCCTAGAGATTGTCACTGACTCTAAGCTCCCTATATAATTTCAGGTACTGTCTTCAAGACAGCTGGAATATTTTTTTCTGATCCTTTGCGAAGCCCCATTTGAAAGGGCGTCTCCAAGAGCTCTCTTCAGCAAATGGCTGTTTCTCCGCTGCTGCACTGTTACAGTAGTGTCAGAAATCAAACAAAAGTCAATTCTTCTGTCTCCCTGGGAGCAAATACAGTTCAGGAGTTTGGCACTGAGCAACGGTGCTGTCTTGAAGGAAACGGTCAAGTCTCTCCATGACTCATTAGGACACAACTTGGTGGGGTTTGTGTCCAGGGCTGGGCTTGTTGGGGGTGTGGAGGCCGTATCTGATGGGCGATGTGTCTTTCAGGGTCAGCCCATGGACCAAGCTGCTATTTTCACTCCGCAAGTTCGACCCCCGTCTCAGCTTCCACCGTACCCAGGGTTACAGCAAGCACAGGTACTGCGCTGGTCCCACGGACCGTACGCGTAAAAATGCTTTAAAGGGAGCTGCTTTTCCTCCCAGCCTGCTTTTCTGCGTGTGGGACCTGCCTGGTGACTGTGGCATAGGGTAACGGTGATGCCTCCTCCTAGGATGCTTGCAGGCCCCGCATGCTATAGCTCATAAACGTTTTTAGCATGGTCACTTCCCAGTTTTTCCTGATGTTGTTGCTGGTAAAGGCAAACGTACTTCTATGTTAAGCCTGAAATTTGGCCAATTTTTGGTGAAATAGTGACACCAGTAACTCTTTATTATGTCACAGTCATTCTGGTACTTGGGATTTGGGGGAGGGGGGACACACAATGAAAAGAGCGGTGGGGCTGTGGAGCAGAGCCCCGCGCTTGCCGGCGCCTCCCAGGGCCGGGTGGCACGGGGCACGTCCCGTGCTGCTGCGTCTGACCACGCTGCAGCTGCCTGAGCCCGGAACGGCAGTGGGGTACAGCCAGCGTGGGGCGCTCCCCGGCCGATGGTGGGCGCAGCACTGCGTCCCGCTGACTTGCCTCCGGCTGTCCGGGCGCGGGCTCTCCGGTAAAGGCCGTCTCTTTCTCGTATAGTTAAGCTGATTGAAATACGGGCACAGTGAAGTCACTCTTCTGTCTGGTCTCCGCGCAGAGCATGCCTCACGGATACACGATGTACAGCACTCCGATGCCTCTGCAGCAGCAGCAGCCCGGCGGCGTGGTGCTTTCCCCCAGCTACAACCCCCGCGCGTACCCCGCAGCGCATCCCAGCCCCGCGCTGGCCGAGCGGCTGCGGCAGATGCAGCAGCAGCCCGGCGGATACGTTCAACAGCAGGCGGCTGCCTACATCCCGCCTTTGGCAGGCCCTCAGCGGTGAGCCCCTGCGCTTCTCGGAGCTGGTGACATCGCGGGATTTTAACGGCAACTTTGTGTAGAGATCTAAAGCTTTATTTAAAATACAGGGTATTAGTCAAAAGGGGGTTAATGCTGGGTCTAATTAGCAATAAATATACCTTTCTCTCCAGTTTCCCACTGCTTTTTCCCTCATTTAATTTTTATTTCAAGTTGGTCTGGGCACACGTTGCAGCACAGTTGTCCTGTGTGTTTGTAGAATGTAAAACTTTGTTTAAAGACGGCTGTTGACCCCTATTTCACTGCACTCACAGATATGGTATCCATATTATGCAAACGTGTGCGGTATTAAACAATAACTATTCCAGGTTTACCAAACACTCTGTAGTCAAGAAAATACAAGACCAAGGTGGTAGTTTCACTAGCAGTAGACAAAAGAAGTTTGCTTAAGCCTGAATAGACTAAATTGACTTCACTTTGGAAGTACGGCTGAGTCGCAGTGCCGACGAGAAACAGAAAAAATTCACTGGTAGTGAATTTTTCAGTATTTTGGAAAGTAAAGAGTCTCTATAATCCGTTTTAAATTCATGGTAATGTAGCTATGAGATGTTTTGGTTGGGAGAATATTTTAGTGCTTAGGTGGAATTTGTGCTTGAAATGGAGAAACTCATCACTCTTCCTCATAAAGCAAGAATTGAACGCTTGGATCTGTTCTTGTGGAGAGGAATGTGGCATTACCTACACCAGTTACTGGGCAACAGTGTGGTACGGTTTCTATTACGGAATATTTTTCAAAGCATTCCTATTTGGAAATATAATCTTCTTTTAAAACGTAACATCTCTTAAATGTATGGAAGTCTAATGTCGCAACTTATAGTTGAGTACTCCTGGACTAACTTGAGCTCTGTCTTTAAATGAAGTGTAATCCCTTATTTTTTTCCCCAACCAGACTGAGCCATCAGCCCCTGCAGCCGAATTCGCTGGTTGGGGGGGGACCGGACAGCGCGTCGACGGCGGGGCCTCACGCGCCCCTGAGCTCGGTGCCGCTGCCGCCGGAGCCGGTGCGGCAGAGACAGCAGCAGATGCGGCAGCAGCGGCTCTTCCAGGTGAGGGGCTCAGCGCGGCGGAGGCCCGGGGTGTTCCAGCGCGGGGAGGGAGCGCGAACATCCCTGCATCGGGCGACAGCTTACGCGCGCGCCCGGGTAAGGTCTACAGCAGCAGAGCCTGGTGCTAGAAACCCCAGCGGCTGTTACTCGCGTGCAGGAATTCCTTGTTTACATTGGGGATTTCCAAAAGAGACCTCTGGACGTACATGTAAAATTCAGTGCTTTTATTTCTCAAGACTGTAGAATGGCTCCGGAGAAGGTAAATTTGAGACTGGCATAGCTGAATGTGCTGAGGGAGAAGCGGTGGTTGTGCTCTCCCCCGGCTGGCCTTGTAACGCGTACCAGAATTGAGTGGAAGGGCTCGCTCTCTGTCTGGCCTAATTCCTATGTTCTGATTTGACGATATATTTTTAATTTGGAGGTAAGTATCAGTTTATCAGCTAAATATGTAGGCCTTGGCACAGGGGAAGTAAGTTACGCTAAAATCCTTCCCGTGGCCCTTCGATGGTTGGAATTATTTTCATGTTTTCATTTTAATGCAATAGCAATCTGTGCCAGTTCTTGTCAAACCATAATGTATTTTATCTACATATTTTGATGTTGTAGTAAACTAAATACACCAGCTTTCCAGTATTTTTTTGTCTATTGACGACGCTCCTTGTCAGCCTTGGTGTGGCTGGCGATGGAGGTGGAGAGCTGTGGGGATTCTCCTCCAGACGGGGCGTTCAGTGACGGGTGCTGGAGGCGTGCGCGGGTCCCGCGCTGGCCGGCCGTGGGAGCAGCCCCGCGGCGCGGCTCCTCGCCGGTCCCTGAGGCGGAGCGCGCGTCGTGTCGCTGCGGTTTCAATGCCCGTCTCCTTTCAGTTGCAGCAGCAGCAGGGGCAGCAGCAGGCGCTCGGTCTCCAGCCCGTGCAACCGCAGCAGCCTTTGGTAAGCAGAGGCGACTGCCGGGTATTTTGGGGCGGTGGGGGGGGTAGTGACAGGGCGGGTTTTGTCGCTTATGGAGATGGGCAGAGGGTTTGTGTAGGCTTCCCCGCATCACCGCCTGCCTGCCGGTGCTGACTGCGCGGCGCCTGCAGTGCCGCACCTCCACCGCTCCCAGTGCCCGGTGCCGGCGGTGACACGCTCGCTCTGCCCGTGCCCTGCGCTGGCCCCGCGCTGTGGCTGTGACAGCAGGCGGTGTGGGCTGGGGCTCAACAGCGGCTGCTGCATCCGGCTCGCCCCTGGCGGCTCCCACCGTGGGCAGAGGAGGATGGCATCTGTCCACAGAAGACGGTGTAAACGCGTCCGTCTTGCCAGTCTGTGGCCAGAGGTGGGTTACGCGTGCGCCGGGGTGTCCCTGGAGGTGAGCTCGCCTGCTGCCCTCTGACGGGAGGCAAGCGCAGCCCGGCTGGCTGCGGGCAGGGGGCTCCTGCGCTGCGCAACGCCCGGCGCCTCGGCGGCAGCGCGTCTGCATTTGCTCTCAGAAATGCTCCTCCTGTGACCGGAGCCCAGGCGGCTCCTGCACTTCCGTGGTTCATCCGCACGTTTAGCCAAAACCGATAACCAAAGTTGGGCCAACAATGACGCGTTGTTTTGGCTGAAGAAAGATTTGTGTGTGTGTAGGAAAAGTTTAAATGCTTCATTTCAACATATCTTACAGTATTGATTTAAAACTAATGGTTAATATCCCAAACAATGCAAATGATCAGCTGTAGCAGTTCTTTTGAGAATTACTTGGGGATATACTTACAAAACGGGTACCGGTGCTGTTCTAATTCTGTACATCTCTTTTCCATAACGAGTAAAATAAGACTGCCCAGAGTAACTGCCTTAAATCTCTTCTGTGAATTCAAAGGGGGGAAAAATGAGATGCTTTAAAGTCATCCGCAGTCGTACTCCTGGTGCAGCATAAATAAATGACTCCTTTGAGAGACGGATGCAGGACCAAGCACAGTGAGCCCACTAAGAGTCAGGGATCTTTTTTTCTGGGGATCTAACGATGCCATTTAGTAGTCCCAAAGCAGTGAGCTCAGGTACATTAACATCTTACTGCTGCAGGAATGAATTTTTCCTGTTTACGCGTGCTGTGCTATGCGTTTTCATAAGCGTTATCCTAATTAATGTATCATAGTAAGAATGAATAGCCCCTGCTATATTTAGAAACTTGGTGAGAAGTCCGTAGTTGCTGCTGATGCATATAAATTGGTGGATTTTCTGTCTTTGTAATATTTTGAAGTGAAAGCAGGGTAACATATGCGATTGAGGCCACTTGTGGAACTAGTTTTGGCTGTAACCCCGAGAGAAGTGTTCGCCGGGGAATGTAAGGTGCTGACAGTTGGCAGTGCTCCCCCCGGCCGTGCTCGCGCTGTGTTTGCGAGCGCCCGCGCTCCCTCCGCTCCCTCTGGCGTCGGCTGCGGACGCTGGCGGCTCCACCGCTGCCAAACTCCTGTCCCGGCCTTAAGTGCTGTCACCAGGGACTGTGAGTGACTTCAGACCTTTGGTTTTTAGGTTGTACTGCTAACGTGCTGGGAAAAAATGGGGTTTATTGTTTGAAGATCCTTTTAAATCAGATCATTAGTCATAAAACAGAGCTGCGTGAAGACAACTGTACAAACAAAATTGGTTTTGAGACATTCCTTTATGCTGAACCGCAGCCTTTTATGGCTTCTTGTATGATTTTACCGGATCGCTATCAGTAACAAATAATTTTAATGGACACGCCCACTGAATTTACAATTTCGTTATGCTTGTTTCCTGTATTTGGGCAGCTTTTTCAGACATATTTAAGGTAGTTGGGGATAACTAGAAAAACTTTGCTACAGAAAAATGGAGCAAATACAGTAATGCTGAAAGTGCTAGCTCCCGAGTTTAAAAGCGTTAATCAACATGATCCGATAGAGAAACTCGGGGGCGGCTCGTAAGTGCAGGAGTTTTTCCCAATAGCGTTTCTGTCTGGAAGGAAGTGCCCGTTAGGACTGCCGCAGAGCGAGCACCCTGCCCGCGGGCCCCCCGCCGGCACTCCGCACGGCAGCGAGCTCGCTGTCCCCACCAAACCCCGGTGTGGTTAATGCTTTTGACTAACCTCAGCATTTACTAAGGACTGCTAGCCAGGAGATTGCGCAATCTATTTTAAGTGAAGGATTTGGTTTCAGAAAGGGAAAAGATGCTGAAGTCTTGTAAAACACTGAAACTGCCTTCAGTAAGCAAAAGGCTGCACCGAAACGAAGCCTGGGCGTTTTCTGTAGCGCCTACGGTGCGGTTACAGTGTCGAATAACTCCGCTTCCATTCCATGCAGCGGGTTTTCGGGCTGGTCAGGTGTACTCTGTGTTCTTGCGCAGAAGCACAGAAAGTGACTGAGGCACGTGCACTTTCACCAGATCTAACGAGAAGGGAAGCTCCAGGAGTTAGGAGGCAGAGAGCCGGGAGGCCGCGGGGCAGGACAGGCAGCAGACGGGGCAGGTTTGGGTTGCGCTTGCCGGCACAGGCAGCGCCACCTCCCTCCCGGGAGCGGGTAAGTGTGGGGGAGTTGTGCCCTCAGCCCTGTCCTCGGCACTCTGAGATAGCTCGTGCACAGGCGTTTTCCTTTCATACGGGTGACAGATTGTCCAAGGGAAGAAGTGGTTCTGGTGTGCGCAGAGCTTTGGCCCCAGAGGCATCCGTCCCAACGGCGCGCGGCCCTCGGGGTCGGGTCTGGCTGTCGTCCTTCAGGAGCGCGGTGTGCGGGGTGTTCAGTACTCCGACGTACAGGTAGATGATTGATAGAAGCTGTTTAATAGAGAATGATTTTCTTCTGAACGACGGCCAGAAGTGTGGAGGCGAAGCGGTGCTTGTTCTGCTACCCAGCCGTACTTGAAAAGTAGACCTCATGGGTCAGAGAGGGAGGGAATAACGCGTGCTGTCAGACAGACCGATTAAAGACTGAACTCTGCTTTGATGCGCGTATAAATAGGGTGCAAATTTGTGAAAGTCAAGGGTACTATCAAAGTGCTTGAAGTCATGATTTAATTCACTAGCAGCAGATTTCTTTGGAAGGTTTTTGTGTCTGATCCCATTGTGCTTAATGCCAGGGACTGGAAGGGCCTTGTCCCAGCGGTGGGCTTAGGGTACGGATCGGGACGACGGTTATTAGCGCAGTGGAGGAGCTGCCCCAGTTGGCCGGGCGCTGGTCCGGCTCCCGTTCACTGCCGCCAGGAACCGAGTGCGCAGCTCCAGCCCCGCAGCGGGTGTGCGGCGCAGTGAACAGCGTGTGCTTTGTGCCCACCCCTCTTTTTATCCAAAGTGCCGTTGCCCGGGGAAAAATATTTTTCGAGGAGCTTCTTTTGGCTATTCGGCTTCAACCACACAGAAGTGTTTTAAAGTGCTGAAAAGGCTGTTAATTTTGATTTGCAGTTTTGATTTGCCTCATCTTTGAACAATGCGGACGGTAAAGCCGCGTAGGGTGACTTGCAGGATGAACAGAGCCGCTCCGGGGGCGGCAGAGACAGAGCCTGACTGTCCCTTGTGCCTGGTGGGACACACGCGGCACCTGTAACGCAACCGGGAACGCGCGAGATTTCAGGGAACGAAGAGCACAGATGTTCTGCGAGTTCTAAGTGTGTTCCACATGTCCGTGCTGTGCCGTGAGAGTCCGGCCAGGACGGCTGTGCGTGTCCGCCCACCTTCTGCGGAGCCCCCGCCAGCGGGGCAGCACAAGCTGAGCGCAGCGCGAGCTCAACGCTCTGAGCCTGAGCTGAACGCTCTGAGCCTGAGCGGAACGCTCTGAGCCGGCACGTGTGGTTCCTCCATCTTTCGTGTTTCTTTTGCAGTTCCCCCGGCAAGGCTTACAACAGACGCAGCAGCAGCAGCAGACGGCGGCGCTGGTCAGGCAGCTCCAGAAGCAGCTCTCTAGTAAGTGTGTGCGTGCACAGATGTACGTAAATACACATATGTGTATTTGCATACGGAATTCGCTTTCTGGAGGTGTTCTGCCTATTTAAATGCTGCCGTATATACCTGTGATTAATTTACCTACTGACGGCTGGTTACCCATCCCAGTAGTGATGAGCAGTGCGTCCCGTGGATTTCCGTTGGTCTCCGGAGAAGCCGAGGCACTGGGCTGGTGGCTCAGTCACAATGTGCTGCGTGTTTTCTCCCCTCCCTCCTATAGCCCCGCCGCAGGCAAAGCCCCCGGGGAAGGCTGTCCCCCTGCCGTGCCTCGGGCAGGCGCGTCGGGGAGTGCCCTGGCTGTGGGTCGCGAGCGCTGCGTGAAGTGCCGGTGTCCCTCGGGGTGTGTGCAGAGCGCGGCCGCCAGGCGCCGACGCTCCCCTTCGCTTTGTCGCGCAGGTAACCAGCCGCAGCAAGCAGCGAACCAGTACGGGCATCCCCCACACTTCTGAACCAGCGATGGAAGGGAGACGTCGCGTTACGTTTGCACTGAAGAACAGAACATTCGAAATTCAATGCACTAGTTATTGCTAGAAAGCAAACTTTAGTTTTTCTTCTCCTATTATTTCCATAATTATTTTTTGTGCTGCAGTTGATGTGAATATGTAACAAGGTGGGAGTTTTGGGTTTGGGGATTTTTTTGCGTTTAACTAGATTTAAATGTATGGACTTGTGGGTCTATTTGAAGAATGTTATTGCAGATTTTATGAATTTGGTGCTTTTTAGGTCCTGTTACTTTTAAAGAGGACAAAGAATGCTGGATTTATTTATTTGTGGGAAACACTTCTTTGAGTTTTTTNTTTTTTTTTTTTTTTTTTTTTTTTTTTGTTAAAGAACTGCACTGGACCAAACTGCTGAACTGAAAGGCACTTCCGATTTTGGCATAAGAGTTAATTTGTTCATTAAAATGTTCACCTCTTTCTTTGTTGGTAGAACAGGCATCAATTTAAATGGTGTTTATTTGACTGTAATTTTCATATGCACTTTATAAAGTTCCTTGTTTAAAGTACCAATTTCTCTTGCTCTCATTGTGGTAAGAAGGTGCTGAAGTGGGTTTATTGCTTGTATTAGAACTTCTTAAAGTTTATATTAAAAGCCACAATGTAACATTAATAAACCTACTAGAAGTAGCATTGTTTCATATTTGGTTTTTTTTGTATAAAGTTCAAGGGTGATGAGTTGTAAAGGAGTGCATGACATCGTCAGAGGGATTGGATGGTCAAAGTGGGTTTTGCTCCGCTTGCGCAGGGCAATCCCGAGTCCCGGCAAAGCCCCGCGGGAGGCGAATCTCCGCGGCTCACTTGATGCCTTCAGTACGAACCTCCTTCCAGCGTCACCGAGTGAGGGGGAAAAGCCACCAAAGTCCCTCCTGCAGTTTCAGCGCTGCCATAGCTGACAGCTCTTTGTACTGGGGTCCCCAAAACGAGTTATTCCCGTCACCTGTGTCTGCTTCACGCGGCGGGTTGGAGCCGTGCTGGGGGGGTGACGTTCAGTGGCGGAAGGCATTATGTATGAGCAGCCGAGTGCAAAACCACAAGGAAATTATAAATCCAAATTACTACAGACAAACAGTTACTATTCAAACCTGTTCAAATATGTCATAATTTTGCTTGAATTAGAGTTTAAAAAACAGAATAAATTTATTGCTATTTTATGTAATTTAGGAGTTAGTCTATATGATTTTTTTTTAAAATGCATTCATTTTGAAAGTGGGGCATTTAAAATGTACAGAGGAATATTTTTTCCCCGTTTTGTATTAACTCCGTTTGCTTACTTTACCACACAAGGAATTTGTCGATGGTCCCACAGTCAGGTGTTCCGTGGGGAGGGGGAAGACGGCACTGCGCAACGCTCCGCGGGCTGCGGGAGGGGTCCGGCCGGTTGGGGAATAATGCCCACTGCGCGGAAATCTGTAGAAAAGTAAGTTCTGATTGGCTTTTACAATAGCCGGGTAAGTCTTACTTATGTAATAATTTCTGTTCAAGGTTGGGGTTTTTTTTTAGGAGATTTACTGTTCTTCCCAGTAGCTAAAGCTATTGCAGCTATTGACCATCGAGACTGATGTAACGCAGCCGTTTGGGGCTACCGCTCCAGCACCGCTCTGGAAGGAGGGAACGCCCACAGCAAACTCTATGTGGTTGACATCAGGAACCGCTCCAACCAGCAGAAAAGCAGTCCAAGCTGAGGTTGTGGTCTTACATAAAAAAATTTAAAAAATGCCCAGGTGGATTGTGATGTGGATAAATGAGGTGGAATCTGCATTTCGCTCTTGGCACGGGGATACTTTCTCCCTGGTGCGTGTCTGGTGTGCGCGGGTCAGCTCTGCTGGGGGACCTCAGCGCAGGCGGTTCAGGTGCCGCTGTCGCGTTGGCACAGAGGAGCTGCTCTGCGGCCGCTGCTTGGCAGCAGTAGGTCACACAGGGCCAAAGGAGACGTGTGACCGCTCCTGGATTTTTGTTATTTGAACTGACGTGAAGAGCTGGAGTTGTTCATGAGGCAGCGGATGGGTGCGCTGAACCCTTCGCACGTCCATCGACTCTAATGGATGACGAGACCGCTCTCTTGGATGGAGCGGTCTCTGCTCCGCTCCGGCGGGATGAGGCTGTGCCGGGCACCGCCGGCTGCGGGACCAGCTCTGGGGACGGCGTGAGACACATAGGTCCTGAACGGGCAAATTTAAGGGGAAAGGCTGCATTGCATGTATTTTCACCCCTCTGTCCTGACATTAATCTCTTAGGAAGAAAATAAGAAACTCTGAGCTTTAATTACTGGCTTAATCTTTTAAAGATTGATTTGACCAGTCCAATCCGTGATTCGTTAGTGTAAAATGTGTAGGGGACCATCCCCTACCATCGTGAAGGCATTTTTCCCCCACATACAGAAGGTTGCTTCTTAGACCCACCTACTGCATTGAGACATGAGAATTCTATATTTATATGCAAATTGATGCAATTGTTTTCTAGAGAGAAATTTTTAAAAAATGCTTCTGTGACAATAGGAGAGTGATACCAAGCTGGAGTGTTTCTACATACGGTCTGTACACGTTCTCTAAACAGCGCTAAACAGAGCTTCCTCTCATTTAAAAATGAGAACAAACGTGTTCCGTACGTATCATCCCAAAGTTCTTCAAAACAGACTGTGCGAAACAGAGGTGTATTATTAAAAATACATCACTACTTGTTTCACCATCAAATATTTATTAAAAACCCATACTAAATATTCAAACATATTAAGAAGGTAATCTGCATCACAATAAACTCTGCTCTTTGGTTCCCGGACGCTCTTGCTCTGTGTGATCCGTGCTCGTGACAGCCAACGAGGTGGACAGTATTAAACTAATGTGAAAGAGTCTGTCCTTTACTGAAGATCTCTAGGTACGTTTCCAGAAAGCAATTTTACGTGATATTCAGGGTTTGCTGGCAGAGCAAAAGGGCCTTAAGGTTGTTTTTATTTAAGTCTGTGTAATCGCTGAAAGAACCAATGCTAGATAATAATGCATGATCTAATTTTCCCCAAGCCCGTCCTCTCTTTTTTCGCAGGGTCATTGCAGACGGAACACTGTCTGTGTATTTAGGCACTTACATGCCTATGGCTGCCTTTGATTAAACTTATTCCAAGAACGAACTCAGTCCAGCTGTAGACTTTGTTAACAGTCATTCCCGCTGTATTTCTTACTTCAAATGACGTGAACGTACGTTACTGTGAAATCGCTGCCAAGATGGTTCTTTGCTGTGCACTTGTACGCGCCGGAGTCTGAGGGTCGGGGATTCCGGATGAGCAACGTCCCGTGGGGATGAAGCAGTTCGCTCCCGGCCGCTCGGCCTTGGGGACCTGTAGAGAGTACCGAGTGGTCAGGTAACTCCCAGGTAATTTCTGGTTTTGGTATTCCCAGTGCTATGCAGTGGAGCTGAACCGCTGCACCGGGCACGGTGCGTATGGTCCGCGGCGGTCTGTTCGTTATCCTCGGGGCATAGGCTACAATAACGACCGGAACAGTTATAGAGGAGTCTCCGGCGTTATTGTGGGCCTTACACACATAATGTCCTCTGTCGTGAACGGTGGCTTCTCGTATAACCAGAGTGCCGTTTTCCAGCAGTGTGTGCTTCCCGCTGAGCTGCGGTCGATCCAGCACCCGCCCCCCCGGCAGAGTCCACGCTGTTTGGGGTTTGGGGCTCCCATCAGACAGGCAGTGTAGCGACAGCGACTCCCCGCTAACGCCCTTCACCGGCCCCGTCGGGGGAGTGAGAATGTTGGGCTTCTGGCCAACCTCCAAGATGATCAGCTTTTCGATGTAGCCCACTTTGTTCCTGGCGGCACAGCGGTACCTCCCTGCGCTGCCGCTGTCGGGACTGTGGATGGTGAGGGTACCGTTGCTACCTGTGACAAACTGGGAACTCTTGATGCCGCTGGGAAACCACGTGCCGTTAGGCAACATCCAGCTTATGTCAGGCGGAGGGTTTCCGTCCACGGAACAATTCAGCGTGGTAGCTTTCCCAGGTTTTGCTATTATTTTTTCGTTGAACGGATTTTTAAACACGGGCCGCCTCAGCATTTCTAATACCTCCAGCTGCACCACCAGCATGCTCTCTCCCCCGTCGTTACGTGCCACACAGATAAAATCTGCCGTGTCAGAAGGCCTTATGTTCCGAATCTCGAGTGTCCCGTTTTTGTGTACTACAATCCTGCTCCCATAATAGGGAGCTGTTAGGAAAATATTATCAGGCATGATCCACATAATCTGCGGGGGAGGGGTCCCTTCTGCCCTACAGTCAATGTGTTTCTTCGAATGCCTGACTGCCGTCACCTTCATGATCGTTCTGTTCACGTATAAGCCATTTATGACAGGCGGTTTAGCAACAACATCCAGTTTATACAATTTTGTGTCATCCCCTGCAGGATTACGAGCGACACACATATACTCCCCGGCATCCAGCAGTTTGACTCGACTGACTGACAGAGAACCGTTGACGTGCAGGAGGTGTCTGTCCGTTGACGAGGAGATCATGTCGCTGGAAGGCAGCAACCAGAATATTTTTGGCTTGGGTTCTCCCACAGCTTCACAGTCCAGTAATGCCCTATCTCCAGCTGTCACCTTAACGTATGTCTTGTGATTGTGCTTTATCTGCGGGGCTGCCATGATGACCGTGATGCGTATCTTCATTTCGTCTCTTCCCAGCGTGTTCTGCGCATAGCAGGTATAATCTCCTCCTTCTGTTGCGCCAACTTTGTTGAGATAGAGAGTGCCATTGTCAAAGAGGACGTACCTGTGAGACCTGCCCCCACTGTCGTCTGCCAGCATCGCGTTATTGATCACCGTCCCGTCTGGCAAACTCCAGGATATTTCTGGTGCGGGTGCCCCAGAGGCCTTGCAGTCCACTCTGAAATCTTTTCCGTATGGCACCAGTTTCTTGAAATACTGTTTCTGGTCGATCTTGGCTGGTTTCATTGTGATGCTAACCTTCATCAGTATCACATCATCGCCAATTTTGTTTCTCGCGACACACAAATAGTCACCTGCATCCTTTTCAGTAACTGCCTCAATAACCAAGGATCCATTGGGGTAGACGTGGATTCGACTTCCCATTCTGTTGTGGGGGGAGAGAGAGGAAAAAGAATCATGGAACAGAACGCTGGAGATGACCACTGAGCGCTGAAGGGGACTGGCAGTACTGGCAGCACAATACGATATGGAAGCTCTCGCCAAAGGCGCTGTGTGCACATCACCGCAGGGTTACAACCTGATGTTACGTGGCTGTGCCCGCGCCCGCGGACTCTACGCAGGTACACAAAGCTGCACGATGCCACCTCTGCCTTGCTGAAAACTGCTCTGTGCACACATGAGCCTGTTGAACCTTACGTCCCTCATCCCGCCAGCCCCTGCTCCTCTCCCTCCCGCTTCTCCTTGCAGATAACCCACCATGCTTGCCCCGGCCGGGGGCAGCTGGCCGTGCTGCCGCGTGGTGGCCAGAACGACACTTGGCACCGAGTGATTCCTCTCTGTCTGCCTTTCCTGCAGCAGGGCACGGACCCGGATCTCCCTCAGCCCAACTGCAGGTTCTCCTGAGGCTGCCAGGAACACCCTGAGCTGGGACTGTCCCTCCCAAAGCGAAGGGGACGTGTTACTGTAGGAGGGGGTGTGGGTGACACCCAATGTAGACTTGGCAGAGACGACAGAAGCCTCTTATTCCTGAGTCCTACTTTGCAAATCTCTTGTAAATAACTTTTCCTCCTATAAAATAACCAAAATTTAGCCAAGGCATGATTAACATCAGTTTTCTTAATTCAAATGCGACTTGTATCCATTTTGGTAAAACGTCACCCACTTATGACAATTGATGTGATCTGTTATTAGACATATAATAATGAGCCATCATCACAGATGTTTTACCACTGTTAAATACTTAAAAGTGAATTTAGTTCACAATGTACTGTTTCAGTGATGTAACAGTCTCTTATAGGAGCGCCAGAGAAGACAGTGTTTGACGTTTCAAAGAGGTGGGGAAAAAAGAAGACTCCTACCTGTGCCACTGGTCAACAACTGCCTTGGAAGGTAACCTCCAGAGGATCCTGGGCTTTGGCTCCCCAGTCGCTGTGCAGTTCAGAAGCAACTTATCCCCAAAATTCAACCGAGTCATTTCTTGAGAGGCAGTAGCTATTTTTGGAAGCGTATCTCTGTGTTGCACCACGAGGCTCACCACCCTCCGTTCGGAGCCAGTCGAGCTTGTGGCTATGCACTCGTAATTCCCGCTGTCAGAAGGGACGACGTTGCTGAGGTGGAGGGTACCGTTGGAGAACAGGAACAGCTTTGCGTTTACCAACTGCAGAGGTTTCACCACCGTGCCATCAAAGAGGACCCAGTGGACAGTGGGCTGAGGATTCCCTTTCACGGTGCAAGGGAGTTTCAGATTTTCCCCTGTCATTCCTTCAACCCGTTGTCTCTTCTCTTCCAGAATAGCGGGAGGTGCCGCGATGACCTGCAGCTTCACAACCAGCGTGTCAGTGCCCGCTGGGTTTTTAGCCATGCATGTGTAGAGGCCCCTGTCGTAAACGGTGACTTCCTTGATAATTAAAGTGCCGTCTGGTTCCACGTGAACTTTGTTATTTCCTGCGGAAGAGTCGGAGACGTGCGTTCCATTTGCTAGAAGCCAGGAGACGGTGGGAGGAGGCCTGCCCTCAGCTCTGCACCTCACTGCCACGGGCTTTCCGGAGTGAGCGGTCAGGAGCTGCCACCTGCCACCGGTGATGCGGGGCGGGTAGGCCACGACCGACAGGGTGACCAGGAGCCGTGCCGCGCCGTGCGCGTTGGCCGCGGTGCACAGGTACTGCCCGCGGTCCTCCAGGTGCGCCCGAGCGATGGAGAGCGTGCCGTTGGCAAACACCGTCCATCTGCCGACACCGCGGCCGTCCAGAGCGTCGGTGCCTACGGAAGCGAGAGGGCAACAGCACGTCAGAACCTCTCGCTGCTGCTCCTTTGTACTCAGTCCCCGAAAACGCTTTCCCTGTCCTGTCTACTTTGCCCAAATAACCAAGACGCTAGTGATAAGAAAGAGAGACATAATATTATTTTGCATATACAGTGACAAAGCTTTAAAGGAAACCCGAAACTTAGTCCTCAGTAGAGACAAAGTTTGGATAAAGCAGATGGGGCTTTACATATCCAAAAATACTTTGGCGTAGTTGCGTCTGGGCTTTGCATATTCAAAAATATTTTGGCACAGCTTTAACTTGATTTGATGGTTTGTTACCACAGACAGATTTTTCTTTTCACTTGTCTCGCTGTTCTGAAATAGCAGGTAACAAACAATAAATATTGAAATCTTTTCACAATAAGCACAGAATTATAGTTAAATATAGATCATGTATTTCTTTTATTTTTGATTTCCCTAAAGAACTGTTTCATAATGAGTGGTAAGACCCTCCAGCAAGCGTGCTGGGATATCTTTCTTTTTCACTGTGTCCAAGTTCATCTTTTCAGTGAGACTTCACAGTACTCCTAAATGAAGCAATACTTGAGTTTGGCACACAAAACATCTGCCAAATTACAAGACTATAACGGAAGGTAAATTCTAGAGGGGTTTCTCAAGCTTACCTGACGATATCTTGGTCCACTGTACTGTTGGACGGGGGTTACCAGTAGCTTCACAAGGAATAAAAGCATCCGAGTTAGCCAGCACAGTAAAAGCAGCTAATTTTCCTCCGATTATTCTGGGCTTTGCAAAATGATTTCTGCTCAGAGAGTCCCAGGCTCTAGGATTGACTGCGGTAGTTTCTTGATCGTGTCTCTTTTCAGACCGGCCTCGGACAGAACTGGCCGTGTCCCCTGTCCCCGCAGGAGGGTGCGGAGTGGCGATCTGTGTCGGTACGGTCGGCGTACTGACAGCCAGTGCGGTGCCTCTCTCTGTGACTTCAGCAGAGGGCTTCTGCCAGAATTTGACTCCCCCCCCCGGCGGCGAGGGGGTTCCCGCGGTGGGTGCAGGCGGCACAAGCGCTGTTAGGGCTGGCGGTGGGGTGGGATGCTGAGCCCGGGGAGCAGAGATGTCTGCGGGTGCAGCAGGAGCTCTGCCGCTTGACCCGGTTCCTGCTGGGAACGCGGGCGGTGTAACGCGGTTTTCTTGGATAACTCTCTCCTCCATTTTCAGGTGTGACTTTTCCGCTGCCGTTGCGGTGGCTCTGATTTGCTGCGCAGGTTGTGACCCAGCGGCTGCAGAGACTGCGGCAGGTCGGGCGCTTGTGGCGCTGAACGGCTTTGAAAGCGGCGCTGCGGCTCGGCTTGTGGCGGGGGGGCTGTGAGCCACGCGGCCGCCGGGTGGGAGGGTGGCCGGCCGGGTGCTCCGCCGCGTGAGAGGCGTCGCGGGTGGCTGCGCGGCTGCCGTGGGCACGTGCGGAGGTGCCGCTGGCGTGTGAAGGCTGCGCGGTGCTGGCACTTCCGTCACCGAGACTGCGCCCGCACTCTCGGAGAGAGGTTCTGCAGCCGTGAGACCTGTGGGCAGAGATAGTGATGTAGGTGCTGTCACGACCGGCGCGGCTGTATTCCCAGAGGGAGTCCCTGCGGTGCTCTGGATTGCAGTCACGCGTTGTGAAGTAGATGTTTTAGAGGGCCTCCTCCTCCTTTGACCTCTCTTTCTTCCCACTCTGAATATTTTATTTTTGGTGATTTTGGTGTCAGTTTGAGGAGCAACAATGGGTGTAACTGTTGGCTTCAAACTCGTTACATCCGTTGCTTTGGTTGCACTGGTTGCAGGATCAGAGTCAGACTGCGGTTCTGCCGTGGGAAGGTGTTCTTCTGACTTACTGTTGCCATAGTGACTGGGTTTGTTTAAAGACAAGAAACCACTGCTGTGATTCCCACCTGCTGAAACAGGCGTGGAGTGCAAAAGAGACATTTTGGACATAGATAATGCTGCCGTAGTTTTAGGAAGCATGGTCGGTACCTCTGTTGATGGAAAAATACCTGTCTGCTGTTTTGGTAGCTTCTGAAGGACCTCTTTTTGTGCACCACTTCCAAAGAGATGTTCCCAAGTAATTTTTCCTCTTTGGGAATTTTTTGCTGAGGTTCTAGGCGTAATGCTGGGTGAGACTGATTCAAGGGTTGAAGATATCTTAGCGCTTATGGTATGTGTAGTGTCTGTTGTAACATGAGCTGTATGGGTTGCTGTTGTTGGTTGTCTGATACTAAAAGGTTGGACTCTATCAGTATTTGTCTGAAACGGAGCGCTGGTCTCAAATTCCCACTGAGGAGTGTCTTGGGTGCCTTTTGCAATCAAAGGCATGACCGTTGCGATAGCTTCTTGCCTGGCACTAGCTTGGTTTTTCTCTTCCCTGGGGAACGCCGTGTTTTGATGAGTACCCTCCGGGTGCTCCAATGGCATGTTCATGATGGAGGGCGAGGACAGAGGTGCTTCTGGGCTAAATGGGTTGATGGAGCTGCTTAAATTATTTAAGGTTGGTAAATTTGATACATGTTTCATATTCAGTTGAACATCTGCAGCCACAGCTGTACTTCCTCTGACAGATCCCGGCCTCCCAAAATTGTGTCTGTGCTCTTTCATACTCAGAATACGTCCTGGTCTAACAATTCGTCTCCGACCAGAAATTTTCCTTCGCCTTCCATACTGCTGCTGGGCCTGGGGCGTATGAGTTGTAACATCCTGAATAACCTGAATTTGCTGATGAGTAACGGTAGTTGAGCCCAATGGTGGCTTAGGAGTTGCTCGTTTCTGAGTACTATGAAAATAATTGTGACCAAATTCAGGACTCGGTTCACTGACTGTCACTACAGATATCTGGTGATCTGTTTTGGTGGAAATCTTATCAATCGACTCAGTAAAAACACGTAGCTTGTCCTCTGCGCTTTGGGAAGTTCCAGACATGCTGGTGTCTGTAACATCTGTCATGGGTGTCGCAGATACAGATTTTAAATGCTGGTTATTACTTTCCCCAGAATATACCAACCTTTGCCCATCAGGGGAGACTGTAGATATTCTACTTGCTCCATTTGATACAGTCGATGATTGTTTTATACCATTTGCTGATATTTGACCTAAATCAGACCTTTCCCATGAGTTTGTAATTGTAGGTTTTAGATATGTTTGTGGCCTTCTGCTGTCAGATGACCCAGACTGTGGGAAAGGCGAGGGCAGGGGAGTTGCTGCCTCTGCACCCAGGAGGGAGGTGTTCCTGGCGGGAGCGTTACTCACGGTCATCTCAGGCTCTGCAGTTATGGCGCTTTCCACTGCTCTCCCCAGAGCAGATACGGTGGCCGCCTCTGTTACTGGCATCATGAATTCTTCCTCTGGAGATACGAGATCGCCAGACGTTTCCTCCTCATCCCCAGGTACTTTTGAGACCTTACGGGCTTGAATAGGTGGTTTCGTTGCAACTTCGCCTCGTTTTTCTATCAATGTCGAGTTCCTCTTTGTTTTTTCCAAAAAGGCCGCCCAGCGCTGCGGATCGACTCTCCTGGCTGAGGAAACAAACGGTCTTCGGTGTCCTCTAAACCGCCTGCTTATTTTGTCCCTGTAGTGCCTGTAAGTAATTTTCCCGTAGCTGTTGCTTTTATGTGCGCTCGGTGCGACCCCGTTGCTGGATGCTGAGGCAGCAGATTCCTGATCAGCTGTCAAGGTAGCTGGAGGAGCTAAAGGATGTTTCTGTCTTGTAGCAGAGGCCAGCACTGCGTTGCCAGAGCCGTCGTCCTCTCCCCACTCTCCCGCGGCTGCATGCTTTTTCTTTAGAGTGGGTTCGTCCTTTCTAACCAGCACTTGGAAAACCAAAAGATCGACACCATACTGGTTGGCTGCAACACATCTGAAGTAGCCACCGTCTCGCTCTGTTACCCCTTGTATTCTCAAGGTACCGTTCTCAAAAATATGTCTGTTTCTTACAGAATGATGAAGAATCACGTGCCCGGGTAGCACCCAGCTAATGGCAGCATCCGGAACAGCAGTGGATGTACAGGGAAGGTAGAGTGTGCTGCCAACGAACGTAGAAAGTTTGGCTCCGTTTACACCGTTGTGTTCCACGTAAGGATCGACCACAGTAATTCTAAACGTGAGAGTATCTGCATCGTTGTAATTTGTGCCTATGCAGTGGTAAAGCCCAGTGTCAAAAGTATCAGCTGTCCGTAACGTGAATGTGCCGGTTCTGACTACGATGATTCTTCCATCCTCACTGATGTACGGAGCTCTGACTTTGCTCCCGTCAGCCAATATCCACTCTACAGCAGGAGCTGGTTCTCCAAGCGCTCGGCACTCCAGTTCCACGCTCCCCCCGATCAAAACAGTGCGCTCCGTTTGTGTTTTGTTGTCCCTGGAGATGATGGTCCAGTTATTTCTCCCCTGGTTTTCGTCAGCGCTGGGCAGAGTAATCTGCGCATCCGCGAAGTACTGGATGTGCAATGTGTTCAGCGTGGTCGCCGTCCTGTCTAGCTGTAACGCCACTTTGCTTTGCAGTAACCACGACGGTTCAGCTCTCAGGTCAGTCTCTATGTTGGTAAAAAGTTCATCTGTTTCAGAGTAGATCTGTTTATATTTGTAACTGATAAAAGGCACGCTGGTTGCTAGGCCCCTCCTTTCCAGTGCTAAGGGAGAATTGCTGTACAGCGCCAGTATGCTCCAGAGCTGCTGAATATGTTCATAATCAATGCCACAGACAAGAAATGCCGAGAACGATGTTTTGAGCACTGTACTGTTGCCGTCTTTGTCAAACGAGATGGGAGACATTTCTTTAGGTTTTTGGATGTTGCAAACCAAGTTACCTCGACTTCCCGCTTGGTCAGTCATGTTCAAAACCATGGATCCCATCGGAGCTATGAAGTCCCTGGGAGAGACGGAACTCAAATCCCCGTCATCTGGCACTGTGAGGTTTTTAAATTTCAGGGAGTCGTGTATGGCTGGCTTAGAGCAGGTTAATGATGCAGAAGGAATACCCACTAAGCTTCTCCCTTTACGATTTTGGGGACTAGCACAAACCGGGCATTGCTGAGCACCAGAACTTCTGTCTTTTTTGCACTTTATAACATCTGAAGGGAAGAAAAAGGCAGTTAGCTTTTATGATACAATTTTTCGTATTAAAAAAGACATATAGCTACCAGTAAGTTCTTCTCCTGAACAAAATATTAACAAAGTTCATCTCAAAGTAACCTCTGAAAACCGATGCATTTGCTCTGATGAAACTGCTCAAGGACTGTCGCTGTTGCAGCTCAGCACGGTGTCCCTCTGTCCCAGCGGTTTTACAGCAGGCGAGGCGGGCTCCGCTGTGCTCCGTGGCCACGGCTGTGTTCTGAGACACACAGGCTGTAGCGCCCCGGGGGTCACACTGCACCACCGTGTGCCACCGCTGTGCAGGGCAGCGACAGAGAAAGTCCTTGAGTCCCGTTCCTTATTTCTTTCACAAAGAATCGAGTACAATGTGGCCTTCACTCTTGGCAGTTACATAAAAAATAGCTTCTGTATGCCCCGTGGATTCTCCTGGTGCACAGCAGCTTTGGACTGGCCAAGGAAAACATTCCGTTCAGGAAAGCTGCACTTGGGAATGGGTTAACACCATCAGATTCACTTAATCTGGGACACTGAATGGTGTCAATCTGTTTATTCTGATGACATGCACCTACAAAAATCCTGTCTTCCAGTCTTTTCTGGGAGAATTAATCAATAAAAAAGGACAATTATCTTTATCAGAAAGAGTAAGGTGATTAAAAAGCCTAAACAAAGCCTTCAGCTCACCTGGTCTCTGTTTTGCCCATTCTGCAAACCGCTGTAGACTGCAATCACAGGACCACGGGTTTCCATGAAGGTAAATGCTCTCTAGCTCGGACATGTAGGAAAACATTTCTTGTGGTAGAGAAGTCAACGCATTGTCGGACAAATAAATGTGCTTCATGAAGGATATTTTAAATACTTGGCTATAGCGCAAGGTGACAAAAGTATCTGGATGAAGCTGCTTAAGTAAATTTCCTTCCAAGTGGACCAACCTCAGTGATGTGAGTCCGTAGAAAACGTTGGGATTTACAAATTCAATTTTATTGTGGTCCATATGCAACCGTACCAAGCTCTTTAGGCCATAAAAAACATCCTGCTGAAGAACTCTGACCTTGTTATAACTCATTTTTAAGACCTGTTGATGGAAAAGTAACAAGTGTATAATATTAACCCGTGTTATATTGTTATAAGACTCCTAAAAAATTTTGATTGATGGTTACACTGTGACATGAAAGTACTTCACCACACCAGTAATGCGAGTGATTGGCAAAAAAACTTAGTAGGTGGAATTATTTTTAAATGCAGTCAGTGTTAGTTGCAGGCCTACAAGGATGCTTTCTTGTTCCCACAGTCCACGAAGGTGACACTTCTGCAGTCACATTTACAAAATGCAGTGATTAAAAAATAAAATAAAGCGACGCTTAATTCTCATTCAAAAAATCCCAATTAAGCCACACTTATGAAAAGGGTAAGCAGAATTTGACCGTAAACTGTGGTGGTGATTTTTGTCCCCGCCAGGGTTATGACTACAAAAATGCACGCAACAGTCTATTTTGTTTGAAGTTTAACCAACAGAACTGCCACGTGTGTTCCCGGTTTCAGGATTTGCGTCCCATGAGATGTGTACTCGCCAAACCTCAACTCTCAGGTGCCATTTTGTTGCTGACAGGTTAAAAGCCAAATTTGTAACAATGAGATGAACAAATCTGGCGTATTGCTGAAGCACTAAACGTGGTACCCGAGACACCTTTCTGGTGTTACTTTTCCTGTTAGAATGACACTGTTACGGTCACAAATTCAAATTCTGTATTTTGAAAATTAGTAAGGAAAAAAAGGACAAAAATCACAATAGCATGCAAGTTTATTTGCCAAATATGATTCCATTAAAACTGTCTATAGTCGTGTTGCCATCTCGCTGCTCGGTAAGGGAGGGAAAGCTTACAGGACTCCATAAAGCTCATTGCACTGAGCCAGCGGCAAGGAGGTAACACGGAAGGTTTCAGGCACAGAACTGCCCTTTATGAGGGTTAATGACCCCTGAAGGTGTGTATGCTCCAAAGCTTGTCTGGGATCTGCCTTTCCTCCCGCCCCCACCCCTCATCCTCTAAAACCAGCAACTGAGCCAGTACCCGGGTGTCTGTCTGAGCAGTTCAGGTCTCGTGTTCTCAGTCCGCCACCGCTACAACATTATTACTTCTGGACAGCAGTTAGGAACGGCTCCGGGTGGAAATTTAACTGGAGAATAGGTGTTACCTGTACAATTAGTTGGGAATGGTTGTTCCTAAATAATCACGTAAGTACTTCTTTATATGTGAATATCTATATGGCACAGTGAGGTACTGAGATAGCGCCAGAATCCCTGTATGACCCCGTATGTTTACTAATTTTTACAATATACGTAAATACAGGTAACATTTTACAAATAGGTAATATTTCAGTTAAAGAACAAAGTAGGCATCAAATACTACATTTTAACAGTCCACAAATATATATTAAATTATAAACCCAGGGAACTGTAGTTTTTTTTTAAAGCATTAAAATGTTTATATGCAATATGCTCAGTTTCTGTTCAGTAGGACCCTTTTTTTAACGAAGGATAGAAAGGGACAGGAGTATGCTGCACTGAAGGGAGAGGGAAATCTGGGTGGAAAACAATCCTCAAAAAAAATATAGACATTCACTAACAAATTAACCAAAGACAAGTTTCCTACCACAGATGCAGCACTTGGAGCTCTGCAATCTTTCTCTCTCGTGCCAAAGAGAGTTTCAACTGCAGTTGCCCATTAAGCTGTTGCTGACAGATATCTACCAATACGCTCATCACACTCTTTGAACTGAACCTGAATGCCCACCTGGGAAGGAAAAACATTTCCCATTAGGATACTGGATCTTGAAGGCCCTCATCTTTCACATGGATACAATAAGAAACAGGAAACCAACACGCTACCAACCGCTGGTCTGCTTCCATTTATCGGTATTACTGCAGATTGTTTAAAAGTCACGACAAAAATTAAAATTAGGTCATCTCCTAATTAAGATGAGGTCATTCAGTTCTTACCTGTAATGAATATAAATCACTGAACACCTTATCGGGGATTGTATTGATCTCATTGCTGTGCAGCATCAGTAGCTCCAGTTTCTCCAGGCCAGAAAAATCTCTTTCCGTCAGTCTAAGCAAGCTGTTGTAACTGCAACACACATTGCAGCCCACGCCTGGGCTGAGTCAGACAGCTCAAAGTCGCAGGTTTTAGAACAAACAAACAAACAAAACCAAACCGAAAGAACAACTCTTTGGAAATGCATAAAGGTAGATGGCACTTCTGGGTGCTAAGATGAAATTTTAAGTCATTCCTTCACGTTAGCACAAGATTTGGTAACTTTTCCAGGGCAGCTTTCTGAAGGCTGTTTTCACAGTGGATAGGGAAAATAACTGCAAAAATGTGCAGACAAGAATGGCAGTTTTGGGCTTGATGGTAGAAGAGCAAGGAGCTCCTGCAATGGTAGAGGTCGGTGATACATTGACGCCTCTTTCAGTCGAGGGCTTTGCTGGCACTGCAGCATCACAGAGAGGACCACGAACAAGAGCGCGCCTCCTCTGGTGCCCGCTGAGACCCAGGTGACACCAAGGGCACTGGGGTGGGACCTTCCTCCCGGGACCTGGCTGAAGAGGGCTGTGCCCGGGGTTCTGCAGTGTCCTGCAGTCCCTCCCTGCTCCCTGGCTGGACTATGCTGTCCGCCCTTTTCAGTTGTGCATCTTGAGTTTTGTTTCCACTCCGCAGGTGTTCAATGGCGCACACTACTCGTTAATGCAGACCTGGCCTCAGCCTCCCCTGATGCCCGTGAGCACACGTACAGCATGGACAGTCTACGCTGGCTTTAAATGGGGAGCCAAAAATGAAACACAAAGCCCTTTGAGTGAGGACTGCACGGCTATAGGAGGTTTGACCATCTGTCGTGTCTAAGTCCAGCCAGCGTGAGTATTGACGGTGCTACGCTATCCCAGAATTAGCCGGCATCGTGTAATTCTCCCAGGCGCCGAGTACCTACTCTGTGATGCCTTTGACTTTGTGACTGCTATCACACTTGTGTGACCTGATTAGCTAACGCAGGGACTCTGCTCATGCTGCGGTCCCACCTCCTATGCCCAGTGGTGACAAGTAAGTTGGATTGATTCACCAGCCGGATGGATGTCTCACACCTCAGATAACCCACAGTCCTCTAAAACTACCGGTACTTAATTGTGAGACTTCACATAGAGCACTTCTGGGCAACACTGACAAAATCAGTGGAAGGCAGGGGCAGACGGGAGTCAGCAGCTGGGATCGGGTGAGTTGCCTGGAAGCCGAGGGTAGATGAGGGGAAGACTTCAATGAAAATGTCCTTTTATATTTTCTGCATACACATATGGACAACTCAACAGTTATGTGTACCAAAAGAGCTACAAGGGTCAGTCAAATATTGCTGATTGGTCTCGGCATTTGATTGTATGACATTGATTGAATTGCTGGAAACGGCACTAAGGGGCCAGCCGAGGCTGGGTATAGTTCCTTTAACCACTCACAGAAAAGAACCATTTTGGAGGCTGAAATATTCAAACGGGTTATTTCCCATAAACTTGATAGATAAGAGCATAGATGCTACATTGTGTGACATCCTAAAGTCACATCAAAGTCTCTGAAGCTTTTACTACATGTACTAATGTTCCAGCCCACCGGCTGAGCTCTGAACTATCTTTTCCCAGAAAGAATTCTCTCTATTTCAGACTCCTTCTGAGTGTCATGTTACAGATGCAAAATGTTTGGGTAATATAAAAGAATTCATTGAAGTTCAAAACTTTTTTAAGTTCTTGCATGCCCTGTGATACATCCCCAAAATTTCCACTTAGAGGTCTTAGGCTTCGCTCGCTGTGCCTGCGAGCATCCTGAATGCTGCAGAACATTCAGCCCTTAAGGTTTATTTATTGCTTTGGTTAATTTTTAGCCCTGAAGCTGGAAACCCTTAATTACTGCTTTGCAAAGTGTTGAAAGGTAACTGGACAGAGTACTTAAAATCTCGATGTCAAACATACATACCCCAGATTGATGCGCTCCACGTTTGGGGGGATGTGCGGTGGGACGGCTGTGAAGTACCGGAACGTGCAGTGCACCTCGGTGGGGACGTAGCAGGCGCAGAGCCTGGGACAGGCGCCGCCGCCGCGGAGGGCGAGGCAGAGGGCGAGGAGGGTCCCCAGGCACCAGGGCCTGCCGCGGCGCGGGGCCTCCATCCTGCAGGGGAACGCTACGCCGCCATCCTTCACAGCAAGAGCCAACGAGCAGATGCCTGTAGGGAAAACAAACCGCACAAGCGTTTACCGTGGCATTCGTGTCGAGTTGCTCAGTTTTAAGCTAGAAGCGCAGGAAGAATTTTTCAACTTGAAAGAAAAAAACCAACCCACAAACTCTCGGTTTTTAGCTCTGCGTAACGACCTAAAATGTTTGTCATTTAAAGCAACAGCCTCCCAGTGTCTTCGCCTCGGCGCGACGTGCCCCGTGAGTCGCTGCTTACAGGTACAGCCTTCGTTTTTGGGGGAAGCGACCGTGGACGCCGCGGCGAGCGGCGGTGGCCGCATCCCGCTCTGCGAGCGAGTGCAGATCTGCGAGCAATTTATCCTCGGCGAGGCACACGTCAGCTCCTTTCTTGCCAGTAATTACTCCAAACAGAATTAACTAATTTCAAAGCCGGCGCGCAGAGCGGCCGAGCGGCGGCAGCGGCCCCCGCGCCCCCCGCAGCGCTTCCCCGGCCCTCGGCC
>VUYV01000059.1:804760-822973 GCA_008711295.1 Anarhynchus alexandrinus | reverse complement strand
CGTCCCCGTCCCCATCCCTGTCCCTGTCCCTGTTCCCATCCCCATCCCCGTACCCATCCCCGTCTCCATCCCCATCCCTGTCCCCATCCCCATCCCCATCTCCATCCCCGTCCCCATCCCCGGGACCGGGACCGGGACCGCAGGCGGGCGGGGTGCGCTGCGGCGGGGGGAGCGGGCCGGCTCCAGCCCTCCCGGTTAAAGGGACGAAGCAGCCGAAGTTTGCCGGCCTGGGGGAACCGGTGCGGGATCCCTCCACGGTGCCGCCCGGGGACACTGCAGAGCGGTGCTGAGCCGGGACTGGGGGACGGGGGCACATCGCCACGGGCAGCACCGGCACAGGCAGGGGACTCACTGTCCCGCTCTGCTCGGCGCCAGTCAGGCCACAGCTGGAACACTGCGCTCAGTTTGGGTCCCTGCTATGCAAAAAGCCATGGCCGGGCTGGAGGGGGACCAGAGAAGGGCCACCAAGATGGTCCAAGGCTGGGGGAGCTCCGCCTGAGGAAAGGCTGAGAGAACGGGGTTGGTTCAGCCTTGAGAAAAGAAGGCTCAGGGGAGACCTTGGCACCACGTTCCGGTATTTAAAGGGTGGCTACAAGGAAGACTCCTTTTTACAAGGAGACACATGGAAAAGATGAAGGGTAATGGGTACAAGTTACTCCAGGGGAGATTCCAACTGGGCACAAGAGGAAAACTTTTCACAATGAGAACAATCAGCCGTTGGAATAATCTCCCCAGGGAAGAGATGGATTCCCCGTGGATTCCCCATCATTGCACACTTTTAAGATTCAGGGTGCTGGGCCACTTTTTGTAGACCAGGCTTTTGCCAAGAAAGGCTGGACCAGATGATCCTTGAGGTCTGTCCCAACCTGGGATTCTGTGACTTCTGTTTTAGATCAAGTCCATCAGTGCTTCAGCTCCTTATGTTTTGCTAAATGGTGTTTATAACAGTGATAAATTTGACTGATGGCATGTTTCTACTGGAAGTATGTGTTAGAAGAGGTTAGTAGATACTTTAACACATGATTACCTAACTCTCTAATAGCTCTTGAGCTGCTAAATTTTACAATTGCATTTTAATAGATGCTTTAATTAATGCCAAATTATTATATCCTTATGCAGTCAGGATTAGAAGTTAAACACAAACCCTCTAAGCCGCTGGAAATGTCTAGTGCATCACTGCTTGCACAAAGTTCAAATTTAGGAACTTTGAGGAAAACCCTGGAAATGTTCCAGGTCTTTCTGTCTGTGCAGGGCAAACAGCAGCCGAGTTTAGGTACTGTGGGTGAGACACACGGATTATTCAGATATCACTCAGGTTTATGGCAGTTCTGTTGCATTGCACATTAGTGACTCCATCTCTATGTTCCAAATTAGCAAAGAATCAGTATTGTTTCAGCAAACGAGCTCCTTAACCATCCCACAGAAGCCCCACATTCCTTTGCAGAAATGCTCCTGTTTATCTGAAGTATGATGCCTCAGGAATCATTGGTCATTGTATTTGATGTAGTTGCTAAACATCTTCCACCAAAAAAAAAGTGTATAAAGAGCAGCTATGCCAAACACAGAGGGAGGTCACCACAGGGTACCGCTCTGGATGGTTTGGACGGGCTGATAACGCGCTGCTGCGTCCTGGCGGATAAATGTTCAGGCCATTGTGTCAGCCATAAATCAATCTGCCTACGCAATTTCTAATAAGTTCTTGCCAGAAAGCAGTAGGTTTGCATATTGTCTGCTCATGATATAAAAGATAAAAAGATTGGCTACAAGGTATAGAGTGAAATGAGGGGAAACCAGTGTGATGCACAGAGCATAAGTGATGCTGGATTGTGCTTTTGGCGTGTAAGGAAGCCCACAGGGAAGTGGACCATGGAAGTGGCAACTGCTTTACAGGAACCTTCAAACAAGGTTGCCATTTATGCCTGGAACTCAGTAGGAATTTTCAGCCAGATTTTTTTTTTGTTGTATTTATTGGGATTTTGCACTTTCCACAGGACTGATATTTTTCTTGGGGAAAGGTTAATTTTGCGAAATGTTTCAGTTTTCTATGAGGAAAGCCAAAGCATCAGAAGTCAGCATGAACCTGCTTACACCTGCCCCTGCGCCATGGGGCCAAACAGAAGCTGTAGTGTGTCTATGCACGTATTTATCTTCTGTCGCCAGTCTCATTGTAGGACAAACAAAATCTGCTAGTCTGTTTTGGTAAAAATATGTGAAGATTCCTGTTTTTGCAGAATCAAGAAAACTAACCAAGTGCTTCACACTTGTTTCTACACACATACCAACAATAATTATCTGAGAATGATATAATAAAAATAACATTTTTACTTATCCAGACGGCTTGCTTATTCCCACAGGTGGAACGTACTATGCTGTTTTGATGACAGTGCCAGGTTTTGGTATGTAAACCTGCCCTGTCCTGATGGCTGTAAGAAGAAACTGAAACTACAGCTAGTCAAACGTTTCTGGAGAAACCCCACCAATCTGAACACCAGGTAAATTGTGCATAGTTATGGAATTTAAACAGGTGCCCCTTGCCTGCCCTGGATTGCCCGCCTGTCCCCGTGGGCTGCCAGTCCTGATACGGCGCTTTCTGAGGGGAGTCTTTGCTAAATCACCATGTTCTTCCGGAGGAAATAAGTAAGAAAAGGCTTTTGGAGTATCTATGAGTGTCCCTTCTTGGCAGAGTTTATCTAAAGCCAGGAAGAGGCATTAAGCATATACAATGGGATTAAATTATTGCAATGGCAAAATAGCCCATATTAAGATGACATGGAAAATCGGAAACACTTAAGCCACAGCATGACAGTGTTGTTCAATATTGACTGAACCTCAGAATGCTTGGGAAAAGGTAACTGTAAGAGCCAGGAATTACACATCTGAGTGGTCACTGGCTGTGTTATTATTGAAGCCTGCTTAGGGTCACTCAGTTTTTCCTAAGATTAAAAATGAAACTGTAATGAGAAGAGAAACACGAACAATTTAGTGTATCCTTGCATACAAACTCAAAATGACTTTTTTTTTTTGCAGACACAGCTATGTTACTGCAGCGGCTGGCTGTTAAATAATTCTGTATAGTATTTCTTGGACTGATTTGATGACTAGACATCCTATTATGGGCTAATGCTGTGTTTTCTTTGCAAATAGCAAATGTATAATTGGAGCAGTAATGGTAAGAGAAAACTTTAAAAGATACGATAAAGCCTCCAAAAAACCTTTTAATGGTTCTAAAAATTGTTGAGACAAATTCAAAATCAAACAAATGAGGAAGTGAGCTAAATCCATGAAGTGACTGTGTCTGCTTAGTAGTGAAGAACATTGTGATGATTTGCACTTAACAAATGCACATATTCTGAGACTGCGAAATGTAACACAAACGACGGGAAGTTCAGGAAGTTGGCAGTAACGTGGTTTTACGTGTGTGCCAGCGAGAACTTTACCTGAGCTATCTGCTGGATGCCGTTCACCGTCATCTCAGTGGTTGTCTTTGTGCAAGTCGTAGGTGGTCTTAGTTCGATTCAGCAGGGGAGTTTATGCCAAGGAACACTGACCTGCTTGTGCTACCTGGCACCTCTGGGCTCAGAAAAATAACAAAGCCGCGATTGAGCGCCGGCAGTAAATTATGTGGTGACATTTTTAGGCGCTACCCTGAGAACAAGGGAAAACTTGAGCGCTCACACTGTCCCTGGTCCTACTGAAGTGTGTTGCCCTGCGCTATAAAGAGAGCCTTGCGGGGCTATCATTAGACAGGTTTTCTAAATCTTAATTACAGTCTGAAGGGCAAAGGATGAATTGCTTTCAGGAGTTATTTTTTTTTCTACGAGATTACTGAGGTCAAGGCTTCTGGAGTGACACATTCCAGTGTTGGTTTTTTGTGGGTGTAAACATGAGGTAAAAGGCATTTTTCAATGATTTGTACTAGTCTCCATAATTTGTGGTAGAAAAGGGACTGAAGTTTCTTCTGAGAACATTTTCCAAAAACACATACTTGAAAATCTGCATTAAAATAAAAAAATATTTTAAATGTACAATGTACCTTGTCAAAGTTTTAAGAATAGCGTATTCATATAGGGATACACTACGTGTATTGTAATTAAAACCCAGCTCTTACTATGCTTCTGAGAAACAGAGTATTAAATTACAAGAAATACAAAGTTCTCCCTCCAGAAGGTTGCTGAAGAACATGTGGAATATTTTGCATTATGATGTGGTTGTGATTTAACGGGGCTGCCTTACGGAAAATACAATGGTCATACAAACCCATGCTGATCTCTCTGTTTTGTTGGCAAATTCTGGCACATGTCTGATATTAAAAGACATTGCTTTAGATGGAATTCATCTGCCTCGTTTTATTCCTCCTTGTGCTATCCCTTCTCTCCCAATTATGCCAGTTCTCCTTAAACGCCCTTTGCAAAATGTTTTCATGTTGTTCTTTTTCTTCGTGGCTTCTTGCTGGCCAAATTCCTTTAGTGTCCTCTGTGCCAATTCTCTGTGTGGTACCGGATTGTGTGTCTGATTGTCTCAGAATTGGATTGTCTTACTGTTTTCTTAGATAAGGAAGTAATGACAAACAAAATAAAATGTTAAAATTGGTGATAAAGCAGCGTGTCAGCATCTCTTATCTGTGCAGGAATACGTTATTTTAAATTCATGTTGGAAAAAGGCAGCTAACAGCAATCTATCCCAGAAGTTAGTTCAGTGGGAAGGCCTTGCTCCGCAGGGCACAAGGCTGCTCACTGTCTCATTTGTCTTTAACAGTCAGGCAGAAGGAGTGGGACTCTGTCCAAACTGAGCAGATGACACATGCCCAGTGCTCCTAGAGTCCTGTACCTTTGCCAAAAGCTGTTTTCCCTTGAAAAAGGTATGGCTTTAGCCATAATTTACACATGGAGAAACCTGAAGATGCGACTTGGTGCAGCTGCATCTGCCAGAGTTTTTGAAGCCTGAAAGAACCGCTCTGAGATAAGAGAACAACCCAGTTCACGTCTTCCGCAGTGAGTACTGCTGTGCCTGAAAAGAAGTCTCGGCTGTGACCTGGCTCCCTGGAGCAGATGCTGGGTATACCTGTGCCTCCTCCGTCCACAACGCAACGAGCACTGAGTCAGGGTCCGGGGATAATGCTGTAAGCACAAAATTTGGCAGCACTTTCAGTAAAATATTTCTAGTTTCTTACCTTGTCTTAACCTAACCATGTATGCTCCAAATTAAATCTTGTATATCTGGAGCTTTTATGCAGAATTGAGCATTCTGACAGTGCTTAACACTCAGAGCTGGAACCAGACTGGTATTTTACAATTCAGTGTGGTATTTCCAATGTACTCTTCAGAGCTATAGATCTCAGCTTCTGAGGCTGAGTGCTTAAGAAATCGAGTAAACTGTGCTTGAATGAGCATGCAGGAAATTCTGCTTTAGTATGCAATATATTCAAGTTCTTAGACATTAGGGCAAAGTTTACATTGACTTACAGTGTCTTAACTTATACAGTAAGTCAAAGTAACACACCTTCAGGTAGTCTTAACTGGTTTTCTAAAGCAAATACGGCAGGTTTTAGATCTGATCACAGTACCTCCAGTGCAATAACGAACTCTGGCATCTGATTGAAGCTTGTGATATAAATCAGTTTCTTCAAGTAAGCTTTAAAGCGAGTGATCTCCTTTGCCAGACTGTGAAATACAGGTTACTAACAGGGCAACTAGCATAAGCATGATGAGGTTTTGTTAAGGGCTGTCTCAGTGGGTTGTTGGACAGCCTTTAAAAGGATTACATAAGTCTTTGAGTGCCTTGTTGGGACTTTTCAAAATAACACAGTTAGGTACAATTCTTCCGTGGCTCAAGGCCATAGTCAGGCGCTTAAGTTCCATTGTAAGGAATTGGACAAGCTCCCAGCAAAGCATCAACTGATTCTAAAAACACAATCAGTGGTTTTGAGCTGCTAGAGTATTTATGCAAATAATTATATGGGGACTATAAGTCACATCTGCTTTATGCAATGCAGTGCTGCATATGGCTGTCCAAGAAACCAAGCAGTACGTCAGAGGAATATTTGTAAAGAGGACTGAGATTCTCTCGTACGTGTAAGCAAACACATCCAGGCATACAGCCTGAACCTTGGTGTTTTAGTATGGAACTCTGATAAAGCTTAATTAATTTTTTCTACTTATGTAGAAGGAAGAAGGCAGCTGATCATGGGAAAAGAGATTCCACTCCTGCGGGGCCAAAATCCCGCGGCGGTAATCCCGTCAGAGTTCCACTTTACTCCTCTGGACATCAGTGGCCTTTCAGAAGCGCGTGGCTGACTTCACAAAGCACCTTGGACTCGCTGTCCTACGTCTGCTCTTACTTCTCTGTTACTGCTTAAGAGAAGTTCAGCTGATTTCAGTGAAACTACAGCAATGTACAAATCGTATCATGAGGCAGTACGGCTCTTTCAGACGCTGTTGAGTGTGTATAGCAGTAGACAACAGTATCTAGAGTAAAGCAACCTGTTCTGCAGTTATCACAACCACATTAAAAAGCTGGTCCTTTTAAATATTGTGACAAGTATTTCCATTTAGCGTCTTACCATAGAAACCAAATTAAATTGGTGTAGATTTTGCCCGGGCAGATAAGCTAGACCCAGTTGGGGTAAAAAGCTCTCTTTTTGATGTGGAAGTTATCACCTCCTGGCATCCATGTTGATTCTTCTCAGCTTTTTAGGATGGTTCGGAAACTGTTAAATGCTGTTGTTTGTGGGTACTGCCCGTCGCAGGGAGGGCCGGCTGCGTGCTGAGTGCTGAGTGCTGGTCGCAGGCAGGGAAAAGGAGCGTCTCCGGCGGGGATGGAAGGGGACATTCCCCGAACGCGTGTCCCGGCTGCCAGCATGGAGTCTCGCCGGCTCTGGACAGGCACGGGCAGGGAGTGCGGCCGCCCGCCCTGAGAGGGACACGTGCTGTCCCCGGCTCCTACAGAACCCCTCTTCTGGGCGTGTGTCCTGAGAAAGGGTCTGCGCGTTATGGTTTTAATGTCGTAATGAAATTAACACGGTGTAGATGGTGCTACCGGATGCAGGTGCTTTAATTCACAGTTCTGTTCTGAAAGTCATGGCCTTTAACGTAAAGCTAAAACTAAATTAACGTAAAATTTTGTGTATAGGTTTGCTTTCCCCGCAGGACCCGGGGCAGAAGGGCCGTTCCCTGTCAGCGACGCTGCCGGGCCCCGAGGGCGCTGACAGGCCTGGCCGGGCCGGCCCCGCTCTGCCCAGCCCCACGCCGCCATTGCAGCGGGATGCTGCCAGGCCTGCGCCTCAGGCTGGCCGGCCCCGGCCCTGTACCCGTCCTCATCCTCATCCTCGTCCTCATCCTCATCCTCATCCTCATCCCCGTCCTCGTCTGCTGGCCGCTGGCACTGCCTGTCCATGGGGCGCGGGGCTGCGGCTGCCCTTCCCTCCCCTCCCCTCCTGTCCCGTCCCATCCCGAGGGGTGGCCCCACGGCACTCCGTGCTCCGGCTTTCTTTTGTTCTTCTTGTGCGCCCTTCTGACCGGTGAGCATCTGCGATGTGCGGTCAGGAGGTAATTCATCTTTTCTGGTTGGCATGGGCCCTTACCCATGTCTGCGCTGGGGCTGAGCTGCCGGGGACTCCCACTGGCCGCCGCTTTTGAACTCCATCCAGCTCGGATGACACGGGGGCCGATAAATCACCCACAGCACTGGCAGCCACATCAAAAGCTCCTGCTTGATGCATTTAATACAGGCACGCAGATAATAACCTATTTAGTTGAGAAAGGTCTATCTTTTCTTGCCTGGTGGAAAGCTGTAACGTCCTTCACCTGGGTAGTTATTAGAGATGGGCACGAAGAGAGCGATCGTCTGTCACTCTTGTTTAGAGGAAAAGCTCGTTTAAGGCTCTGTGTGCCTGGGGAATATCTGCTATCCTCATTACTGGAGCATACCCTCAGACAGGGTAATTACATGTTTGATCTACAATGACAGGTACAATGGGTAGTTCCTGTGCTTTCAGTGAGACCTTTAATCTCCTTTCAGACCACCTGGCAAGCAGAGAGCTTACCCCGCAGACCTGCGCAAGCGGCAGATGAGCCCAATCACAGACACTCCTCCTAAAGTAGTATTGCAGGTGTAGACGGGATGTTTGCAATGCTCATCTCAAACATCGGCTGGAGTGTTTTTTAACGGTTTTCATTTCAAAAGCAGTATTGAAACCAGATTTCGAAGGTGCCTGTGCTGCCTGCTGTAGGTCTATTGTGAGAATATTTAATCTGGAATGTCATTGCTTCTTGATGGCCACTGTACAGTATGAATTTACAGGCATAGGGTAAGAGCGCAAGTTTTCTGGTTATTTGTGTTATTAAAGGCACAAGGATGATAGAATTGTTGTAATTTAATTTAAAATTGAAAAAGCATCTGCATTGCCTTGTTTACTTGCTCTGGAAAGGAATATTTTAGCAGTGTACCGTGTAAACAAGCTACCAGGATGAACACAAGATTAGATCTAGCATCTCGGGCAGCTTTAGGGGCCTTGGTCACAAGAGAGGGGAAGGTAGCTATGCCGACACAAAAAGCTTAGTCAATTCAGCGAATGTAGCTCACACAAAACTGTGCCTCAGTACATAGACAACCACATGGAGCCTCTCTGAGTCAATTCGAGGTCAGTCTCTGGTGTCTGACTCGGAGGATGCCCTTACCAGGAAAGAGCGTTCTTGCAGTTCTTGCCTTAGTTCCCGGCGTGGTGGTCCATTGCAGTAGATCATTCAGTGCCCTTGGCTTTGAACAGAAACCGTGGCCAGGCTGCTGTCAGTCCCCCTCCTGTGGGTTCTGCATTGCCGCTGCCTCGTCAGGACAACGTAAGGGACAGCCATAATAAAATGCTCAGATGAACAGTGGGCTATTCTTTTATCTCAAAAAATCAAACTAAGCTTGAATCTGTAACAATCACAACACGCTTGCATAGCAATTTTTGTGCTAATTCATAGGTTGAATACCCTGTGCTCTTGCTAGTTGGATATTGTACTGCTTTTATCCAAGCTTATGGTCATTCTTTCCTTCTCCTGCTATCTGATACTGATGGAGTCGCATAAATCTGTGGATTCTTTTTCCTTCATGCTGTGCATTGCAGAGACTATGCTTTATTAAAATCGGTAAGGCTTCTGATGCTGAATGCGTGTGGGTTGGATTCTGGAGAGCAGGAAGATTTGGTGCACATGTTACACGACAGTTTTGGTTCCTCAAGCTGGTGTCAGTGCCCATCTTTTAGGCTGGCGGACAGTGGAGGATGGTCACTGTGCTGGAGCTCTGCAGGGGGGAGCGGATCACTGCTGCCCATCCTTTCCTCTCTGTCTGTCCCACAGAAAGGCTCTCACGGCAGCCAGGGAAACTGTCTGCTTTCCAGCAATGCTGAACTGTGACTGCCTTAACAGAAAATAAAACATGAGAAGAACGAAAAAGTTGAATGAACATAGCTTTATAAAATGTCAACAAAATTAGCTACACAAACAGAAGTCGTTAAATATTGCAGCACTGATTCTCTTGCATTTTGTAAGTCTCTAGGCCTTGTAAATATTCCAGTTTCTGTTTTTCCCCCTTAGCTTTAAAAACTGATCTTGAAATCGGAGAATTTACATTTAGAGTACTTTGTTTTGTAGATGGATTCTGCCAAGTTGTCAGGATCTGAAGGAATCTGTTTAATCCCAAATGCCAATCTTACTACTCTACTTATAAAATAACCACATGGGTCAGAAATTCTGACAACCAGCTTTGATCGATCTAAGGGACTTGTGATTTCTCCTATGATATTGTTTGATCTGAGCAAAGAAATATATTAGAAGACTCCTGCATGTGCAGTTAAAAAGAAAATTATGCTAAGAGTGTGCAGAAACTTTTCTGTTTATGCATCTATACAAAATTAAGGTCAAGTGCCTTTAAATAAGGGATTAAACTCCCCTCGTTGTTTTGATATGAGCAGTTCACACATTAAAAAACAACAACAAACAACAAACCAACCCTCATTGTATCCTCTCCTACCCCGCCAGTAACTTTGCCATGAATCAATAGCTTTGATTAATGTGTGAGGTGCAAAAAGGTTTGTATAGTTTGCAAAAAGTGTGATGAAGGTTTGAATTTTAATTTGGAAAGCTTCATCTGTTTTCCCCTGCATATACCAGCTCAGCAGCAGCTTTGGTTTGCTTTCATTTGTTTCTTGCTGAATGTGACCTATGTGGTTTAAAATTTGCAAATAGTCTGCAAACTGAGAAATCTTGTGAGGTTAAAGGATTAGTCTCCATTCTCCTGGAGCCACTACAGATTTTTTGGGGGCAGAGTGACTTTTTTGTTGTCAAAGCTCTGGTCTCTCCTCGCACACACCCCTCCCGAGTCTCTTGGCTCACAGGGGCCAGCGCACTTTGGAGAATTCCATGTGTCGTGATGGGAACTGAGCACACCGGGCATGACATGAAGTCAAACCTGTCACTTTTCCGAGATAAGCCTTTCCCTCAAGCTCTTTGCCTGATTAGATTCCTACTCTCAACTTCTGCCAAAATCAGCTGGGGGATTTCCATTGTCTTCTGCGTACTTTGGGGTACACTTGTACACTTTGGGCTGGAACCGAAAGTCCTGGACTGAGACTACCAAGTATGGAGGTTTAGAAATCCCTACCTATAAATGTGGTCATTGTGAATTGAGAGGGCTTCGCCACCAGGAGGCATGCAGCATCTGCTGGGCAGCAGATAACGGCTCCTTGAGACAGCAGGTAATTAAAATCAGTTTATTTAAAAAATGCATGATTCTTTATTTCTTTTCTTTATCATGATGCTCTGGATAAAGCTGTGCTTCATCGCACTGTAAGATTAACTAATAAAATGATGTGTTCACAGGTGGTCTGGTACAAAATTAGCATGAATATATATACACACACATATATCTATGACTAAATAGATTAATGATGTAATGTATCAGTGGGAGTTGAAATAGTATAACTGTTTAATAGCTGATACCATCTTTAACCATGTGACAATGGCTAATTATAATTAGCCAGCACCTTAGGTAAAAATAAGTGAGTCCAAAGGGCAGTATGTTGTTACTTACAGATCCGTAAGGCTGTGCAACCTACGGTATAGTGCGGTGGTTGAAGAAAGACGCTCTGGCAGTTCATTAACGAGGCTCTTAAACCTTACCTACCAGCCAACTGAAAACAAAAAGCGGATGTGTGCCATGGATCATCTCTGCTTGTGATGAAGTGAGAATTTGTCATGTCCTGAGGATGGCCCTGCACACTGGCCTTTAATTCATCTTTTAAATAGTTGAAAAAATAAACAGAAAACCCCACCAAAACAAACAAACCAACCCCCCTACCCTCCACCCAAACAAGCAAACAGACCTCTCTGGGTAAAAGAACCAAGGCAGGGCTGTTTAGTTCCAAGTTACAGGTGATAGTATGTTTCTGAATTATATTATGTTTTATTTCCCAGTTACAATTAAATTAAAATTTAGAAGTGGAATGCTTTAAAGTCATGTAAGCTAGCTTTTCAGGGCCCAACTGCAGCCTGTCTTCTGACAGCTGATAGGTTTTGCTCTCAATTTGTCAGCATTTTCAATTAGCCAGAGAGCTTCATTATTTTCAGATGTTAGAAGGGTGGTTCACACTGTGCCTAATGCTATTCATGCAAACCTACAGGGACTATTTAAAGGCAAGCAGAGGTTCAGACCTTTTGTTTGGCAAGGCCTGGTGTTGTTCTATTCAATTAAATAGTTTTTGAGGCTTGTGATTGAAGACCAGCAGTCGCAGGACACGAGAAGTCTTACAAATGTAGGAATTCTTATATTGGTCTTTCTAAGTCAAGGTCAACGCTAGAGGCTTTCTGGGTTGAAATACGGGGAGGAGGGAAGAGAAGATGCCCGTTCTGCAGGTAAGAAAGCCTGAATGCTATACGAGAATATGCTTCTTCACAGTATAGGAATTAAGAATGCTTTTAGCTAATACAGGTTACGTTCCTTGCTGAGCATGCTGTGCTGGGTCGCATACAGTCAAAGTATACTTTCCTGTGTAAGTTTAACTTGTGTTCTAAGGCTTTTCCGCTGTAGCTCTACCAGCGAACAGGCAGTAAATGTATGGGCTCTGGGACTGAGCGTGCTGCCTGGGGTACCGCCGGTGTTGGCTTTGTGGGGAACGTGCCCCAGTAAGATGAAGAAGGTAGGGGAGAATGCTCGCTTGGTGCACCTTTTTAAAACCTTAGATTTTAAGTAACTGAATGATTTCTACCTTGAGTAGCATCTAAAAAGTCATTTGGGAGGAGAAACCAGTGTGGAAGTGCGATATGGATTTAAAAAGTGGAGAGTTTAAACTTGTCGTTGTCTCCTTTTTCTGCCTTCAGCAGAATGCATCCCCATCATGTTTGAGTATAAAATGCCTAATTAAAAATACTTAGAAAAAATTCTAATTCTCATCATGAGGTCAGAGCTAGGTAATGATCTCTGCGTGTCTCTTCTGCTACTTTGATCTTAATAATATTGTCCTGTGCCACCTTTAGTGGTATGCAGTGACTGGTGTGTAGCGGTTGTCTTTCTGAGCTCTTCTAATAGCTGTGTCCTGTGACAACGCTAAATGAGAAATGACTGCCCTGCTTTGAGCTCTGCTTTGAATGTGTTGTCGTTCAACATCTAAACAATGCTAAAGCTACATTGTTTATTAGATTTAACATGTTTATTTTGTGTTCCGGTTTAAAATGGATCACCACAGGGAAAAATCAAGGTCTCTTCCAAATGCGACTTTACAAACAGCTCAGGATGAGATTTCTGAAGTCTGTGTTGTTTACTTGTGTTCCAGTATTGAATAATATTGTGTGGTTTCTTTTTCTGTGTCCTACAAAACAGTCGTCCAGATTGTGTTTGAGCTAATTCTTGTACAGGAAAGTATGCAAACCATTATACAAACCAAACATAGCTCTGCAATTAAAAAAATGGATGGTTTTGGTTTTAACTGTAATGACAGAAATGTCTAAAGTCTGATAAAATGCATAAATATGTTCAGTGTAACACTGGGCCACAATTCAAATATCCTATGCCTGGAGAAGAGGTGACTTTGATAATATGTGAGGTGGGATGTACAGGAGTGTACACTCCTGAACTCGCATTGACATGGAGGAGGTCATCTGTATAATTCCCAGTAAACGCAGGAAAGGTGATGGTTAAAAGCCTGTGCTTCTTGTATAGAGCTATTGACTTGCTGATTTAAAAGGAAAAGTGAGAAATTGGAATTAATTATATGACTAAAGGTATTTCTAGAACCTTTTGAGCTTGGTTTCGGTGGTGTGGCTCTGAGCTATGGGTGGGTTGGCAAGGGCATGGATCTGGGTTCCTTGGGCTCAGAAGTTCCTGACAACTTGTGTTTATCACTGGAGTGATTTCCACTCCAACTCCATGAATCCAGAGTTCAGTCTGATTATATCTAAAGAAGTTCATAGAATTATGTTTGTAATAGCATTTATTTACCTGGGGTATGCTTTTTTGGTGGTTGCCATTACTTTCTGTGACACGGGGCTTTGCCCATCAGTGGGCTTTCAGCTTTCCCTTTTCCCGTGTGAGCTGGCTCTGTCAGTGCTGGGCTGGAGGTTTATCGGGGTAAAGGGGAACGGAGGAGGAAACGCCACTGTTCCACCAGCTCTTCTGGAATAGCTTGCCCATCCTGAGCTTAACGAATGAGATCGGGCACCCTTCAGCAGCGCCGGATGGAACAGAAGGGGTTTGTATTGGTGTACATGTATGTAAGTCAAGAACGGCCTGGTGGAGGACGGAGTGTTTCCTTGCTGGTTTCCTAACTGGCTGCTATTATGTTTCATTTGTTTTGGAAATGTGCTGTACATTTCAGACTTAGCTGTATGTTTCTGTTGGTTTGTGTCAGAACTGTAAGTCAGTTCGAATGACCTTTCCATTACCGAATGTAATATACTCTCCAAGGATGAATGTTGCAAATTATTCCAAAACACAGTTTTCTTCCACAAAAGCCTCTTATAGAATGTCGGACTGCTGTGCTAAATGTCAAGAAATCTGATGCTTTCGTACAGATCAGAATACAGCAAACCTAAATTTATTTACCCTACGCCTTACTCCCGTTCCTTGTCTCGCTGTTGCTGTCGGCACGACCCGTAATGCGGATCCCCGTCCTCGTGGGGAGCGGCAGGGAAGGCGCAGCGTGCTGGGACGGGCTGCGGTGCAGCTCCTCGGTGCCGCCACTGGCACCGGCACCGCGGGGCAGAGGTGGGTGCGGGAGGGCAGGGGGAAGGCGCAGCTCTCCGCGCCTGCAGCCCCTGTGCCGCTGCTGGCGAGGCTGCTCGCCCCGGGTGGCGTTTCCGCGGGCGGGAGGTGCTGCAGGGTCCGCCGGGACACCTGGGACAGGCAGGGGTCCTCTGGTGAGGAGCCAGGCCCTGGGATTTGCGATCCCTTGCACTCGGCCCAGCGTAGTCTGGTTTTATTTATTAGTTTTCTATTAGGGACGTGAAATAGAGAGAGCATTTGGAAGCAACTCGACAGCCACTAAAACAAATGTTCTTTTCTGTTTATTCCTTGGCGTGCATTCAGAAATGAAATGGTGATGCAGTAAGAATCTAAAACTTTGAATGTCTTACTGAGTCTTTAATTGAACGCAGTTCAAAACCAAAAGCATGACTTCCTTTTTTTGTTGCACTAGGAAAAAATAATGACTTTACAGAGGCTGCCTATATTTAACACTGTATGTGAATTGCAACAGTCTAAATATATGTAATTTTTCTTTTGTACTGGGGGGGGAAAAAAAAAGTCTGTCATTCAGTCAGTAGCTAAATTATATTCCTTAACCTGACAGAGACAAACTTCAGATGATCAATATGGTATTTTTTAGAGGCGTGTCTTCATTCACAATGCAGCCTACAAGTCTTAAGATATTTGCTATTTTGTTTTTCCATTTCACGTAGTGTCTGTGTTACGTTTCCCGAGAGCCCCTTGGTTCGGGGCGCAGGGGCCGCTGGCAGGGGCCGGTTGGGAGGCAGAGCCGCTTGGGGACGGGCAGGCAGTGGGGAAGGGTCTGGAGTGGGCACTCACAGGAGAGAGTGAGGGGGCTCCTCCGCCCTGTGTGCATCTTTCAGTGGTGCGCAGATGCTTTTTTTTTGACACGGGGAGGAAGGGATTGAGTTATGTGTTTAAAAAGCCGTGGAGATGATGGAGGGCGAGGGAAGGCAAAACTGTGCCTTCTGGAGCAGGAGACGGAAGCAGAACAAGGACCAAGCGAAAAGTGCAATAGCAGCAGAATAGCACACTTGCTCAGCTGCCGCTTTGTCTTTCCCAGAAATGCTGAAATGGATGTTCCTGGCCTTGGCTCCCCCTTGTCTGTGCTCAGGGCCGCTCCGTCCCAAGGTCTGGCGCGTTCAAAGGCCCGCCTGCCTCTCCTGCAGGGAAGCCGTGCTGGCGGCCAAACCACCGCTTCCTCGGCGGCGGCGCGGGCCGGGGCGGGCTGAAGAGCGTCCCTGGGCTCTGCGCTCGCCTCGCCGCCGAGGGGGCAGCGAACGGCCGGAGCAGGGCTGCGGCACGTCCGCCGGCTTTCAGTGATGCCACCAGCAAACTCGCGGTATTGTGCTTTTGTGACACAGGTTAACTACCGAATACGTGACTGCGTTACAAATTGCAGGTGTTCGTAAAGGCTTTTAAATGCATTTTCAAGAATCCAGGTTTAAAAATCTATTCACTTTCTAAAGGTTTTGTTCCTCTTTGCCACGTGTAACGGTGCACTTCTCTCAGCCCTGAGAAACAAAGGCTGTAAGGTCAGTTGACACGTGAACACAGGATCCGTCACACGGGCAAGGCTCTGCCTCAAAAGCATTCCCGCATCACGCCGGGTCCCGTGTGTGACGGGTCAGTGTGGCTCTGCGGAGGCACACGCGCTCGGAGGGGATGACGAAGACATCTCGTCATCTGAGCTTTGCAGAGTCCGTCCAGAACAGCACCGTGCCTGCGGGCAGCGGGGGGGTCGGGAGATGTCTGTAACACTGTGCTCCGCACCGCTTTAGTTACAGGCACAAAGAGACTCGAAGCCTTGTGCTAGAGGAGGAGTACAAACTGTGCTTTGTCCTGTTCTGGTGGCAGTTGGCAGTAAACGCAGTATGAGTAGGAATGCACTTATTTTATCTCCAAATTAATAGCACTTTGCTTTACTATTGTCCCTTTTCCCCCTCCCTAGTAAACCTTTCATAAAGGGTGAATGTAGTTTTTAGTTATTGGTCTCTCTTGGTCTTCAACAATCTGTGGCTAAACCCATTTTTAAAAAATAAAATAAAAATAAATTAGATGATGAAGCTTACAGACTCCATCTAGATTATGGAATCTTAGATTTTTTTTAAATTATTTTAGCACTTTATCTTAAATCTGACTTGTAGCTTGCATTTCTGAAACAGGCTGTACTGTGCTTTGCTGTACGTCCCACTCGGAGTTCAGGGCTGATGTCAGCCACTGAGTGATTCTATTCCCCTTGAGTCAGAAGGGTTACTCACTGGTGGTGTCCGAGGAGACCTTGGTATGAGGCGGGTGTGGGGGCTTCTCGCTTCCATAAGAACTTCCCACATATCTTGGGCTTTGTGTCTGCTCCTGGAGATGAAGCAGTGCCCGTGTAGTGACGAGTCGGTGGTGGCTGCCAGGTCCCAGGGCCAGCGTCGCTGGCGCTGCCACTGGCCGGGGCCGTCTGCCCGGACCCCCGTGGGCACGGGGCCCCGGTGTGCACCACCCAGAGCTCGGCAGCACGCGCTGCCAGCCTGCTGGCGAGCAGACCCGCGCTGCCCTCCGCTCACGCTGGAGGCTCGACTTGCCCCCCACTGGGCTGCTCTGCCCCAGCGGAGGCCCTTGGGCGAGCTGGCTGGGCTCAAACCCTCACTCAGCCCGCAGGAGGCACCCAGTGCGCCCGCGCTGGCCGGGAGGACGTATCTGCAGGTGAAATATATGACCACTCTACAAATCAGCTTTTACTTAGGGCAGGACATCGGCGATGGTGTTTTTGAATGACTGAAACAAGTAAGTAGTTAGACCAATAAAGATTTTAATGTCTTTCTTGGGTAAAACTACAGTGGATTGTGAACACTGGCTGAAAAATTTTCTGTTAAAAGCTAGTAAGTCTCTATTAAAAGCCAGTAAATATGTCCTCTTTCCACAACAGTAAGCTTAACACTGTCATTTTTATACAAAGAACATTGTTGAATCAAGCTGAAAGGAATGTACCCTTAATTCTTTCAGCAGTCCTTAAGCCACATGCTCAACAGCTCTGTTCAGAAACCCGAGCAATGTTTTTCTTATTTCTGCAACAACATTCGCCTCTCATTTCCATGCTTTCCAGCAGTTTTCTTGGTATGAAGAGAAAATGCCTTTTTTCTCAACGCTGTCTTGCGGCTGATGGTACTTGGGTAATAGACATGAAGAAATCATTTCCAAAGCGAGCTTAGCTCTCTGTAACATGATATAACATGGGCTCGTGTTGTAGTTATAAACTGGAAACCTGTTGCCGTAAGCTGGTCTTCATCAAAAGGCCCAGATGATGCTCCTTTGTCATGCCGAGCTGTTCCTCTGTCAGCCCCAAGCCAGCGCTAATTTCTGAAACGAAACATTCATCTCTGGCTGAAGTTTAAACGGTATATTTATAAAGTCTTGTTTATGTCCAAAGCTCTTGAAAAAACAAATCTGTAAATACCAGATTTACTTCAAGTAAATATTACATTTAATCACAGAAGATTTTCATCTTAATTTGTGAACATTTTGCGCGTTTTTTCCCTTTGTTTCATAACGGAGCATAGAGGCACTGGTTAGCCACTGGAAACAGCGAGTATGGAGTTTTAAAGCAGCTTCGCTTTACTATTGCTCTTTTCTCTGCGCTTTGACATGCGTTTGCACATGGGGTGGTGGACAGCGGTGTGCTCACAGCAGCCTCTCCGTAATACCTTTTTTCTCCTGCAAACTGAGGCCGTGTCCCTTAGAGCCGCTGAGGAAGGTTAAATTACCCAGTGAACATTGAAAGCAGACGATGGATGGAATAACCCGAGACTGTAACTGGCCAAAATCATCAGGTTTTCAGCATTTGAACTAAAACAGTCTTTCCTTTGCTTGAAAATACTTCCAGAATTATTTTTTCACCGAAAGGAAAGAACAAAAAAGAGGACAGCTTGGCTTCTTTCTCTTTTTTTTGACTCAGTTCGTTTCTGAATCCTTCCAAAAAAAAAAAAA
>VUYV01000059.1:782981-804295 GCA_008711295.1 Anarhynchus alexandrinus | reverse complement strand
TGTGCCGAAACCTTCAGCTGCTTTCCCGCGGCCGGGCTGGAGCAGGACACTTGCGCGTCCACGCGGTGCCTTCGTGGGACAGTCACTGGGCTTCTGGTGCCGCTTCTCGAGCGATGGAGAAACGCCTCTCGGGGGAAGCGAGTGGAGCGACGCCTGGAGCAGCTCAGAGAGGAGTCCTTCTTCTGCAGGTGCAGCCTGCGAGGAAAGTTGGTTTTATTTTTTTAACTTTTTTGGGGGTGGGAAGGTGTGAGGCCAGAAGGGCAGCAGCAGTGCTTCTTTTTAAATGAAAACTGAAGAGAATGTAGGGGAAGCGTGACAAGCAAGCCAAATGTATGGAGTGGTGAGCGAGGAGAGGAGGTGAGATGGCTGTGGAACAGGGAGGGGAAGGACTTGCAGTCTTCGCAATTACACATAAACGCTTCCCGGCTTTGAGCTCGGCTTACTCTGGTGTTCTTGAAGCTCACCAGATTATCTCACCTGGTGGTAACAGAGCTACGCTGACTTGTACAGCGTTTCATTGCTGCACTGAGGAGTGGCACCGACAACACTTGGTTCACAAGCAAAATTTTGATAGTTATCTTCCAGGTGTGTAACCCCAAAGTTAATAAACGCTTCCGAAGAGGACTAAGACCCTTGCAGCTCATTTCACAGCCCCGCAGGAAGCTGACAGCTGGGGGAGGCCAGGGCGTTCAGAGCCCGCTGCCGAGAGCACCCACGGCACTAAATCCCCCCGCGCACCGGGCGGTGACGGTGGCTGGCTGGGGAGGCGGCAGCCGTGTGCCTGCGTGAGGAACGAGCCGCCCTCCGTGCACGGCACTGCGTGCGGTTAGCCGGCGGCAGGAAGACCGAGTCCTCTCTTTCTGTACCTATGTTTTGATAACACCTTCAACTGGAGATTTGATTTCACGGCAAATAAGGTTCTTGTCTGATTTTGGACAGGAGGACTGTACTGCCAATGCTTTAGCACAGCACAATTCTTTTGATAAAAACTTCTCCTTTGTGGATTATTTGGATTTTGTGACAGAAACTCTTCTCAAATTCATGTAATCTTTTCATGACTTCTTCACTGAAAAATGGTTAAAAATTTGCTTGGTTTACAACAAAACCCTTGGAGTTGAACGCAATGGTTTGCTCAACCCAAAACAAACCTTTTCTTACTCTCGCATATTGAAAATTGCGGAGAACTGCAGTAGCCCATGATTGCCTGGTGTTTGTGCCAAGCTCTGTGCAGCTCAGGTCGCCGCCAGGGGAGGTGCGATGGAATAGAGTTGTTCCTGCGCAGGCTGCTCTGACCCAGGAGAGGCACTCTGCTTGTTCTCACCCATCTCTGCTATAAAAAGAATAAGAAACATCTGGCAGAGGCCAAAGAGATCAAATCTTTTAAATGCAGATGCTTTGGAAAGTAGTGTAAAAAATATGGAGCTTATGTTTTCTTTGTTTTTGAAACATATTACACTTTCCCTTGCGCTGAGCCTCTGCTCCACCAGACGTTCTTTTATGGATGGGGTTTTGTTGGCTTTTCCCTTTCCCCTCATAATTTTGGTTCAAGTCTTCAAAAACCAAGTGAGTGTGCCATACTGCTTCCTCTGCTCTTTCTGAAGGCTTTCCCCTTGTGAGCACATATAGAAAATACCTGGTTGGTTGTGTATGAGCTGGATTTAGTTTCTAGGTCATAATAAGTAAGGATGAGGGACCAAATACTGATCCAGTGATGACATAGGTAAACTCCCACTGGTTTCCAGGATTCGGAATTGGCTGTAGAGGACTAAGTTCTTGCAAATCCAAGTGCCTCTGACAAACATATTTGACTCACTTTCTGCCAGCACTTTCTTTTTTTTCTTTTTTTTTTTTTTTTTTTCCAGTTCAGATGTTTATGTGAGTGCTCTCTGTCTCGAGAAGCTGGAAGTGTCGGGGTATTTTTGAGGGTATAAATGAAATTAAATATATCTAGCAAATACCGTCAACCCCGCTCAGCTGGAGGAGCCTTATAGCGGTCTCACACCCTTATCTCGGCCAGCTCTGCTCCTCTGTTTTCTCCGGGCTGAGCGGGTGCGGGGTTACTGTGAAGCTCCCGTAGCTGCCGCCTTCACAGCACGGCTCCCCGTAACCTTCACAGCCCTGTGCGGGGCTCGCCACCGCTCAGCTCGGGGGGGCACGGGGGAAGCTGAAATGGCATCTAGATGATTTTTTTATGGCATTTTATGGTGGGTAGAAATGCTCAGAGATTAAACTCTATGTTATTTCATATGGATAAATGGCTTTTGAAGCAAGAGAAGTACTCTAATATTAGTGGCACATGTCTGTAATAAACGGTGTTTAAAAAAAAAAAAAAGAAACAAAACCAAAAAATACTTGGAGCCAGTACCTGCCCTGAAGGTCTGGCAGTGCAAGTACTGAACTAGTGTCATTTGTTTATCTTGATACTGAGATAAGCGCTGTGTGCAACAATTTTTACAACTTTATTGCATGTATTAAAAAGACAGTAAAACATACTCTTATGTTTCTAAGAGGAACAGTAACCTCAGGAAAACTTGTTTTCAGCAGCTGGAGCATAGGAGTGATACAAGGTGGAAAAACAGAACCACCTACAAGATGGTTTTGCTTATGAGGTGCTGAGAAGCCTCTTGTGTTTGCTTGTAGGGAAGTATCGTGTCTGTCGCTCACCCTGCTAGATAGAGACTCTGCATGCAAAATCACAGCGCTGCTTTTGCAGGGCAGACCACAAAACTGATGTCAATTTGGTGGTTCTAGAAATTAAACAAAGGAAGAAGTCATTGTCTTGCTCACATTCTCAAGTGTTTGCTTCAGAAAGTTCAGGCTAATCAAAAAAGATAAAGACCTTCATGAAAAAAAAGTATATAAAGTGACTTTGCTATTTTTCTAATGCCTCACCGCAGACAAGAGGCGGTTGTGTAACAGGGAGGCAGGAGCAGCATGATTTATGGGCTCAGCTGAACGAGTCCACATGGACTCGGAGCCCAGGTCTGGGCTGAAAACATCAAAGGGAACTGTGTTGTGGGGAAGGAGCCGGGCAGGCGAGGTGCCCTGGGGACCTGTCACCGCGAGGTCCTGCAGCTGGGAGTGACAGACGGTTGTCACACCAGCCCTGCGGTGAGAGCCCCAGTGAGACATTCTTATTGAAACGTAAATGGGATTTTTTAAAACAACTTTCAGGATCACTGTTATTTAAAATCATTATCACTGTTATTAGCACTAAAGTTATAAAAAGGTGAAATAAGCTTTAATAGAGAGCAGAAATCTAGCATTTAAAAAGGATCTGCCTTCCAGTAAGACTTGAGTTTTCTTTGAGAACTTAAAATTATTTTTCTGCTTAAAAATCTCTGCTCTGCAGCGTGGATCCAAATGTGCCCCGCGAATGTCATTGGCTTTGTCCCAGTTAAGCTCAGCCTTCCTGCGGTTTCATTGCTGTGTTTTCTGTGCGGTGCATAAAGGTGGGTGACACACTGAACCGGCTCAGCAGAACTGCTGGATGTGTGACACTTTATTCAAAAACTCAGTTCTTTAGGTAGAATCGGATTCGGCTGTCTTTCGAAACTTTACTGCCATACGCTTTGTATTGCTCAAGGAGGAAAGCACGTGTTTGATACGCAGAGCTGATGAGTTTGAGAGTAGCTGGTAAGGAACTGTCTGAATGTGCAAGTGTCTGATTTCATGTGCAACCACCAGAATAGTATCCTAAATCGGGTATGCAGTACAAAGGGTTTTGCACAGAAAGTTTCACAAACCTGATCCTTCAAATAACGCGTGTTCAGTAGCTCCGAGCAGGAGTGTGGGGTGCCAGTACAGAGGGAATGGTTTAGCTTCATTTCCTTCCGGAGCTGGCTTGACAAGCGAACGTGGAAACTTCCACTGTCTTTCTGGATGTACACACTGTTCTTCTTCAGTATTTTTCTGTTCACCAATATTATGAGCTGCAGTTTTGTGTTAGAACTGGAATACTGCACAGAAGCAACAGTCCGCAGGGAATTCGGGAATGCTGTACGTAACATACTTTCAAACTTGTTAAGCCATTGACCGAGAAGTTTAAGACTCCTCTCCTGGAGGCCTCCTCCCCTCTACTTTCCCAGGCATCTAACGCTGTTCTCTGCTGGGTTTTCTGTAGTTTCCTGTTTTTCGCTGTAGTTCCTGTGGTAACTGCCACGTACGCAGCCGTCAGCACTGAAGTTGCATGTGCAAGATCCATTGCCGAAATTGCATCAGCTTATGGTATGATTCTCAAACTTATACTGCCTGTAAACCATCAGAGATCAAAATATCTGCATTACATACATGTGTGTTGAGTTCAAAACACCTTAATTTACTGAAAGTAGCTCAGGTGATCTCATAAGGGTTTGAACACACCGCGAGTGACCGGTACCTGTCAGAACTACTGCAGCTACTGCCAATTGGTGCCTTTCGCTGTTCGGCTGCTCCAGTCAAACTTCAGGTGGCAGCCGAGGCATGTTGTTGGGTAAGACACAGAGAAATGATAGCTAAGGAAATCATACCTGTTTTCTTTGCAAAATAGGTCAAGACTTCATTTCCCTGCCAGTTTTGTGATAATTGGGGTTTTTCTTTGTGTATGAACCATACTCTTTAATGCTTTAATGTTTTCAGGGTATTGGTAAATGTTTCTTGCATGCAGCAGGATCAGTCTACCTCCACGGTGCTTTCAAAATGATTGCTGGAGTCTTGTATAAAACAACTATATCAATCAATAGAGGAAAAAGTACATTTAAAGTGCATTCAGAACTAACGAGGCTTTTAACAAACCGCGAACACCGCACATCAGCTTGACGAAAGCCACGCTTGGTGCCAAGCTGCAGGGCAGGAAAGCAGTGTGGAGGGAGTAAATGGCTTTCTCCCCTTTCTGCCGAGCTCACAGCCTTTGGATCAGCATGTCTCTCTTCCTTCGTGCTTTAACGGATTTGCTCATGTGGGTAACTTCTGATAATTTGCCCCTCTCTGTGTGTACTTGGGCCCCGGTCGGCATGGCGCTGCAGTACCACCCCAGCACAACTGGTGGTATTTACACTAAATTTCCCCGGAATTGAACACAGACCGTGTAGCTGTAGTCTGGAAGTAAAGCTCTTCCGCAATGTCGTACTTTCACACGTGGTTTGTAGAGGATACCTACGTGTTAAGACTGAGGTAAGAGAAAGTTAAGCACAGTCATGCAGCTCAGGATGTGTCCGCAGGAGGCGGTTGTGCGAGTACGGCAGATTGCACCCGCGCTGCCCCGGTCCCGCTGCCCTGACCTGCCCGGGGGTGACGGGGCGCTGCAGAGGGGGCAGAGACCCGTGGGACGGCTTACAGAGAGGGGCACATGGGAAACTTCTAAGTGTGGCTGAAAGAAAAAGAGCGTCATCAGTTACAAACTAAAACAGGGACTGTAGTAAGAAAGTTTCTGGATTGAGTTGTTTAAGGGTTCCTGAAAATCATTAGTTTGGCTAAAAGATCATTTACTAGGCTCAAAAAATATCTGAGAGGGGGAGAGAAACATAGTGTATGCCTGAAACTTCACTATATCATATTTTTCTTTCCGAAAAAATGCTATTAACTAGTAAGTGACTTATTTTGCTGCAAAGCTAACACTTGGCGCTCCGCTGCCTTCTACCCTGTAAAAGTGCTAGAACTTGGTTTGTGTTGATGTCAGCGGTAATATACTACTATCTTCTTCCCTGAAGATAAATTGGTAGTAAAATAGGGCTGTAACCTTCCTTGCCTGCACTGGAATGACTGATGTTTCATGGGAGGCCCCATCCCTGGAGGTGTTCAAGGCCAGGTTGGACGGGGCTTGGAGCAACCTGGGCTGGTGGGAGGTGTCCCTGCCCAGGGCAGGGGGTGGCACTGGGTGGTCTTCAAGGTCCCTTCCAACTCAAACCATTCTATGATTCAAGGGACAGCTAACGCCGTGCTCGCGCTGCCGTGCGTGCTGAGTGTCTGCAGCAGTGACTCTGCCAGATCAGCATTTTAAGGAATTGCCAATTTGAACACCAGTGGTCGGCAGACTTGTGTTTTTTCTGCTGTGTAAGAATCTCTCAAGACTTGGTGGACTGTTTCATCCAAAACCACATGAATGAAACTTTCTTTTCCATCCACTACTAAAATCCTTCCCAACATTCTTATTTGAATGTATTTAATTAGCTTATACAAAAAAAACTGCTAAATTGCCACAAAAATGCATGCAACCATTAAAACCAGTGTGCGAAGTTGTTAGTGATGGGATCTCATTTTCTGTGTGCTGTGAAGTGAGAGGCAACTGCTCTAGTGTATCCTGGTATATTAGCAATGCCCTTTTTTTTTTTTTTGTACTTGCTCACTGACTGTCCCCAAGCTACATTTCATTCCAACCCCAGTTAGTGCTGCAAAGGGAAAATACCATCTGGAGCACTGCTCGGGCGGTTGGGCTCCGTTGAGGGAAGGATTTCCACCGCTAGCTCCCTCCTCTTTTCACACGTCTCCGTAGCTCATTCTCGTCGGCGTTGCAGTAAAGGAGCATGTGATTTGCATAAATTGAAAACACCACTCTGTGGTTTATGAAGGTACTGGTCTCGCGAGTCGCTTCAAACTTGTGAAACTGAGGTTCTACAGAAATATAAAAATGGTATAATATTGTAGGTATTAATGGAGATCTTCCATGCTTATCTATAGGAAAGGTGGTAATTCTTTATTTTCTATTAAAGTCCTTATTTTCCTGTTAAATCTTTAGGAGCACTCTGCGCGAGTCATTCTTACCTTAATTATTCTGAGGGTACAAATCAGAAGTGTGGCAGTTTCAGCTGAAATCGTGGCCACGCAGCCTGTTCATTAGTTCAGTGCTGCATTTCTAGCTATGCCAGTACAATGGCCTCCTGGAGGCAGCTCCTCAGCCAGCTTGAAGAATTGTGTGTTATCGCTTTACAAGACACTTAAAGAATCTTGCTGACTTTGCTGCTTTAGTTTGCAAGAAAAATGCGCTTTTTCTCATTTCTGCTGCTCCTTCTCTTTCGCCCCATGGCTTTTGGAAATTAGCTGTTGGGAATACAAAGCTATTATATGAACGTCATTCTCTCTACTTAAGGGAGTAATTAATGTAGAATTGCAATACATCAACAAAACATTCTCAGGTAGTGGATAATTGTTTCTCGTGGCTAGGAATAACGGACCAGGACTTTTACCCATCTTGGCTTGAATCCGGATGTCTGGCTGAGCTGTCTGTGAGGAGATGTTAAACGCTTTTATGAAATCTGACGGCTCTCGCATTCCTTCACTTCGGCGTGTGCTGCTGGAGTAGCCCTGGAAGCTGCCGTGCACGCTGCCTGTTTCTGGTGGACTTGGCTGTTACTACTTCACTTATGTTTAATAACACTTTCTACCATGAAAGATGCTGTGATCTGTCTGGGGTAACTATCAGCTCTATTTCTCATCCCACTTCTTGCTATGTATGTATAGACCCAACGAAACCTTTGCCTCTTTGGTTGATGGTCAACTGGTAACGTCTGTCTGCATTCTGAGTTTCTTTAGCTCAAGGCACACTGCTCAAGCTTACTAGCAGCAACGCAGCACTTGGACTTTTGGGTCATAGCACTGCTAACAAATGCTTGTTTTCATTGGAAAAGTGCTGACTCCAACCTTGTTTAACATGATAAATCTTTTAATACATGTTTAAAAAGCCATTTCTCTCTAAATCTGCCTGGTGGTATTGGCACACGGTGAGCTGGAAGGGAGTGGAGCAGACTGGGCCAAGGAGCGGGCTGGAGGACTTGCACTGGTTCCCCAGACCTTCTCAGCGTCTGTGGTCTGGGATGCGTCCACATCTCCCCAGGCATTACTTTTTTTGCCCCCCCAGCTGGCACAGGGTTTGAAAACCCTAGCACAGGGTTTCATAGGGTTTGAAAGCCTTTTCAGGTGATTGTAATGGCTTTTTAAAATGCTTTGCCCAAAAATTGGTAATAAAAACTGTGGAATGAGGAGCCAGGGGCTCAGAAGCAGAAGTCATCACTGGTAAATGTAAATGATGTTGAAAGGGACATTATTGTTTATTTCCTATTTCTACCTTGTGTTCTCCTACTGAGCCTGAGGCGAGGTGTGGGTACAGGCGGATACGGCTGCCTTCTCCTCTTGCTGCACCGTCACTAGACTTTATTCAACACTTCAGTTAATATTTCATTGTTTTCACAGCATATCTGTGATTGTTCATAGAGACCATCACATTTCTTTGATATTTAAGCACATCCACCACTTCTGAAGTAATTACCCTGAATGATTTTAAGGGACTAACACTTGAAGACAGTGAGAAACCTGAGCTTTCATGGGAACTGTGTCCCACTGAACTGGAGTCCAAAGTTCCTGCTGCTTTGGCTCAACTTTAGCAGGCAGGATTTTGTTGTTGTTGTTGTTGTTCTTCAGAGGCTGGTGTGGCTTTGTCGAACTGTGTTGGTGTCAGGCTGTGTGCAGCAGGACAGCGTTTGGTGACCCGGGAGGGCCTTTCCCTTCTGTTGGTCCGTGAGCACTTATCTCCAGTCTGTACTTCTGCTTGATTCTGGGCGTTTCTGGTTTGGATATATATATTTTTTAATTGGGGGAGGGGTAAAAGTAATTCTTTTAAGCTGCAAATGTCATGGAGCTTTGTCAAAATTTAAAGGAGTTAATTTAGAGCGTGGTTTATGTAGTATCTGTCCGGCCTCCTGTTTTTAGCATTGTACGTTTTCTCATGTGTCAGCCCTTCAGGTGCTAAATGTAGCAGTAACACAGAAAAACATTTGCTTTGGCTGTAAATGCGGCTGGCACTTTCTCTTAAGGTTAATAACCACGGGGGAGGGACGCGTTGGCACTTTTCCAGGTCTCTGGCTTAGGGTTCTTAGCGTAGAGCCCTTGAAGGACCTGCAAAGAATCCATGAAGGACAAAAAGTTTATAAGGGTGAAGAAGCAAGACCAAACATCTGCGGCGACTGCTGTCCTCAGAGGGACAGCCCTGGGAGGGACGCTCCAGCCGCCAAGCGAGGGCAGAGCGGCTGAAGGCGGGAGGTCGGGGAGACTTCAGAGGGGGGAATCTACCAGAAACCGGTCTGCCTGAACCTCGGAGGCCGGGAACAAGGGTTACAGCAATTACATCCCCGTGACGGGGAATTACAACAAGTGGTTGGAGTCATTGACAGATAAGCCAGGGAGCAATTTCATGTGAAGGGCAAATAATAAAAAAAACCTTAGCAATACATATTGGATTCCCAATAGCCAAACATAGGATTAAAACTTGGAAAATTATTTCCTTACAATAGCACCATATTAAAAGCTTTCTGTATTATTTTTAAGCCCTTAGATACAAGCGCACATAAGCATGACAACGCTTGTGGCCACGCTCCGTGACAAAGTACCGAGAGCGGTGTTTGAGGCGGTGATAGGAAAAGGGTCAGACACTGAGGACCTGCGTCTCTTTGCCCACTGAAGAAGCTGAGAATGTTTTTTTTTTTCCCCTCCCCGCTCCCCTGCGGGAGCATCCTCCTGCGGCCGTGCTGGTGGTCCCTGCTTGGCCAGAGGTGATGTTCTTCACCCAGCAGCCACCAGTCGGTACGATGGGGAGAGCCCGTGTCCCCGGGGCCCAGCTCAGTCCCCAGCCGGGCGGCTTTTCCGCTCCTGGATGCGAGAGGGCCGCTGCCGGAGGGAAGTCGGCGCCGTGTTCTGTCCCACGGCTGCTGTAATTCGTGGCCGGTTTGCTGCTGGCAGCGGCTGCCGGCAAAGTCCCGCACCGCGCTCCCCGCTTCGACGTTGCCTTGGCACTCACCTCCAGAGTAAACTTGCTCAGGGAGCTACAGCCAGAACTTACGTTTCTAGCCAGAAGGAATTCAGTCTGTGGAAAAACAGTAAAAGTCTCTGGTTGTGGCAGGATTACAGCCGGGATGACAGTAAAAGATCCCCCTCACGGCAGGATTACAGAAGGGATGAAGTTTCTCAGGAGCTCAGAGTTTCCACTTCAATACAGACGGTGATAATTTCATATTTGCCTCTTTGGCTTGAAGTAAGACTCCTTCTGAGGTTGATTTTTCGGTTTTGTTTTGTAGATGCTAAATCTTCTGTAATGCATTTTACAATTTTAAAAATACCCCTTTTCTTGTAAAATTGCATTTTATTAGAGTTAACAAAACTGCAGACAAACATATTTTTATTTCAAACTCAGGTGTGTTGTCTGTGTCACTCAGAATCACTCTATATTTCGATTAAATGCCCCCGGAATTAAAAACGGGCAGGTTCGTATTGCTCGCGAAGGGTGAGGAGCTCTGCTGCTGTGCACGAACCGCTGTAGGTATGCGGTTCACCCCGGGGACACCTTCCGTGGGCTCCCGTGAAAGCTGGATGAAGCCCCAAACCAACACACTTAACGCTGCCTTCCACGGAACCCTTTTTCCCCAGGATCTGGCGACTGCCCACCTCTCCTGCGCCGCGCTGGCCATGCAGCCTCCCCGGCAGCCCGCGGGAGCCAGCGCCTGCCACACACGTGCTGGTCCCTGCCCCATCCCGCAGAGCGTAAGGGGTGCAGAATTTGGTGATAATTGCACATTATGCCTTAAACGAGGATTTTACAAGCAGCTCGGGGAGGGACCCTGGCCCGTGATGTGCCGAGGCAAGGAAAGCTGGCTGCTGATCACTCGGGTGGTTTAAAAATGAGGGTTATTTTTCTGTAGTCTCCAGATGGATCTCTGATACCATTCACCTTCTGAGACTATTTCTGTGTAGGTTTTGGTCAATCCTTTTTGGCCAGTCCTTGGTTAAACCGCAGCAGTATTTTCAGTCTTGTCAATGTTCTGAGTATTTTGCTCGGCTGTGTTAGTTATTGGCAATGGCTGTGGATTCTCTCGCAGCTCATTTGATGTTTTTACACTCTCCAAAATGCTTTTGTAACTGACTGGGCCATGGAGCGGTGTGAGCTGTGGGAGTGAAAGCCGCCTGGCAGCCGGCAGGTACGGACACTCAGCTTTGCTTTTACTCAGTGGGTGCAAAGCAAAAAGTCACTTCGCATCCCCATCTCCATTTTCCCATAGGCAAAACGCAGTCCCAGAACCCGTTTAACAGTGAGAGAAGCGGTTTGAGAGTTATTTGCTTAGCTTGCACTGTTGTTATTGGAGTCAGAAATGATTTTTGAAGGTTTTAGCGAATTATAGTTGTAGGTAGTTTTCACTTCAAAACATCCAGTGAGAAGCACTGGCTCTGCTGTCACAGGAACCTGAGCCACAGGGCCGGTGACCCTCGTGGACTCAGTGGCATCATTGCGACTGCAAACACGTTGAAATCACTTTGGCTCGAGAACCTGCAGTCTTCTGCTGGAGAGCAGGCAGAATTCTGCAGCAGCACTGCAACCAGCTGGGCACTGGAGGTATTTTAGAACATAACGAATTTCTCTGTAATGAACCTTCAATTAATAAACACTAGCAAACAGTTCTTGCAAATCCACGTCCTTAATGCATATTAAAAATTTGCTATTTGATATTAAAAATGCTATTTGATATTGCAACATTTCTCAGAATTATTCTGGGGCTAAGCCCTGTGAGTGTTCGTTTGAAGCACTGACTGAGAATGAACACCACATTTCCCACTGAGAACAGACGCGTTACTCTGTCCTCTTCTCTGGCCAGCAGACAGACTGGGACAGTGCCGTAGAGAGAGAATCCTGGTTAGTGCTTGGAGAAGGCAGGTTGGCTACAAAAGGGACATCAAATTAGTGCATACTGTGACTCTCTTCAAATTCCATATGTTCAGTCAGCAGTGAAATAGGAGTAAAGATGAGGTAAGAACAAAAATCCCATTTATAAGGATTTAAGGAAGGAATATGTAAATATTTCTTTATTTTTTCAAACTTCACACAAGGTTTACTATTCCTATTAAGTATATTTGTTTTGCAGTGAAAATTCTTGTCGCTACATTCAGTTTCAATACTTACAGCTCTGAAAGTAATGAAATGTGAAGGAAGGGCTCTAAGAAAGCCCCATGTTTAGTCTGGGGGAAATTGTTGCAGGTCAGAAGTTGCCGTTAAAATAACAACAATGACAAAACAACCACTACATGAAAACCCACCATTTCCTATTCTCGCAAGCAGCCCGGCATTGTGTAGAGTGCATTTCAGGGCAAATCTTAGCTCCCTAAGCCCTAACGCGCTCTGTGGTTTTGATGAGGCTGTCAGAAAGCAGGAAAGTATCCCAAACTGGGAACCACCGTATCGATGCTTTACAACTGCATTTGTAGGCGCAGTTTGACGCTGTTGGGTTTACACTTCAGCTGAATCTTACACATGAAACACACTGCGGTACAAGCCGGTCTCTTCTGTCTCTTTGGCACGTCGTATATGGAGCCCTGATGCTAAAATGAATGTTCAAAGGCACGTAGGTAGGGTTTACCAACGGGATTATGTGAGAGCAGGCGCTGCGCAGACATGGGAAAAACACATGGAGGGGGAGAAGGAAATGTGTACCCAAATGAGAGTATTTTGGGTTCTACTTCTAAATAAGTTCTGTGTTTTGTTTTAACCAAATGAATGATTTTGTAACAAATGGGGAGAACTAAAACTAAAATGTTGGTGTGAGGTGGGCTTTAAAAATGCATTTATTGGGGAAAATAGCATTTCGGAATGATAATCTGTGTGGAAACATGAAGAAATCTTTGGATTAGCCAGTTCTGTGGCTGCACTGTACACGTGGTGTCTGTGGGATGTGCAGTTACTGCTCAGTTTCTCATGCTTTTGAAATTAATTCTGACTGAAAGTTAGCAGCAGCCTGCGGTGAAGTCTCCGTAACATGAAGTTGCTGCTAAAAGCAGTGCTTACAGGCAGGGGAGTACCCAGGCTTTTTCAGAGCCCCTCTGTGACTTAATTATGGCAATACTGTTTTCAAACGCTGTCGTAGGAGGGACCTTCTGTTGGCACAAATTGAGCGTGAACCACATTTCTTCAGAGCATTAAGATGTTCCAAAGATCAATGAGGTTATTTTACAGCCTTTCGGAAGGAGTTGTGTAACCCACCTCGGTTGAGCCCCTGTTTTCCCTCTGCGCTTACAAAGAGTGCAGACAACTGATGTAGGTGTGACCTCAGGTGATGAATAATTGGTAGCCCAACATTTTTAGCTTCCTTTAACCTTTCTCTTGCACGTGTAAATGCCCGGTATTTGTGGCACTTTGGCTAAACCTTCTCTTGCGTAAAGAAACGTCTCCAGAGCCTTTAGTGCGAGTGTTCTCAGCAGCTGTTGGGAATTACTGCTGGTTGTTTTCCTTTCCCTCTCCTCTTCACAAAAGGAACAAATTAAGAAAGTTGGGATTTGCTGCTTCAAAAACGGAAGGGAAAGCTGTGCTAGAAGTGAAGGCCGCACAGAAACGTGGTCTTTGGGGGGTAAGGCAGGACTTGGTTTGGTGAGGGGGAGCGCCCTTGTGAGACTGAGAGGTGCACAGGGCACCTCTTCAGGTGCTGCAGGAAGAGCTCTGGGGGAGAAACATGGAGTACGTATAAGGAATAACTTTGGAGAAGAAATATGGAATATCTTTGGGGGGGAGAAAACATGAAATGCCTTATGGTGGGGGGAGAATTGTGTCTGCAATCGTGTGAATCGGACAGCAAAACTGTTTCTGCTGGTTGTTTTTCCTTCAACATTTGGAGTGCCAAAGCATAGCACAGATTTTTGCCCGCTTTGTTCCTGGTTGCTTATAGGAGTATTGCTGTGGCCGCATGTTCATCTGTTAAGTGCTGTAAAGACTCAGGTAGAGAACAGTTGCACTGCTCACGGGATAGATTGAAACCTCTGAGGCAATCGGGGAAAGCATTCACAACCTTTGAAGGAATTCCTGGTTGAGGGTTTTTCCCCCCTGTGGTGATTAGGGGTTTGGTATAGTTTCCTTTGAGAATATTTTGGGGTGTGTTGGTGGGTTTGGTTTGTGTGGTTTTGTTTGTTTGTGTTTTTTTTTTGTTTTGTTTAGCAATAGGTTCACTAAATTACCGAACTTAGGTTAAGCTCATTAAACTAATGAGGTGCCTTTGCAGATAGTCTGTTGCGCAGTGCCACTGCTCAGGAACCAGCAGCGTTCTTGCTAACGAACAGTCAGTTCCGGCTAATTGATGGTCAGTACAGGTGCGAGACCAGGCGCTGGGGAGCTGAAATCCAGAGCAAATGTACCGCGTGAGCTTCTTAACACGTTGTAAACAATTAGGCATATTATGTCCCCAAAAAGTCAACACTCTCCCTAAGGCACCGTACTTACTCAGCACAAGTAATATAATGAATTTTAGACTGAGAAACACTATCCAGTAAAGCAGTATCTTCAAAAGACATCTTAAAAACAATTCCTTCCCTGTTATCTTCAGTGTAGCGGTTCGTGGCCTTTCCACGCTGCTTTGAAACACAGTGAGGTGCGGTCAGGGTGGACCACGTGCTGACAGAGCCGGCAAATACTGGGGTCAGATTTGTGGCATCACTAAAGATGCTGCCTACAAACATTCCTCTGAGAATAAAATGGGAAATAGAAAATGAGCGGTTATATGGGAAAAATGACATCTTGACCTGAGGCTCGAGGACTGATGCATTCAACATGTTTTGCTTCATGTTCCATTTAATTTATCGTCTTTGTTTATGAATCAAGTTGTAATTTGAACAACAGACCACGTGGCTTCTCTTAGTTCGTGTGTAATACAAAATCATTTTAGAATTGTAGACAAGCAAGTATCGTTATCTGCGCTCTTTAATATTCCCCTTACTTTGACGGGGCAGCTCGTGCTCTGAAGTCACTTATTTTTTGAGCTATACAGTTTTACATTTCTGATTGGAGACCACCAACTCAAAGCGAAGCTATTGAGAGGCCGTTGCAGCGGGAGCTGGAGATCTCTGAGGGTATTTGCTTTGTTACCCGCTATGCCTCAGCTGCCCCGCGGGTCTGATCCCGAGTGCCCGGGATGCTGCGCGGGTCTGCAGACGAAGGCAGAGTCGGGGCGGCTCCAGGAATGCCTTAGTCTGTCCTCCGTTTCATAAACTGCAGCGCTCCTCATTTCAAAGCAGATTTATGGGGAACAGTCACGGAACTGATTTTTGTTCTAATTTACATTCTGAAATCTTTGAGTGCGCCTCCCGGTTTATGCCGTTGACGTAGTTAGCAAACTGCGTGAGTGAGCGCAGACGAGTGGTGTGCCTGACCGGAGACACCTTTATCCGTTACTGGACTCTGCCTCGCACGCTGTAGACATTAGTGGTATACATTAATTACTACTTATTTAAAATTGTATCTACAGTTGACTTTATACCTGTCCAAAACTAATTGTGTAGAGTCAGGAGTGAAGAGTTTGGGGGGTGAGAGGAAGAGTGCATATATCCTGTGTCAGCTGCCAACAGGAATTGTGTAAGTGTCTGTAACCCTTTCTCTAAGTGCCGCCAAGTAGAGGAACGGGCTGGCTGCTGCCTCTCCCGAGGGAAGGTTTTCGCAATCGGGAACTTTTAACTGGGTCGGAAGGACGCCGGACGCCGGAGCGCTCTGGTGTCGGACGCTCAGGCTGCCGAAAGGAAGGCGTTCAGTCTGAGCTCGGACTTCACACACCAAACACTGCAAATTATAGGGATGCCGAATTGTTACCGCGGACAATTGTGCCATATTTTCAAGTATCTGTCTTTCTGCAGATACTTCATGTGATGCAGAGAAATAAGTCAGGGAGTTGAAGGTTTTTTCCTTTGGTGCCATGGCTATGTACTGCCTTTATTCTCACAAACTCCAGGGAGGAAGGTAGTAATGCTCTGATGGATCTAATCTGTGTTGGCAGTCTCGGCTCCATCGCAGCAAGGCTGTTCTGCTGGGGAAGCACTCATATTTGGCTCCCCTTCTCCTTTTCGTCAGGAGTGGCCCACTCAGTGGCCTGAAATGTCAAACTCAAGCATTCGCGGAAGCGGCTGGTGCGGAGCGGTGTGCTGGCAGCGGACCGCCACACGGCCGGTACTCACGTGGGAGCGGGAGAAGTCCCCGGAGTCGCGAGGGTAACGATGGTGGTGATGTCCCGCGTGGTGGTCCTCCCACGAGGAACAGCGCTGGGGCGTCCACGTGGCCAGGCTGCTCAGGTACTGCCAAACTCTGCTCCTCCGGGTCCTCGCTGCTGCCCAAGGCAGTGCTGGCGGAGCCGCGAGCAGCAGAGTGGGGGGTTTGTGTTTCAGCTGCTCAGGACGGGTTTTCAGAGCGGGTTGTAAACAGCCGCGCTGACTGCAGACAGCGTCACACTGAGGGGAAGGCTGGCACGGAAATCGGTCCGTATCCATCCCGCCCGTCTCGGAGGCACCAAGCAGAGGACCCGGATGGTGCGGGACCCTGCAGGGGCGGTGCGGGGGCTGGGGGTGCCCGCGGGGCTGCGAGCGGGAGCCGCGGAGCCCTCGCCACACGGGCAGGAACGCATCTTCCTCGCCTCTGCTGCAGCGTCAAAAGCCCACAGGTTTGCGTGGGTGTCTGTGAGCACATTGTAGCGGTCACTTCATTTTAAGGCCGTTCCTTTCTTTCTGCTGAAGAGCCCGAGGGGGAAAGGCTTTCGGGCTCCAGGAGGTGCCAACGTGCAGCAAATCCGCTGGGGGAACGAAGAGGAGCTGTTTCTGCTGCGTGCTTCCCGCTGGCTGAGCACCGCCTGGTCGGTATCGGTACAAGCCAACTGACAACAGTTTCGTACTGTTTCTTATGTTCTTGTCAATGGAATTCCTGATACTACTGCATGGTTGTTTTAATAAATATTTGATCCAATATAAATGGTTACTCTCCGGTAGTGCTCATTGTGGCTTTAGCTGCTTAGTGACAGCTTTGAGGAGTCTCTCCAGCGCATTGAAATCCCCATCCTCGTTTTCCTAATATTTTCCTAATTTTGGAGAAAGGGAGTGGGGGCGGCGAGAGCAGCGTGTCCTCGAGGAGCACGGCACCGGCTGCCTTCCACAGCAGTGTGGGGGGCACTGGGGTGTTCCCAGCGGAGTCGGAGGGATGCCTTGGCAGGACGGGCTGTGTCTGCGCACGCCGCTGGGGCTGTGGCAGTCTGCAGTCCCCTTCGAGTGACCGGTCTCGTTAGACTTGAGAGCCCTTCTGACCGTTTGGACCCGTGTGAGTCGGAGTTACCACCAACTTCCCTCTCTGCGTGTGTAGGTTGTCACATCAGGAAAGAACCTGCAATCATTTCTGTGACCTCAGGCACAGCACAGGATAACAGCGCTGCCCCAATCGGTGCTCTCGTTGGGCGTATGGAGCAGTGGGGGACTCTATATAATCTTCTATATGCTCTTCAAAAACATCTCACAGTGTTCGTTTTGAAAGGCAAACACCAAAAGTAACTAAATCTTGGTTTTCATCATGCTTTTTTTCTTATCTGCTGTTGAAATTATGTTTCAGAGCTGCTCTGTTGCTTTAACGGCAGTTTAATCCCCCAAAATGCCACTGCAGCACAGCTGGAAACATGTACAGACCTCTGGTTTGAATTATGTCTCTTCCATTGGTCATCCTTGGCATGGCCATCGACTCTGCAATCCCAAAGCATTCCTAATTGCAGAATTCAGCCTTAAATATATGTTTCTGTGTGCACACATGTGTACGAATCTACATTTATGAAGTCAAATGTATGTTTGAGTAAACAAATCTAAACACTCATTTGCTGAAAGCATTTACCAAATGGTTTCTTTCCTTGTTTGTGGTCTGTCAGGCATTCTGCTTTCCCAAATAACTGCTTTGGGCTTAAATTTTACCAACACTGCTTTTATTTTATGTAAGATTCCTGCTGATTGTCCCACAGGTGTCTGTTCTCTGCTGGTCCCTGTTCCCCCGTGGGGTGGCAAATCTCGCTCTTCAGTGATCTGCTTCTGGATCCGAAATTCAAGAACTGGACTTTTTGTTGTAAAAATGAGAAACTATGTGAAAACTAGAACTATGTGAACACGGAGAAGCTGGAAATCAGAGGTGTGAGCAGAAGGGATCTGTTGATAAAACTTCGGGTTTCTTCAGTTGTTTTGAACATCGATGCTTAAGAAATCAGCGCAGGTGGTTTAAAGTATGTGTAGATTTCTGGTTTGATGGGAGTTTACTGTCACCCCAAAGCAGTGACTGCTCTGGCTCAGAGTGAGATGGCCCTTTGGGTCTTTTCTCTCTTTGTGGTGGGGTGACAGTGGTCAAAGCTTTAGGGGACTTCTCATCACACATGCAAAGCTGCTCCTGGTAAGGCTGTCCTGTTGCAGTGGCACAGCCGCACGCCGCACTCCTCGAGCTCTGTGCTTAACCACCGGCACAGACGTCTCTCGGACACCGATGGAAGTGTCATCGCGTGCCGTTGGGTGGTCTTTCATTCTCTTAGGTGTTTGATGAAGAGCAGGTATATTGTGCGGTAACTTCTCACCTTTCCCTCTGTCTTTATATCAGTTGTGGACTAGTAACTTCACCTTTATAATATTTTACATTATTATTTAGATGGGGTAATGGCTTTAAATTAAAAGTGGGAAGATTTAGACTACATATGAGGAAGTTCTTGGCTGTGCATGTGGTGAGCCCCTGGTGCAGGTTGCCCAGAGAAGCTGTGGCTGCCCCATCCCTGGAGGTGTTCAAGGCCAGGTTGGACGGGGCTTGGAGCAGCCTGGGCTGGTGGGAGGTGTCCCTGCCCAGGGCAGGGGGTGGCACTGGGTGGGCTTCAAGGTCCCTTCCAACCCAAACCATTCTGTGAGTCTATAAATCTTAAATGGATTTCTTTTTTTTTGCTCACAGAAAAACCATCAGAACTCAGGTAATTAAGGAGGAGGGTAAAGAAGGAATTCAGGTAAATAACTTGATTATTTAATATCCCTCCATCCAGCGTTGATGAGGACTGCATGCTCTAACTAGAACTGAAAAAATAATTGCTTTTTCAGGTCAATGGTGAAAATGGAAACAAAGTTGGAAATCAGTATTTTCAGAACAGTAAAAAGGCAAAAATATTGGTACCTTTCTTCCAAACAGTAAAAAGCGATATGTTTGAAAACAATATTTCATTTTTAAGACATCAAAACAATATATTGACTTATTTGAAATCTTGTTTTTGTCTTATTCTGATGATAATATGCTTTTTAGACTGAATTGGAACATGTTTCATTTAATATCTAATGCTTTTATGAACCTAGCATATATCTGCAATTGCTGCTTCGTCATATATTCAGAAATATCACACATGTTAAATTTCAGCTTATTTAAGTTCCAGTGAATGGCTTTTTTCAGTTTAGAGTATGACTATGATCTCAAATAAGACATTTGTTTCCATTTATACAACTTACAGTTCGGTAATAAACAACAGATGCAAAAACAATATCCAAATTCTCTTGTATAAAGTGTCTTGAGAATGCCATCTCTTCATTTTATCAAACCAGACCAATTTCCAGTTCTCTAAGCATCATTATGATAACAATGAAGACATAAAAGTAGAAATAACTGACTGAAGCTTAGTGAGGTGATATGAAATATAGTGCTTAGTTCTGAATATTAGCCCCAAAGCTGTTTAATTCCCAGTGAATCCCAGCNTCTAAGCATCATTAAAAAGTATGGATAACAATGAAGACATAAAAGTAGAAATAACTGACTGAAGCTTAGTGAGGTGATATGAAATATAGTACTTGGTTCTGAATATTAGCCCCAAAACCGTTTAATTCCCAGTGAATCCCAGANAGGGCTTCTCCTCCCCTCCCTGCCCGGGATGGGGCTCCCGTCCCTTCTGCGCCCGCCGCAGCACCGGGGGTTCCCTGGCAGTAGGTGTGAGGGTGACATCCACGTCCTAGCTGCCCGAGGGACCCCTGCCCTGGCTGTGGGAAACCTGGGGACACGGCATGTCCCCAAAAGGTGGGGTGGGAGGGCAGATGGACACGACTGTGTCAGCTCCCAGGGGAGCTGGGGAGGGAAAGCTGCTGTGCTGGGAACAGGGTGGTCCATGCTTCCTCCGGGCGCCCGGCGGCAGCAGCAGCATGTCCAGCGTTCCACAGCGCAGTCCCTGTGCCGGCAGCAGGGGACTTCCCCAGCTGAGGGCTGAAGGTCCTGCGGGACTTTGCCTGTCTGGTGACACTTTGGTCTCCTGCTGGTGCCCATGCTTGAGGCCTTGGTGCTCTCCCCTCGAGAACGTGCCAAGGTTTGGCACGCAAAATATTTGTCCTCACCTTTGGGCAACGAAATCCTGTTTTGTCTCTGGTGCTAAGAAGTCTTAATCCCCTACGGTGAAGGACATGAACCACAGCCTCTTTAGTTTACTGAGGACAGATTGGAAGACAACTGGATTGTGGTGGGACAAGCGGTATGGTACCATGGAGCTCTTGAGAACTTGTCGGTATGAAATGCAGCCTTTGGAGCCACCAGAATCTTGGGACAACTTGCTGTTGGAACACTGCAGTTTAGTACAGAATAAAATGCAGCACTTTAGCACTGAGGGTAGGATGGCTTCATAAACCACAAAATATCCATTGCTTAAATTATTAATGTCAACAACTATATAACTAGCTTTGGTGTGGTTTTTCTTTCGTTTGCTTTAATGTTCTGCACTGTCAAGCTAGTTCCTAAATAGCTGTTATTTACTGCGTGGTCTTGTGTTGGATGAAGGTGTAGTTACAGCCCGTGTGCTGTTGCTGCCTTTCGAAGGGTATTTCAGCCTAATTCTAATGTTCTATTTATACTGTTTGTTTAGTGGACATTGATCAGACGTATTAAGGGACTGAAGAGGAAATTTTTGCTTCTTACTACAAGGTTGTGACTTGTTTCGCTGAAGGCAAACAAGGACAGTGTTCACTAACGCCAGTGTGGCTTTTTGTCCTTTCCGCTCCTTCGGAGTCGCTGGGTGACGGTCACAGCTGAGTGGGGATGGGCAGGACCGGGGTTTCTCGCTGGGTTTTGGATGCTGTGGGATACAGTTGTTTGGTGGGAAGGGAAACTTCTGCAGTGCTGTGCTGCCTCCCAGTGGCTTTTCGGTTTGATTCCCGAAATACTGTATTAGAATGACAAAAAAACCCCAAACCAATCACTTTGCTGTATAGCATAACTCACTAATTTCTGCTTTTCCGGTTGTCCCCGTTCGATGGCTGCGGCCGCGAGCCCCGGCGGCGCCTGGCAGGGATGCCCGGGCCGTCTGGCCGCCTCCTGCTGGGGCTGGGGACAAGTCTCTGCCCCGCCGAGCTGGCTGCCCGCGCCGCCACCTCTCCCGGGGGCTGCCGCTATTTTTCCCCACATCCCCTTTCAGCGCCCGTGTCCCCATCCTTCACCCCAGAGCCCTGTCCCAGCAGACGTCGCGCAGGCTGTCCCCAGCCCACGGTGGCTGTTCCCGACCCGTGTGGGGCCATGGCGTGCCCTGATCCCCCCCCCCCCCCCC